>PVIA01000027.1:0-530451 GCA_004024845.1 Tonatia bakeri | reverse complement strand
TGAAATAAGCCAGGTAGTGAAAGATAAATACCATATGATTTCACCTTTAACAGGAACCTAAACAACAAAACAAAGAAACAAGCAAAATATAGTCAAAGACACTGCATTAGAGGACAGGCAGAAAGTGACCAGAGGAGAGAGAAGAGGGAATTTCAGGGGAAAAGGGGAAGAGTTTACAGGAACAAAGTTGAAAGACACATGGATAAAAACTAGGGGGAGGGTGGTAATGGGAGGGAAGATGGGAGGGGGTGGATGGGCTTGACTGGGAGTAAAGGGGAGAAAACTGTACTTGAACGATCATTAAAATAAAAAAAACTAAATACATAGTTAAGCATTTCAATAAAGAAGATATTTAAATGACAAATAAACATGTGGTGAGGTGCTCAAAATAATTAGTTATAAGATAAATGCCAATTCAAATCATAAGGTAACACTACACAATCATAACTAAAATAAAAATGACTCACAATATCAGCTTTTGGCAAGGATGTGTACTAACTGAAAATCTTATATACTCGTGGATGTGTAAACTGGTAAATATCACATTGGAGAATTGGCATACCAATAAAAGTATATTACACTTATTATACCCTGGGGTCCAGCAATTTCACTGAAAAAAATTCATTAAATTGAAAAATATGTGGTAAGATTGATTAAGAAACATACACTAGCCACTCATGTAATGAAAGAAGAGATACCACCAAAGGTATTTTCATAAACTAAAATTAGAATTTCAACATGATGTGAAAAACATTTATGCCCCAAAAATAAAAATTGAGAAAAATAAAAAAATTTCTCTAAAATCACAACTTTTCAAAACTCATAGAAGAAATAAAAAATCAGAATAGTCCTATAATACTAAACCTATTAAATGTGCAATTACAAAACTTACACAAACAAAACTCTAAGGCCATATGGCTTCACAAATGAATTCTACAAAACATTTATTATTATTTTGAGCAAATTACAGAATTAAAAAAAATCCATTTGATCTTACATACTCTTTTAAGGCAAATGGCACCGTTATCTTTTGAACAAGAGATATTTGGCTCTGGAATAAAGAATAATTATATAACCCTGATAAATACTGTTTTATTGATTTCCAGTATTAGAATCAATCTGTAGCAAACCTCAAAATACTTAACTGTCAGAGGCACAATGTACATAACTTTGACCATGTAAATTAAGGTCTATCAAAGGTAGAAGTTAAAAATTGGAATAAAGGGTATAGGCAGTAATATTGCAAAGTAAGGAATGGAGACACCCTGTTGACGTTGATAGAACAAAAAATAGAAGTTAAGATAATATTGTTTTAATTCACAAGGTAACCTAAAGAGAAGGGAAAAACACTGATAAAACGCTAATATTGAGAGAGAAAGGAAAGGAGATAAAATAAATTATGAAATCCCAACCTATCATAGCAGGAAATAATGACTAAGGCTATGCTTTATTATTTAGTAACATAGAGAAAATACCAGAAAAAATTAAAATAAGACTGTCTAATACTATTTGTTTCTGATGAACAGGACTGTCTTAATATGACAGGGAATATTAGAAAGGCATTATTTTTTTATTATTATCCTTTCTTTACAATCTATTTTTTTAAATGTATGCCTATATTATAATTAAATGTTTTCATTTAAGAAAAAAATTGGCCTGGTATGAGAATAAATAAATAAACTAAAAGAACCCAAGTTTATGTAAAAATCTGGCGTATGAAGAAAAACACATGAATCAAAGCAGTAATAAAGAATTTTTAAATAAACGATGCCGAAACAATGTTTATCCACCGAATTGTACTCGCCACATACCATGGTCCCAAATAAATTCCATGGATATCGATAAAATAAAGGTAACAATGAAATCAAGAAAACTTAGAGGAAAACAACAGTAAATGTTTTCTTATTTCTTCTTGGAGTAGGAGTTCCCAAGCATGGAAGCAATGAAAAAAATTCAAGAGCAGTATTTGATGTATTTCACAACATAAAAAATCAAAAGTTTTGGTGTTGGGAAAAAGAAACAC
The DNA here is from genome assembly GCA_004024845.1 of Tonatia bakeri. Classification (NCBI taxonomy): domain Eukaryota; kingdom Metazoa; phylum Chordata; class Mammalia; order Chiroptera; family Phyllostomidae; genus Tonatia; species Tonatia bakeri. The sequence continues at coordinate 528,428 of PVIA01000027.1, read as the reverse complement.
CTAAATTGGATTAAAAAGAAATAACTAATTGAGGGGAAATGTTCCAAAATATACAAAGAACTCACATGATTCCACTCCAGGAAGACAAACAATCCAATTAAAAAATGGGCAAAGGACCAGAATAGACATTTCTCCAAGTAGGACATATAGAGAGCCCATAGAAACGTGAAAGGATGCTCAGCATTACTAGCTATCAGAGAGATGCAAATTTAAAGGACACTGAGATACCACTTCACACCTGTCAGAATGGCCATCATTAACAAATCAATAAACAACAAGTGCTGGAGAGGATGCAGAGAAAAGGGAACCCTAGTGCACTGTTGGTGGGAATGTAGACTGGTGCAAGCACTGTGGAAAACAGTGCAGAATTTCCTCAAAAAACTAAAAATGGAACTGCCTTTTGATCCAGTGATTCCACTGTTGGGATTATACCCTAATAACACTGAAATACCAATTCAAAATAATCTATGCACCCCAATGTTCATAGCAACGTTATTTGTAATAGCCAAGAGCTGGGAACAGCCTAAGTGACTATCAGTTAATGAACAGATCAACAAACTATGGTACATTTACTCAATGGAATACTACTCAGCAGAAAGAAAGAAGGAACTCCTACCCTTTGCGACAGCATGGATGGAACTGGAGAGCATTATGCTAAGTGAAATAAGACAGGCAGTGAAAGACAAATACCATATGATCTCACCTGTAAGTGGAACCTAATCAACAAAATAAACAAGTGAGCAAAATAGACCTAGAGAAATGAAATTAAAGAACAAATTGACAATGACCAAAGTGGAGGGGGGAGGGGATAATGGGGGAAAGAAGGGGAAGGGTCAAGGAACATGTATAATGAACCTATGGACAAAGTCAACGCCAGGTGGAGAGGGTTTAATGTGGGAAGTGGGAGAGGGTAGGGCAGAGGAGAGTTATTGGGAAAAATGGGGATAACCGTATTTGAACAATAATAAAAAAATTTGAAAAGAAAGTTATTTCATATTATCTCAAATAAAATGTAATAAAACCAAAAAATGGTTGAGATGGTAAATTTGATATTTTGTGTATTTACCACAATTAAAAAGGAAGAATAAAAAAGAAAAATATTCTATCTTGATAATAAAGGAAACATGAAACATTAAGAAATTATTTTGTCTGCAAAAGTTAGAAGAATGTTTACAGAGAAACAATGCAGTGTCTGTGAGGTTTGAGTAAAATAGGGACTTTCTTATACTTCTTGAAATTTTAGAAAGAAATTTGTCAATATATATTATGAACAAAAAAAGATCTACAACTTTTGACCTAGTAATTTTATGTCTGTAGATCTTAAGGAAAAATATTAAACATTCTGACAATGAATTGTATATTTAAAATGCAAAAAATTCAAAAAGTTTAAAATGAGAGAGAGGGATGGTTTATATGATGTAAACATCACTTTCACACATTGAAAAAGCATTTATTGTTTGCCGCACGCCAGGCACTCAGGAGAAAACAATGAAAAAACAGACAAAACTCCATGCCCTTAATGAGCTTACATTCTAGGAATACTTAATGATGGAGGATAGTGATCAAGATAAGGAGGAATCTGTTATCACCTTAGGTAAAACAATATGCAGTAAGAAAAGACAGAGATACGCCACACTGATACAGTGGTCATCTTTGCATGGTTAAGGTGGGTGATACTTACTTTCCTGCTGGTACTTCTTCGGTATTTGCCAAATCTTTTTTTATGAGCACGTATTGCTTTAGCAATTAAAAGATACACAGAAAGAAAAGGAAGGGAAAGGAAGGGGAGGGGAGGGCAGAGAAGAGGAGGAGGGGAGGGGAGGATGGTTGGCCATGAGGATTAGATGAAATGAAATATGTTAAGAGCTTAGCAAAGAACGGGCTTTCAATAAGTGTCCATTTTTCCTTTCCCTTGCAATCTGAAAATTGATTTGTTCTTTGCTGTTCTCCCTTTTTACTATGGATGGTTTGGTCTGTTGCCATCACATTTTTGCATTTTCTTTATAGTAAGTGTATTTTAACTTTTAATCAAAATTGTCATTATTATTAAATGGGTCATCTATTATTTTATTTTTTATTGCTTTAAATAGTGCAGAGCTGTAGGAGAGAAATCTTCAGGCAGAAGTGCTTGCCAGAGAACCTCAAAACATTTCTGGGAAGGAGCAGCTTTCTTTGCTATGGAAATTGATAAATGCTGTGTTTCTATGGTTACCAGTCTTCCTTTATTAATGCTAAAAATCTTCAATTTTAGCCTCCTAAATAAAAGCAAGAAAATGTGCTGATCTTTAATAACATGACTATATCATTGACATTTTCTGGGCTGTTTATTTATGGTGCTATCCTTTGTACAGAGCAGTAAATACTGTGTTGAACTTACACATAAACCTCAATTTTCGAGTTTCTCTAACAGCCGTAAAATTGCATGCTTGGCAGGAACTTCCCCTAAAATGGGCCATACGTGGGGTCTTTTCTAAATACAGATAATTATGTAGACTATGACCTTTAGATTACTGTATATACATTGTATGAAGTGGAACATTTCTCCTTCACCTTTTGCAGTTCTTAGAGACTTTTGCTTATCGTGAGCACTTAATGATGTGGATTATGTTGCAGCCTGGAAATGTTCTACTGGTATCAACTTTCCTTTACTTCCTACCTTATTACATGTTGGCTACTTGGTACTGTTAATTGAGAAGTGACAGCTACCTTGGGAGGGTCCCTGAAGGGACAATCTCTGTATTTACACATTAGTTAAGGAGTTGGTAGTATGCAGAGAATGACTGAAGGCTCTCGATAGGACACCATGAAATGCTACTCCACAAACAGGCCAAGTGCTCGCCTGGCACAGAAGGCTGTGAAAAGTGCAAGCAAGATAGTAAAGTTGGGTTTGAAGAGAGTCTTAGTCTTTGCAGGCTGCTAACAAAATATCACAGACTGAGTGGCTTGTAAACAACAGGAATTTATTTCTAATAGTTCTGGAGGCTGGAAGTCCAGGATCAGGGTGCCAGCATGACCAGGTTTTGGTGCAAGACCTTTTCCTGGCTGCAGACTGCCTTCTTTTCACCAAGTCCTTGCATGGTGGAAGGCCAAGGGAGCTCTCTGGGGTCTCTTAAAAAGGGCGCTAATCCCATTTATGAGGGCTCACCTCCCAAAGGCCTCATCTCCTAATATCATCACACTGAGGGTTAGAATTTCAACATATGAATTTTGGGAGTACACAAAACCCAGACCACAGAAAAGGGAATCCTGAATATTTACTAAAGTGAGGAATTAAAACTGTCATACAACTAACTTTTCTTGAACACTTAAAATATGCCAGGTAATGTGTTTTTCACACTCTGACTCCACAAATCCATATGAGGCAGGTGCTATCATTACCCCAAATTTGCCTATGAGGAAACTGAGGCACAGAGAGCAAAGTAGCTTCCCCTAGGCTCCACAACTAATAAACAGAAGAACCAGAGGTCGAACCGAGCAGGAGGCTCTAGGGCCTGCACCCTTGGGGGGAAGCATTCCAGGCAGGAGATGGAGAAGCCAAAGACCCAGCTCTCCCTCCTTGAACCTCCTCCCCCAAAGCCCACCTCCTTATCTTTCTGGTTGCTCAACCCCTGCTTACCTAACTCCTTCTCCCCTCTTTCCCCAATATGCTTACTGCAAGTTAGGAGAAGGGTCAGTTGCCCTATACTTTTTAGCAGTCTTTGCCTCCTCTGTCTTAGAAACCACATAGAACCACACAGAACGTTGGAGGAACATCTGCCACTCTCTCTCTCTCTGTCTCTCTCCCTCCTTCCTTCCTGCTTTTCTTCCTCCCTACCTTTCTCCTTCTCTCCCTCTATCTTTCCCTCTAGTAATAGACAATTTTAGAAAAAAATTTCATGAGGCTTGCTTATCTGCATGTCAAGATTCAGGATGATCAGAGAGCTCAGATGCTGGCACTATACATTTTAAGTTTTGATGAAGCAAATATAGAGTTGCCTCATAAATTCTGTCTTATAGTTACAAAGCTTGGCTATTTAACATTTCTAACCCTTAAAGAAAAGAAATTTAGACTTAGTAATTTGGGGGTTATCTTTATATTTAAGTCCAAGTCTCATTTGGTCCACCTAGGCCGGGGTGAGACAGGCAGAGGAACGGACGGGAACACGGGAGCCCGGGCTGAGCGTCATGGGTATGTTCTACCAGATAAGTACACCCTTTGCTCTCCATCTCGCTTTCTCTTCATAGGCCCAGCATATTTGGTTTTCTGAGGATGGAGTGGTTCAGCTTGCTCATGGACACGTATTTAAGACTCTCCCTCTTGACAAGTGAACTACACTTTGAGAGCATGTGGGACCATGACCCAGAAGGGATTTTCACATACAGCAAAAACACAGAGTAGAGATTTTTAAAAACAGTGGATATTTAGAAAATACTTAAACTATGATACACAGCATCGTTTTTCCTCATTTTCTTCTTTTAAGCTGCAGGTACTAACTGCCTGCTTTACATGCACTTTGCCGTTACATATTTGCTTTCAGAACAATCTAAAGTTGAAAAGCTTTAAATTTTTTTTTAAATTATAGTTTACAGTAAATATTATTTTGCATTGATTCCAGGTATATATCATAGTGATTAAACAATCATATACTTTACAAAGTATTCCCCCTGATATTTCTAGTACCCAACTGGTGCCATACATAGGTATTAAAATATTATTGACTATATTCCCGATGTTGTACTTTACATGACTATTTTTTACTTCTCTATCCCTTCTCCTTCTTCACCCAGTCCCCCGACCTTCTCCCCTCTGGCAACCATCAGTCTGTTCTCTGTGTTTATGAGTCTGTTTTTTGTTTTGTTCTGTCACTTATTTCACCCTTTAGATTCCACATGTAAGTGAAGAAGTAATATGGCATTTGTCTTTCTCTGACTGATTTATTTCACTTAGCATGATACTCTTTAGGACCATCTATGCTGTCACAAATGGTAAGTTTTCATTCCTTTTAATGACCAAGAAATATGCCATTGTATATATATGATACCAGCACTTTTTATCCAGTCATCTGTTGATGGACACTTGGGCTGCTTCCTTAGCTTGGTTATTGTAAATAATGCTGCAACAAATATATCTTTCAAATTAGTGTTTGGGATTTCTTCAGGTATATACCCAGAAGTAGAATTGCTGGATTAGAAGGCAGTTCAATTTTTAATTTGTTTGAGAAACCTCTATGCTGCATTTCCACCAATAGGACACAAGGGTTCCCTTTTCTTCACATTCTTGCTAATATTTGTTGTTCATCGATTCATTGATGACAGCATCTGACAGGTGTGAGATGATATCTCATTGTGGTTTTACTTTGCATTTGTCTGCTGATCAGTGACTTTGAGCATTTTTTTATATGTCTACTGGCCATCTGTATGTCCTCTTTGGAGAAGCATCTGTTCAGGTCCTTCACCCATTTTTTAATTGCATTGTTTTGTGTGTGTGTGTGTGTGTGTGTGTGTTGAGTTTTATACATTCTTTATACATTTTAGATATTAACATTTTAAGAGTTGCATCATTGTTGATAATCTCTTTTCATTCTATAGGCATGGATTTATTTCTGGGTTTTCTATTCTGTTCCATTGATCTATACGTTTATTTTTATGCCAGTGACATGCTGTTCTGATCACTTATAGGCTTGTATTATAGTGTGATATCAGTTAGTGTGATCCCCACGACTTTTTTCTTTCTCAAGAATGCTGTGGCTATTCAAGGTCTTTTATGGTTACATATAAATATGTGGATAATTTGTTCTAGTTCTGTGAAATACATCATTAGTATCTTGATAGGAATTACATTGAATCTATAGATTGCTTTAGGTAGTATGGACATTTTAATTATGCTAATTCTTCCTACTCATGAGCACAGTATATTCTTTAATTTATTTGTATCTTCTTCAATATCTTTCTTCATTGTCTTATAATTTTCCAAGAACAGGTCTTTTACAACCTTGGTTAAATTTATTCCTAGGTCAATTTTCTTGATACAATTGTAAATGGGATTTTTTCCTAGTTTCCCTTTCTGGTAGTTTATTACTGGTGTATAAAAATACAACAGATTTCTGAATATTAATTTTGTATCCTGCTATTTTACTGAATTCATTTCATTGATCAGGTCTAGTAGGTTTTTGATGTAATCTTTAAAATTCTCTATTTATGGTCTCATGTCATCTGCAAATAATGACAGCTTTATTTCTTTTTTTTCCCAATGTGTATGCCTTTTATTTCTTCTTTTCTGATTGCTGTGGCTAAGCCTTCTAATACTATATTGAATAAGTGATGAAAGTAGACATTCCTGTCTTGTTCCTGATGTTAAGAGAAATGCTTTTAATTTTGGCCCGTTGAGTGTGATGTTAGCTGTGAATTTGTCATATATGGTCTTCATTATGTTGAGATATGTTCTCTGTATTCTCACTTTGCCATAAGTGAAAAGCCTTTTTTTTAAATGTAGCATAATACTGTGGGACCAGTGAATAGGGTGTGATATTTTTTGCACACATCCAGCTAACTAGAGTTGAAATCACCTGCACTAAAACCTTACAGTTAGCTTTTGGCAAAAAAATAAATAAATAAATAAAGGGAAATAACAGTTTAAAAAGCATTAATTGTTAAAAATCATAACTATGTGTGGTGACAGATGGGTATTTGAAAATCAGGGGATCACTTTATAAAATATATGATTGTTTAACCACTATGCTGTAGATCTGAAATTAATACAAAATAATATTGAATATAAACTGTAATTAAAAATAAAATTTAAAAAACATAGCAAAAAATGCAATGAATTTTCTGGATGTGGAAATTGAGACAATGCTGGGGTGAGGGGGATATAAGGGGACTAAATGGTAATGGGAAAAAATACAGTGAAGAAATAAAACTTGTTTTCTCAACTTTTCAATCTTTACTACTATTCCCCTAGAGAAAGTTTACAACGTTGCCAGAGACATATTATGAAAAACACATTTTAAAAAACCCATGATAATAGCTTAATTCATAATAGCCAAAAGCTAAAGACAACTCAAGTGCCTATCAGTGTATGTGTATGTGTGTGTATTCATGAAGTGGAATACTCCACAGCAACGAGAAAAGAATTACCATTATTTCTGACAGCATGGATGAATTTCACAGACATAATATTGAGAGAAAGAGAAACAAGCCGTAGCCAGGTAGCTCAGTTGGTTAGAGCATCATCCTGATACGCCAAGGCAACAGTTCGATCCCTGGGCAGGGTACTTACAAGAAGCAACCAATGGATGCATAAATAAGTGGAACAATACATTGATGTTTCTCTTTCTCTCCTTTTCTCTTTTTCTCTAAAAGTCCATTTTAAATTAAGGAAAAAAAGAAACAGAAACAAATCAAGTACTACAGGTGAAAGCTATTCCTACAGACCAAAGTCAGGTGGCTTTCTACTTGGCGTCCAGTTATCACTGTTCAGAAATCAGCAGCCAGTCTAATTGCACTTCTTTGGTAACTGGTCTGTCTTTGTTCTGGCTGCTTTTAGGATCTTCTTTGGTTTTATCGTGATTTTTCAAAAATTTATTCTGGTTGGGTTCATTGAGTTTATTGGCTGTAAGGGTTGATATGTTTCAGCGACTCTGAAAACTTCTCTAAACAGTGCCACTTCCACATTCCCTCTGTTATCTCCCTCTGGAACTCAAATTAGACGTATGCTAAACCTCACTTTATTCACCTTGCTTTTTCATCTTGCCCTTCACCTCTGTCACATTCCCTAGCCCTCTTCTCTCCAGATTTCATTCATTTATTTGGGTTCATGTTCCATTTGCTCTGCTCCCATCAGCTGTGTCTAATCTGCTAAAGGCAGGTCAGTAAGTTTTCAATTCCACTTATTATATTTGCTTCAAACATATCAAACAGCATATTCTTTGCCAAGTATTTTTAATACCTGAAGTATCTGGAGATTTGTTTCTGTTTCGTGTTTTTTTTTCTGCTGAATTGCACCCTTGATGTCGTTTTTCCATAACGTGTGTTTGTGAATTTGCCTGATTATTTGGGAAAGTCATCTGTGCAGGAATTCTGTAGCCCAATTGGAAGCTGAGTTCCTCTGCAGAGTATTGTCCTTGTGTCTCAGAGACACCAACCCCAGACTGTTTTAAATGAAATTTTCTGCCTGAGTTTTTCTGCCTGAGTTTTTCTGCCTAAACAGGCAGTTTAGACTGTGGGTTATGGTGACAAATTCTCAATGGGAGGAGGGAGATAACCTTTCTCTACCTGCAGATCAAAATGAAGATGTTTCCTTTTGTCCCCTTCTTAAGTATCTGGGTTTCCTTCTCAATCCTCTTTACCTTAGGACTGTAGTCTAGAAGGTTCCAGACAATTGGAAGTCTCTTATTGGATTCCTCCTTGGGCAGCCCTACATTTTGTCTTCTGTCCTCTGAACTCCACACAGTTATGAAAGCAGAATCAGCAACTCCAGGCTTTGGACTCCCATCTTCAGGGCATAAGTGTCATTGGGTATCAGCCTGCCTCCAAGACACCCCTGTTCACTTCCTTTGAGATTCTGCACCTTCCTTTGTTTAGTGGCAGCTCAGTGATGCGTTTAAATTCCTGAGGGGTACATTTTTTTAACATTTAATTTAATGTTTTAGATTTTAGTCAGGAGGGTCATTCAGAGTATTTCTCAATGGCACCTCTGGAAACAGAAAACCCAACACCTGCTCCACAGAGATTGATCATTTTCTTCTAGGTGCTAAGCCCAGAGTGTCAATATTACTACTTAATTCTGTGCACTTACTACAAGTTACTATTAGAAGAAATTATTCTTTTTTTAACTCTCATATCCGAACTTAAGCAAGGAGGTGACTGGGACTGATTGGGAAGAATGTTTGAACAGTAGAGCCTTGATGATGTTGGAATTAAGCTTCCCCATTTTAAATCAGTCCAAACAGTCTTCACTATTTCCATCACTGGAACACTGGGGAGCTTGGAATGGTTTTACAATGCAATCATTTATACAAATGCATAACCTGGCACCAGTCTGAGCACTTGTAAACACCGCCAAAATGACCAGAATGAACACACATTCTACTGTCACAGTCTAGCCTGTGGGAAAATGATGTGTTGGTTGATAGGGATAGATGAAGACCATTAAAATCATTGTTCAAATCTGTTCTATAAATTGTCTTTCCTTTCCCTCCCTCCTTCTCCTTATTTCTTACATCTTTCCACAGTATATTTTTATAAAAGTCACTGGTTTGGAATTTTCATTTAGAAATCAATAACAGCATTCATAAGTCAAGCAAGATAAAACAACACATCCCAGATAGTTAATATCCAGAATTAAAATTTTCTCTTTAATAAAGAATCTGTTTCTAAACAGTTGTTTTATGATTATACATCCAGAGGGCAATCAGATTAAGAAAAATGAAAAAACAAATACGTCATAATTATTCTCTTCAAATGAGAAATGCACAAGATGTAATTAATGTCAATAGCATTCTTTTAAAATATTTTTTTCTTTTTTAATCTTCTGGGTGAATTCACTGCCAATGCTTGCTCCAAAGCCACCACTATCCTGGATTTTGTGTTTATCCTTCTCTTGATTTTTCAGTTTGTAGTTTTATCAAGTACCTTTGTGTGTTTGTACCTTATATTATTTAGTTTTATCTGTTGTTGAATTTTATTAAAAGGATATATAATCTTCCGAGGCTTGTTTTTCATTCAACATTGTAGAAGATAAATCATGTCGTTATGTGTGTCATTCATTGTCACAGCTACATGAGATCCTATTGTGGGAGAATCCCACAGTACATTTATCTGTTCTCTTGTCAATGGTTATTAATGTTGTTTCTAATTATTTCTTGCTATTTTGAACACAACTTATAAGGACATTCTTATATATATGTTTTCTGGACACATATGTTCAAGGGTTTTGTGGTGCTCTTACTGAGCAGGAGAATTGTAGAATGTTTAAATATTCAACTTTATGAAAATAAAGCCAAAGTGTGTTTTAAAGTGGTTGCACCAATTTCTGTTCTAATGTTCAGTGTGTAAGAGATCCCTTTCATCTGCCTGCTATTCAATATTTGGTATTGTCAGACTTAATTATTTGTGCCAACTGAATGGGCAAAAAAAATATCTCCTTTGTGGTCTTGATTTGCATTTCTCTGAATCTTGAAAGTTGAGCTTAAGTTCTTTTTTTAATTATAATTTATTGATTATGCTATTACAGTTGTCCTGATTTTTCCTCTTTGCCACCCTCCACCATTTCCTCAGGCATTCCTTACACCATTGTTCATGTCCATGGCTTGTCTTATAAGTTCATTGGCTACTCCATATCCTATATTGTACTTTATATCCCCATGGCTCTTCTATAACTACCTATGTGTAATTCTTAATTCTCTCATCTCTTCACCCATCCCCCTACACCCCTCTTCCATCTGGCAACTATCAGAACACTCTGTACCAATGATTCTGTCTCTGTTCTTCTTGTTTGCTTAGTTTGTTTTTTAGATTCCATTGTTGATAGATATGTATGTTTTTGCCATTTTATTGATCATAATTTTGATCTTCTTTTTCTTAAATAAGGGCCTTTAACATTTCATATAATAATGGTTTGGTGATGAGCTCCTCTAAGCTTTTCTTCCCTGGGAAGCTCTTTATCTGCCCTTCAATTCTAAATGATAGCTTTGCTATATGAAGTTATCTTGGCTGTAGGTCCTGCTTTTCATGTCTTTTAATATTTCTTGCCAATCCCGTCTTGCCTGCAAAGTTTTTGAGAAATCAGCTGACAGTCTTATGGGAACTCCCCTGTAGGTAACTAACTTCTTTTTTCTTGCTGCTTTTAAGATTCTCTCTTTATCTTTAACCTAATTATGATGTGTCTTGGAGTGGGCCTCTTTGCATCCAATGTAATTGGGACTCTGTGCTTCCTGGACTTGCATGTCTATTTCTTTCACCAAATTAAGTTTTCTTTCATTATTTTTTCAAATAGATTTTCAAATTCTTGTTCTTTCTCTTCTCCTTCTGGTATCCATATGATATGAATGTTGGACCTCTTAAAGTTGTCCCAGAGGCTGCTTATACTGTCCTCATTTTTTTTGGATTCTTTTTTCTTCTTGTTCTGTGTGGTTGTTTTTTGTTCCTTTATGTTCCAAATCATTGATTTGATTCTCGGCTTCATCCACTCTATTGCTGTTTTCCTGTAACTTGTTCTTTATTTCAATTAGTGTATCCTTTATTTCTGACTGGATCATTTTTATGCTGTTAATGTCCTCAGTAAGTTCCTTGGGCATCCTTATGACCAGTGTTTTGAAATCTGCATCTAATAGATTGCTTATCTCCATTTCATTTAGCTCTTTTTCTGGACTTTTGTTCTGTTCTATCATTTGGGCCATGGTTCTTTGTCTTTTCATTTCAGCAGACTCCCTGTGTTTGTTTTTATGTGGTAGAACTGCTATGACTCCCTGTCTTGGTAGTGTGGCTTAATGTGGTAGATGTCCTGTAAGATTCAGTGACATAGTGTCCCCTATCACCTGATCTAGATACTCAAGGTGTGCCCTTCATGTGGGCTGAGTATACCCTCCTTTTGTAGTTGAGCCTTGGTTACTGTTGACAGATGAAAGGGAGAGATTTACCCAAGCCAGTAAGCTAAAAGATTGGCTATGATCACTAACTACCAATCTCCGTCTTCCGTGGAGGATCAGCTGTGCAGGGGCAGGATGGTGGTGCTCCCATGTGCTCTGTAACTATCCACTGGGTATGCTAGCCTTGAGGTTTCCCAGGTGGTGCAGGCCAAGGTCAGCCCCTACCTGTGTTGTTCCCAGGGTTGTCGTATCTGAGCTCTAAAGCAATCTGATATGGCTGCTACTTGTGCTGGGCTTGGAGATTCCCAGATGAAACCAAGCTGTGAATCTAAGCTGGCTGCTGCTAGTGCCAATCTTGAAGCTCACTGAGGCTGGCTCTTGCTTGTTTGAGAGGATTTAGGAAGTTGTGAAGCATGAGACAAGACCAGCCATTCATATGGAAAAGCAGCTTGGGTGGGCCCATAAGTTGGGTGGTGCAGAGTCTCTGGGGATCTCCAAGGCAGGTCAAATAATGTTAGCCAGGTTGATGAAGTCTCAGCCAGCCTGCTGGCTCTATGGGGGGAATGTCTTGAAAATTGACAATGGCCTCTGCTTGCCTTGATGCCAGACAACTCAGTTCCTCCCTTTATACCACTGGTGCCTTTAAGCTGCTACCCCAGTGCTGGAGCTCAGAGGAAGTGAGTCTGAGTTGGTGAGCCCATGTGTGGGGGGATTCTTTAAGAGGAACAGCCTGAGGTTGCAGAAGTTTCTTCCACTGATCAATCCCCAATGGTTTTTCCAGTCAGAAATTGTGGAGACTTATCTTCCTAGCATGGAACTCTGGGCTGAGGGTCCTGGTGTGGGGCTGGGGTTACTCATTCTGGAGATATCCCTCCCAAATTTTTACCCACCACACGTGGGTGTGGGATCAGCCTGTTCCATGTCTGCACCCCTCCTACCAGTCTGGATAGATGTGGTTTTTAAAAATTCCATAGTTGTCAGACTTCCATTCAGTTCGATTTCTGAGGGTTCTGAGTGATGGTGGTTCTATGTTTCAGTTGTAGTTTTGATGTGATTGTGCAAAGAGGCAAGCCATGTTTTGAGGACAACCTCACATGCTTACTGACCACATATATTTCTTTGTAAAATTCCTGTTTATGTATTTTGCTAAATTTTATAATTATTTTGTCTTTTCATTATTATTTTAATTGTAGAGGATTTTTACCAAGCTCTTTATAAGATACCTGTATTTATTACAAGTGGCAAATATGGTCTCTTAGATTGTAGTTTCCCTTGTCATTTTTAAGTACAATCTTTAATTTAAAAAAAAAGAGTCCCCCAACTAATAGTAAACATTTATTGAGCATCCGCCTTAATCATAAGTACTCACTCTTTTTATCTTCACAGCAATCATAACAGGCAGCTGTTATCCTCATTTTACACAGGAGGAACTGAAGCAAAAGAGGCCAAGGCCGTGCGGTTTGGGATTTTAAGGTGGGAGGGATGACCTATGCCCGCCTCCTGTCCTTGAGGCAAGCCATTTTACAGTCCCCCTGACAGTTCATCACACTTGGACTCGCCTGTAAACTTTCAAAGGGGAGTGCCAGCATGTGCCTCCTGGGGGAGCAAGCATGGGCATCGCTGGCAGGATGCTGGTGGTGGATGGTCTGTCATATGCCAGTGGACAGCTAAGCAAACTCTGAGGACAGGAAAGGGCCCTGACTCCCTCACTCCACCCTTCTCCACTCTCCAAACAATGAAGAAGGCGTGTCAGTGACTGAAATTTTTTGGTTTTGGTTTCATTTTTTTGTTTAAAACAAACAAACAAACAACAAAAAAAAAAACCTTCTTTCACCCAGGTACTAGGAGAACTCTGGGCTTCACCATCCCACCCAGGGGAACAGTTAAAGACTAGGCCGTCACATTTTCTGTGGCACTAATTGCCAGGGTCCTTTCCCTGCACATTCCCAGGGGGTGACCGCCTCCAGGGCTGGTGCCACAGAGACTGGAGCACTCCCATAAACGCAGCGGGCCCTGACCAGAAACTGAAGATTGGCCACGTAAGCCCCTGACCAGGAGCTGCAATGAGACTCTGATTTTTCTCAGACACTGTCACCCAGTTGCTCTCAAACATTCCCAGAGCTTAGCACCAAGCAGATCTACCACAAAACAGTAATCACAAAGAAGAAAATGGAAATATCCCTGATTAAAGGCACTGGAAAACTCCTCACTTTCATTCTTCTTTTTATTAGTCTTTCAGATATTGTCATCTATTGCCAATAAGATTTTCTATAGCAACTGGCAGCTGAGAGTCCAAGGTCTACACTTAGAATTTGTTTACCTTAAAGGATGTAGCATTTTGACTCTGTCAATTTTACTGCTTTTGGCATAGAGCGGTAGTCCTCTCTGAAATGTGAACTTGAAGTCAAGGCTACAGGAAGGTGCTTTAACATGTAGTGTGACAAGTCTGTGCTGCTGGTGCCTGCAGCGGCCAGAGTTCTACAGGACTTTCCATTTCAGTTTCCTTGTGTCATCCTCCGGGGTTTGTTGAGTTCTGTCTGCACCTGAGGCTGCTCCAGATGTTAGCTTTACCTTCCATCTAGGAAAAAGTGCTTGCATGGGGTTTCTTTGGGGGGGATGGGGCACTCCAACTTGTAAACTATTTGCTGAAGATAATAACACAAGAATTTGCCAACAAGGGATGGTTAAGGAATGGCGTAGAAATGGTTTATCAATTGAGTGTTCTGGAAAATCAATTTGGCATAACCATTCAAACTAATTTGTGAAGAATTAGAGTTCCAGACATAGCAGAACGGTCCCCCAAACCATGCAGCCTTTATTGACAGGATCAGGACAGACCGGGGGAGCTCGCTGTAGAAGCAGCACTCCACACCTGTGAGTGCAGCTGAGGAAGTGGACCAGTGCAGGGAGGTGAGAGTGCTCAGAATTAACAATGACCATCACGAAGTGATTATTTGATGAGGGAGAGATTTTGGGAAGTTTGGAAAAAAGTGATAAGTCATCTTAGATTTTATGATCGTCAAGAACAGGGTGTGGTATGCAAGCCACTCCAGGAAAAAGGACGAGAGTCAGAGCCTGGGCTGACAAATTAGAGGAGGGCAGCTTTATGGAGGGGTCCCAGGAAAGGCTAAGAGAGGGGGAAGCAGAGTAGTCAGGGCCTCAAAGAACATCTTACCAGGAGAAACTAAGGTTATTCATAAGGTCCATCTGTGAGCTGGGCTCCATCAAGATCCTGGGACTGAAAAGTGGAAGCACAGAACCATAGTCCCAGATGAGCAGGGACACCTGGATGGCTTCCCGACCAGAGACACAGGCATGAGGCAACATGGGGCAGGGGATGGGGCATTGCCTGGTAAATTGACTTGATGCAAGATGCTCAGGAAGTTAGTATATCCCTAGAAAGGGGCCCAGGGGGATCAGGTACATGAGTGGCAATGAATGTAGTCCATTTCTAGCACAGCAAGGAGTCAGGCCTGACTTGGAGAGAGCTTGTGCTATGGGGTGCTGCTGCCTGAGCTTCTCCCCACCAGGGTTGAGGTCTCAGCTGCTAGAATTGGCCAGCCATAGTGTCAAGAAACCAGGTAGATTATTGCAGAGGAAAGGACATCAGTCACAGACTAGGTAGGGCTCACAAACTCAAAGGTGGGCAGAGACCAGGCAGTAAAGAAAACTCAGGTGGCAGTCGAATATATAAGATGATAGGAAGACATGAGAGCAAATGGGAGCTCAAACACAAACTTATGAAGCATCAGCCCAATCCATCTTCTATTAAACTTGAGCCAGACTTGGCCTGCGTACTGCAGCTCACAACTCCTAGTTTCCAATGAGCCCAAGATTTAGAAGAAAGTCTAAAGACTTAAGACAAAGACACGAGGCCCGACAATGAGAAGCTCTCAAAGGGGAAATAGAAACCAAATACTTATAATATAACTGCAAATGAGTCTTAGTGGGAAGAAGGGGGCAGCCATCTAAAGAAACCCTATGACGACGGAGGTCTCTCATTCATGAGTCCATGTTTTCCAGAGTCATACTCAAACGATGAAAGTGGGGAACTTGAACAAAAATAAATATAATAAAAAAGAGTGCCATTAGCCTAAAAAAATCAGAGGAGATGGGCGAAGATTCAGACAGAATGGAGACCCACAAAGACACTAAGGGGAAAAAAAAAAAGGCCTTTCGCCTTCTTCAAAAGAAGCTGTAAGGGCAATCAATGAGAACGGCAATGAAGGGAGAGACCGTTCACCTGGGGTTGGCAGCAATAGTAAAAGAAGATGGAGAAAGCAGATAGAAATGGAAGTGACAATTCCTGTGGACTTCCTTGTTCATATTTAGGAGAATGTTCTGCATATCCAGTGTGAAAAGATAAAATTCTTAAAATGCTTTAAGTAGTGGGTGAAAGAGGGACGAAGCCTAAAATTGGGAAGGAAGAGATAGCAAGACCCACTGTGCTGCCCTGGTCAAGCTCAAGTGTCCTCCGTGTGTGTTATCTCTCCTTCCTGCAGAAGCACCAGGGCTGGGGCGTCATGGCCCCTGCACCCGATCTCCGCTGCCAGTGCTCTAACCAACACCTGGGTACCCTCTGAGAAAGAGTATAGCAGTGGATGAGGCCCCCAGCACATGGGCTCAGGCTAGGCCCCCCGAGCTTCCAACATGTACCCATTCGAGGTCACTCCCTTTGCTCAGCAGGTCACATGTGGGAGGTCTTAGACTTGCTGATACCATGAACTGATGGGGAAACTGCACAGTGCTCAGTAGGTGCTCATGGGAATTGCCGGGGTTTTGTAAAACTATGGAGGCTGGCCTGCCACTCCCCGTGTGGAAGCAGAGACTCTGGACCCCAGTCTTTGTTCTAACATGTTTTCAGGGTTGAAGAGCACTCATGTGGTAGGTGGGAATTAGGCTCCTCCATGTGATCATAAGGAAAGCATTCTGAGGACCCATGCATGGGAGAATGTGGGATGGCAAGATGGCTCATTCGTGTGGAAATAGAAGCTGCTGCTGGGTTTCCAATGCCCCATCTCCCTCCATCCTGCCATAGAAAGTTAGGATCAGAAATAGAGTCAATGTCCAGAGATTCCGTGCTGTAGCAAAGTGCAGTCGAGGCCAGCATCTAGGTAGTTTAGAGTGTGTTTCCAGCTGCAGTTCATTTCAGGCTTCGTCCTGGAGCCTGTGTGTGTGTTACACGGCCATGGGCCACATGGCTGCTAGGGATGCATGGTCACAGAAAGAACAGGTGAGTGCACTGTGCCAGTGCAGGTCACAAGCATGGCAGAGAGAGGGCTTTTTCATTCCCATGAGATCATATTAGCTTGGGCTTGTACCAGGTACCCTTTCAAAATAACCAATCAACTTCTAGGTCTCCACAGGCTTTGGATGGGTTTACGTCCTAACAAATCTCTTCTTTTCCCAGGCTAGACTGAAGGCCTCTTTGGTCCAGCACTTCCCCCTGCAGCACCCCCAAAAATCTGTACTAGAGGAGGGGACGGGGAAGTGTTAATCCCCTTGGTGGAGCACAGTGCTGTGGTCCTCAGGAGTGTGAAGCTGTAGTTTCCTGGCTAGCAAGCAGGCTCCTGCTTCCCCGTTTATTAAGCTCAATGTCTAGTTTCCTTTGCTATCTTTCCTCCATCAATATTAGCTAAACATTGACAGTGACATTTGGATTTATCATTGACACTTACATGACAAGGAATGTCATTTAGTGTCTCTGTTACTTTCCCCACCTTTTAAGTGGGTACAAGAATGATGATCATGCCTCGTTTAGCAGGTTATCATGAGGTCAGTGAGGTGGCATATGTGAAAGTAACCTGTGAACAGAATAATGCTACTGTGTCATTATGGTGCATGCCTTGGGAGCTACAAGAGCATAAAAAGGGTTCAAGGGAAACAAATAAAGGAGGACATCACTGCACACCGAGAGCCACATTTGGGCTCCTTTCTCTCAATTATTGTCCATTTTTTCATAGCCCGCTGAAATATAAAAGATTTGTTAAGGTAACATTTTCATGGAGAAAATAAAGCCAAGAACATTTGGAGTTCTTTCATGGAAAATGTATCAACCTCCTCTGTTGTGTCTGAAGAGTGAACGTTTGTGGGATGAGCACGGAATGTTAGCTGCACTGTGTCCTGCTAAGTTCATTTGGGATTATATGAATGTTGTCACTTTGCATCTCAACGTTAGTATTATTTTAAGTTTAACAGTTTCTAACATTTCATGTTTCTTTCTGATCTCTTTGTACTTAGGTAAAGCTTAACTGTCCAAATGAAGATA
The DNA here is from genome assembly GCA_004024845.1 of Tonatia bakeri. Taxonomy (NCBI): domain Eukaryota; kingdom Metazoa; phylum Chordata; class Mammalia; order Chiroptera; family Phyllostomidae; genus Tonatia; species Tonatia bakeri. Next base: position 510,593 of record PVIA01000027.1, on the reverse strand, counting down.
TAAGAATTCTGATTTTAGCAGTAGCAAGGAGGACCAGAAAACCATAATTTAACAATATGCTGTACACCCAGATCTTGGTCTCTAAGTGCCATTCTCCACTAACAGCAATCAGAGCTCCTTGCAGAAATGGTTGTGAGGAATAGGCAGGGAAAGTACACCATGAGCTTGGAACATCTCATTGTGCCAAAAGAGCAAGGGGTACTCAAAGATTGATGGACATATGTCAGAATGGCACAGGGGCCAACCTTCAATGGTTCCCACTGGCCAAATCTGGGACATTTGATCATCAAACTATATAATGATGTTAACAGATTATAATTTAATGAGTAAAAGAAACACATGTGAGTCCAGCCTCATACAAGTAAATAATTAAGGGAGAAGGGAAAGCCCTTTTTACGAGAGAACGCCAATTCATAAGTGTAAATCAATGATGAGTTTGGAAACATCACCGCTTGACATAGAAACAACTGATCCAAGAAAGGATCATCAGTGAAGCTTTAAGTAGTGCAGAGAAGCTTGGTGAGGCAGAGGATATTTACATAATCTAAACATATCTCCCACAAATTACTTACTAACTACAAAAAGGAAAAGTAATCTATTTACAGTGGAAATACCTGATGGGCACCACTTTAATCAAGGCATCAAAATGAACACACCCAGGTCCAGCCCAATAGGAAATCTGCTGTGCTTTACCTTCGAAACATGCCAGCCACGCCAGAGAGATTGCAAATCACCTCCTCAAGTGTGTCCCTGCTCCCCCCTTGTCCACCCAGAGTCTACTGTCAGCATAGAAGCCAGAAGAATCCTGTCGAAATGCAACCCAGACCTGGCTGGTGTGGCTCAGTGGATTGAGTGCTGGCCTGTGAATCGAAGGGTCACTGGTTCAATTCCCAGACAGAGCACATGCCTGGGTTGCAAGCCAGGTCCCCAGTTGGGGGTGTGCGAGAAGCAACTACATATCGATGTTTCTCTCCCTCTCTTTTTCCCTCCCTTCGCCACTCTCTAAAAACAAATAAATAAAATCTTTCTTAAATAAATAAATAAATAAATAAAATATGAGTCAGATGATGTCACTTCTCTGAGCTAAACCCTGTCATACCCACATCTTACTCATACCAAAAGCCCGAGTCCTTACAATGGTCACAGACCCTCAGGGTCTGGTCCCCATACTGTGGTCCTTGCTTACTCTAGTTGACCTATTTGCTTTCCTTGAAAGCACCAGGCAGGCTCCCATTGCAAGGTCTCAGTACTTGCTGGATTTGTTTGTTTGTTTGTTTTTTGCCTGCAACAGTCTTCTTCAGGTTCCTGTGGAGCTTGCTCCCTCTTCTTCAAGTCTCTGCTCAGGCCTATTCTCCTCAAATACAGCTTTCCCTGGAAACTATTGAAAACTAGAACTTCCCTGCTCCTCCATCCCATCAATCCTGTAGGAAAATAAATCCTTGCTTTATTTCCTTTGTATCTGCTAACACTTTCTAATGTACTGTGTGATTAATTATTTACTTCTGCTAATTGTCTGTCTCCCACACTAGCATTTAAGCTGGGATAAACATATCCGTGGAACCTACAACACAGTGGACACTTGCTAAAGTGTTGGATGAGTATATATACTGATTACATACCTACTACGTGTCACCGTACTAGGTGATCATAGCACTGTACTAGGCAGTGCACGGGATGAAAACAAAAAAAACTAAACTAAATTTAAAAACATTTGCTATGATCTCCAGCTCTCCAGACCTCACAGTTCAGTGGAGAAGTGAAGCAGACACGAACAAGTGTTAGCACCCTTCACATGTCGAGCTCTTGGAACCTTCTGCACAGGTGAGCTGGGTTCCAGGAAGGGAGCGTGCCCAGTGGCTCAAGTTCTAGAGGAAGTGAGAGGCTGCTTTGGGTAGGCAGGAGATAGGTAAGGAGAGCGACACCCCCAGGTACAAGGAGAAAGTACAGAGATGCTTCTCTCAGAGCCTGGGGGAGGGAGGCCACAGGGAATGCAAGGGCCGGGTGACAGAGGGGGTGGGGGTCTAACCAGGCTGTGGAGGGATTCCTTCAGGGTCTTTCACATTTCACCCCACTCAGCCTCGTCTGCCCATCTTTGGTTGGGCTTGCTGTCTTAGTCTGCATCCCCTGGGAGCAGACCTGAGATAAGGATTTGACGCTTCCGCCTCGAATTCCTGGGAGTAATCGCAGGAGGAAATGAGACAGAGAAGGGAAGGAAGCTGATACAGGTCCTTGTGTGCAGATGAGCAGGATTCTCCTGTGAACACAGGGCTAATCCTGCAGGGGCCTGTGGGAAATTGTACACAGCAAGCTTCCGAGGCTTCTCCTTGATACCCACTCCTCAATTGCTGGGAGCTGCTGGGATGCAGGGCATCACCTCCCCTGCCAACTCCAGCCTGCCCCTAGCAGAGCCCCAGAGACAGCCACAGGATTGAGAGCTGCAGGTGACCAGGAGGCGAGCACCTGAAGACTAGAGACAGTCATAAAAGCGTCAGTAATCTTGCAGTTCATGCATTTTATAGTAAGGAGAAATTAAGTTGTAGGAACCAAACTTTTTTTTCTAAAAGAGGAGAGTAAACATTTCCTTTGTACCAATGCAATGCCTAGTCCAGTTTAGAATTCCTATGAAATCCAGTCCCTAATTAATACCTTATAAAGACATAGAAAGGGCTGGCACACCTAGTAAAGCAGACTGATGGACTAAACTGTCCTTCCTGCTAATACAGTCATTATCATAAACATTGTTGTACTTTTACAAAGCATTCTTCCCGGTGGTGACTGAGCGTGGGGCAGAGAAATAAAACCCAAGTCACACCCCAAATCATTCATAAGGGTAGATGGCACTTTTAATTTAGTATTCATATTCACCCCCATAATTTCTGGGGAAACATGTAAAGCAAAATCCACGTGGCTCCTGGCTGACAGTACAGTTTTCAGAAGATACAAACAAGATCACAAGGCTTTGGACAGCTTTATGCCTGAAGGGAAATGCCCTTGACCGCTGGCTTCCTTTGGAAATCTTTCCAGGGCAAAGGAAAGGAGAGGGATCTGCACGACGCTCCCTATTGTCACGTCAGCCAAATGGTGTGGGCCAAGGCTCCCAAAGGTGAAAGCTCTGGGACCTTATGAAAAAGGAGGACGTGTCTCCAGGAGGAGGAACAGGGATCAGGGTTCTGGGGAGCTCCTGGCACACACCCCTGCCTGCTGAGTGGAAAACACCCTTGAACTCTGAGGTCTGTGAAAATCATTTCCATCAGAAGCAGCCCCACCTTCCACCTGCTGGTAACTGGAGAACAGGGAGGTGCTTCTTGTTCTGGTGGACTTTTCTTAACTCCTGAACCTGCCAGGAATGTGACTTGGGGGGCAGCCAGGCAGGCCTGAGATGTGGGAGGCTGAGGCATTGCAACAGCTGCTCCCGCAGGTTGTGATTGTCTCGGGGCAATTGCCATGGAGTTTACTTCCCCTTCTAATCTTTCAAGGAAGGGGTGTAAAAGGACCCTTTATGGTCCTGTTTGGAAGTTCAGTGAATGAGTCAACAATTAGGACCATTTAATTAATCTCAAAAAAGAAAAAAATCGGTTTTTGTCTTTTTCTCCAGGGGTGCTCCGTGAGGCCTGACCCAAGCATCTGTCTCCTGGCCCCGAGTTCCGCATCCATGTCTGCACAGAAAGCCCCCTTCTTCTCCCTCCCTCTCTAGGCACAAAGTGAGCTCCGGGAGAAGAATGGCACAGTGATGCCAGTCAGTGTGCCCCCACCGGTCTCTGTACCCTCTTCAGGCCACGGTCAGGGACCAGGCAGCCACCCCGATGCTTCATGGTCTGGGCTGGACTCTCCCCACCTTGGCTGCCTCCCAGGCTTCTATAGTGCACATTTCTGAACCTTGCCTGCCCTTCTGTTCACAGTAAGACAAGCATCTTCTCACTGGTCCTCAGGAAGCACCATGCTGGTTTTATAGGGAAGGGCAGGGAGGCACAGAGCGGGAGGGAGTTAATGAGAGGCGCCGGGCCGGTGAGTGGAAGAGCGTGATTCAAAGTGAGGCTTTGTCTCCACTGGCAGGGTTTCCCATTTTATCCCAGTGTCCTTCCCCCAGCCTCCCATGGAAACAACCATTCCAAAGTACAAACTTGCAATCACCTATCAATAGCAAAGGGATGGGGCATCCTTCTCACTCACGTCTGCATAGGTTGTCTTACCCAAGGGCCAATCTAATGCAGGGAATCATTCCCAGGTGAACAAGATGATGATGGTGACATTAATAGTGGCCACCATTCTTTGAGCACACACTCAGGCACAGAACTAGATTTATAAGCACTTTTTTTTCCAAATTAACTCTTCAAACAACCCCATGATTTAAGTAATATAATCATCCCAATTTACAGATGAAAAGCCTGAGACTTGGTTAAATATCACGCCCTGGGTTCCAAAGGCAGTAATGGTTGACCTGGGGATGCAAACCCACCAGGACACTCCTGACCTTCCTCTTGAGCCTCAAGCATCTGTGCCACAGCATGCACCGAGGCCACCTCTTCTTAGGCTGTGACCCACAAACTTGTCCAGCTAGTGTCCAGCTTATTTGACTAATAAGACAAATACTGTCTGATTTCACTTTTATGTGGAATGTAAAAAAACTAAAATCAACAAATGAAACAGAAACAAACTCATAGATACAGAGAACAAACTGATGGTTGCCAGGTAGCAAGGTTCTTGGGGAGCAGGGTGAAAAAGGGGAAGGGATTAAGAAGCACAAATTGGCAGTTACAAAACAGTCACAGGGATGTGAAAAGTACAGCACAGGGAACACAGTCAATAATACTGTAATAACGGTATGGTGTCAGATGGGTACTAATCTGATCGTGGTGATTATCGCTTGCTGAGGTATATAAATGTTTAATTGTTGCATGGTAAACCTGAAACTAATATACTATCATATGTCAACTATAATTAAATTTTATTTTAAAAAGTAAACATTGGCATTGATGGAAACTGAAAAAAGTTAACTCTTAGGAAGTACAGTAGTTCAATGAACTGTGAACTAGGAACAACTATTATTTCTCCACATTTACAGGGGACGGCCCCAGGCGCAGCGTGTAAGTGGCGTGCACCAGCGTACCGCCAGCCACAGTGCAAGTTGCAGCCCGCGTTCCCAGTCTAACCATCTACCATCCTGGCTGGTAGTAGGCTTCCTTTCACCGTGTGTCAGAGGGTGAAGGTAGATTCGGTTCAATAGATGCCCTGTTCAGAAACAAAGTATTATTTGGATTGACTATTTTTTTAAGGCAGAGGGTTGACGCTGGCAGGGATGTGAGAAAGCATCTGCCTGACCCAGCCTCGGAATCCTCGGAGAGCGTTTTGCCTTGGGAACTAGGCGAGGGGACAGTATAGACAGCGCCGGTGCTACTGGCAGCCCACGCCTGCTGGCAGTGCATCCTCAGGGGTGTCTGTTACTAGCACATCTTGTGCCGTGTGACAGGATGACAGGCAGCCTCCAGCTTTGGTAACGACTTCCTGCTGAGGCAGGGAGTCACCTGATGCCAACAGAAAATGCCCCCAAACCTGCCAAAGCACGTCCTTCTCTAACATCTCATTTTATGTTGTGACTTGATTTTAAAGGGTCGTGTTTACAACTGATAGTTTCCTCAGTTACAATTCAAACCTTTTTCACTTCAGCCAGTGAGCTCCAGCCAAGGGAAGTCCTGTTGGGTCATGGACTAGTAAGGCCTGAGGATTTGACCTTGAATGGGGACACCTGTGTTTCATCGGAGACATGAGGATTTTCACACGTACACCACAGACAGATACACGCACAGAATCCAGGAACCCTGTTTCCTGAGAGTCAAACCCATCTTCCTAGGAATCCTTCCTTCCCTTCCCCAGTAATGGCTGAGAGCCATTTCCCTTCCCCAGGAGGAGGGGAGAGAAACCTACATTGTTGAATGTCTTTAATGGGCCATGCGAAATGCTTTCAAAGCATCATTTCACTTATTCCTCACTTACTTAGTGTCTTACTTAGGCTCCACAGAATCCTTAGCCCTGGGAGTTGTTATTCCCATTGTACAGACTCAGGTTAAACCAGTTCTCCAAGGTCATACAGCTAAAAAGTGAAACCAAGATCCAAACCCAAGTCTTTTTGCCCACATCCCTACCACCCAGTGGGCCTTCTCAACCTCTATCCAGAAAAAAATAGCTTCTCCACATACCCCCCACACGCCAGTAAGTGCTTAATTAAAGCTTGTTGAGGGAATGAATAAATGAATGATTGCCGTCTTTTTTTCAGTTAACACTCACTTTGCCATAAGCTTCTCTGTGAATTTCCATATCAGGCCATTCATCTATTCTGCAATTCTTAATACATCTCCCAAACACCAATCTCTGCTATGCAACAACAGCTTTCACGTTCAGTTCTGACAGACTTGGACTTAATTTTATTCTATCCCACGCACTCATTTACTCCTCACTTGGATCATTTGGCTTAAGCTGCTTTGTTCCCACTATCCAAGTCAATGCCCACAGAACTGCAGACCTGGGGCAACTCCAAATCTGCAGGTCCAGAAATAGGTTATGAAACAAGCAAGAGTGTAAGACAGTTATAATCATGATGCTATTAATACCCAGTGAATGGAATTCTTAACACCCATCACTGCGGGTCAACCATCACGGAGCATCATTCATGCATGTTCGAGTTACAGAGACTGAGAGGATAACACGTCCATTATTTAAGGTCCCAGAGTTTGCCATGTACTCGCTGTCCGAAACATCGGCAAATTTTCATGTCTGTCTCTTTCCGTGACATATGCTGTGTCTATGCTTTCCTTTGGAGTGACTGATAAAAGTAGTGAGGGCCGTGTTGGGGCTGCTCAAAGTTCCATTTTCAAAACTCCAGTTTTCACAGAAATTGTCCTTCTCTTCAAAATAAAGAGGAAAATGTATTTCTGCCGGTGGCCCTGATTTATTATGAATCAGGATCATTTCCTTGTGAGATGGAAATGAGGGCTAGTTAGAGCTGAAGGGCACTGCACTAGCCCAGTACGTCTGCCTCATGAGCTTTCAGGGTGTTGAGGCTGAAAGAAGAGGTGAGAAAAAAGAGAAAATTTTACCTGACTGAATTTCTCTGGGAGTGTATGTTTCCACGTGTTAATGGGCAAATAGAATGGCACTGGGTCAGCACAATCATTGCGCACTGATCATTAGGCAAATGCAATTGTGGGGTGGAGTTTAGAACTGAGCTGTTCCCTCCCACAGTGCAAAATGCAACTTCTTTACCTTGGTAAGCTTCTCCTGGAGAACGGCAATGGTTTTCATAAAAAACAAAGAAAACATCCACTGACAACATCAATAATTAACTTGTGTCTCACTCTCATTCCCTGAAAAGGGTGCGTTGAAGGGAAAATTGTCAAAAGACAACAAAGAAATCTAGCTAGTGGTGGCATCATAGAACTCCAGGACTTCCCTAGAGGAGAGATGTCTCTTAAGGTTGAGAAGACATTAGGCAAGTGGATCCTCAGGATCTAACTTGTCAATATTGGATGAGAGCTAAAGCTGAGACATTCGAAGGTGGCAAAAACACACCTTGCCTGCTCTGCCGCCAAAACAGCAAAGACAAAGATCCACAGTCAAGCTGTAATATACTTACATGTGTGCTCATTTTCCTTAATGTTATTCTTTCATTCATTCAACAAACTTATCTAACTATGCATAAAGCACTTTTTTTTTAAAATTTTATTTATTTATTTTTAGAGAGGGAAGGGAGAGGGAGAGAGAGAGAGAAACATCAATGTGTGGTTGCTGGGGGACATGGCCTGCAACCCAGGCATGTGCCCCGACTGGGAATCGAACCTGCGATGCCTGGTTCGCAGCCCGCGCTCAATCCACTGAGCCACGCCAGCCAGGGCACATAAAGCACTTTTCTAGGTGTTGGAGGTATAACACAGATTAACACAAAGTCCCTGCCCTGATGGCATGTATATTTTAAGGGATGAAAAATATGCATATGCACATATATATGTAAAATATACTACATAGCATACAAAATCATATATATTACATTAATATATAATAGTGTATATTATTACATTATATATAATCTAATGCCATAAATAAATAAATAAATAAATAAGGGGGATGCCCTCAAAAAACAGAATTATCTTCTGGAGAGCTGGCCCCTTATAGTACAGGCTTCCCCCACTATGTGAGTGTTCTAGGAATCCATCTGTATCAGTGTACCAGCTGGCGTTGTTGTGAGAGACTGCCTTCAGCTTCAGTGAATTTTTTTGAAGATTCAACATATTTGCCATTTCATGACGGGTGATTTACGAATGCACCTGCTCACATTGTGCTAAGTGTTAAGCAGTTTTTGACCCAAAATGGCATGAACCCCAGTGCCCCACCCTCCCCATTCCCCTGATCTTGCCCTGAGCAACTTCTTTTTTGTTTCCCCAGATGAAAAAATTCCTCAAAGAGAAGTGTTTTGCCAATGTGAAAGAGATGAAACAAACAAACAAAAAAACAGTAAAAACATTGAAAGATGTCAAAATCAATGAGTTCAAAAACTGGAGCAGTAGGAAAAACACCCTACAGGTGCACTGCATCAAATGGAGAGCACTTTGAGGCCGACTGAAGTGTAAACATGTGAGAATAAGCACAGAGGTTTTATAAGTAAATTCCAGGTTTTTGGGGGTCCCCTCCATATGAGCTCATGATAATTGCCATGGAAAAATATACAGTAGGGTAAAGAGAAGGGGGGCAGAAGCAGGAGTTGTTATTCTTTCATGTTGGATAGTTTCAGAGAAAGCCACTGTGACAAGGTGCGTATGAGCAGAGAGCTGAATTAAGGGAGGAAGGCGCCAGGCCGACCTCTGGGAGAAGACGGTCCTAGGCAGAGGCTACAGGGCAGAGCCTCTGAGGTGGGAACAGACACCGAGGTGTGAATGGGACCAGTGGTGAGGTGGCCCTGAAGCAGGAGCAGAGTGGGCACAGGAAAGACAGTGTCAGCGAGGAAGCCGGAGAGGGAATGGGACCACACCACACAGCACACCAAAGGCCACTGCAAGAATTTGGCTTTTACCCTGAATGAGCTGAGAAGCATTGGAAAGCTATTAGCTGAGCAATGATGTGATCAGATTTACTAAAAACAAAACAAAACACTGACTTCTGAGTAGAAAATAAACTCAAGCGTGGCAAAAACAGGAGTTAAGAGGCCATTTACAAATATTTTGCAATAATTCAGGCAGGAGATTATATGAAATGTTGCTGATAGGTCAAGTCAGATGAGGACCAAAAACTGACCATGGGAGTTAGCCCTGGGGAAGCCCTGATCCTGTGACTAAGAGCAGCTTCCAGTGTGTGGGGAAGATGAAGATGAAAGCCTGGCTGCAGTGAGCGCACTGGGGGAGGAGTGCGCTCCTTCCAGCAGCCAGAGAATGGGGCGGTAACAAGAGGGGACACGGGGCCAAGCGGCTGTGCTTCTAAGACGGGAGCAATAGCAGGATGTTCACAGGTTGAGGAGAGTGACCCAATAGAGAGTGGGAAAGTGATCTTGTGCAAACAAGGAAGGCCGGAGCTGGAGAGATGTAAGGGAAAGGATCTTCTGTATCAGGGAGGGGCAGAGCTAAGCAGGTGCCCTCAGAGATGGCTCATAGGCATGTGTGGGTGAGTAGATGAGGCTGTGGAAATTTGAAGAAGCCCTCTTTTGACAGTTTCCTTTACGGAAAGTAAGGTCACATACACACAGAATCAGCAGAAGGTAGAGATGAAGAAATAGAATTTGGAGATTTCCAGAGAGGAGAAGTTGTGCATAGTTTCCTGCAAGATCAAGAGGGTAAAGGGACGACAGGACCCTAGTAGAACACTCTAAGCTCCTACTTATTATCAGCGTCATAATTTTAAGTGAGACCAGTGAAGTTGCTTCTGTGTTTTTTGCCAACCATGTTTAGCAAACAGCTTCAACCATAAAATAGGTGGAAAGTTAGATTCAACTGAAGTTAGGATTTTTCTCAGGGAAGCAGGATGAAAGGATAGAAGTCATGGCAGGTTGGCAGTGCACAGCTGAAGGTTACAAATGAGTGATTACAAGTCTGGGTCATGGGGTCCAAGCTGTGTGAGGATAAGAAGACAACCCCATTCAGGTGAGGTAGAAAGGTTATAGGATCAAGCAGGTGTACATTTTAGTGTAATCAAAAAATTGTTGGAATTGGGAGACTGGAGGGAGTAAGCGAAAGAGAGAGAAGAAAGGGCTGCTTCAAGGCAGCTCTGACCTCATTTGCTAGTGGAAAGAATGTATATGTTTCCTATTGTTGTTGTAACAGGTTATTAGAGTGTACTGGCTTAAAACAACACACTATATTATTTTCTACTTCGTAGAGGTCAGCATTCCAAGATGGGTCTCACTGGACGAAAATCAAGATGTTGGCAGGACTGTATTCCTTTCCTGAGGCTCTGGGGAGGAATGCATTTCCTGGCCCTTCCCGGCCCACACAGGTCACCCACATTTATTGGCTCGTCCTCAAAGCCAACAACAGTGGGTTGAGTTCTTCTCACACAGCATCATTCTGACTTCCTCTTCTGCTTTCCTCTTTCGCATTTAAGGACACTTGTGGTTTTATTGGGCCCACCTACATAATCCAAGATAACCTCTCTATTTAAGGTCACTTATTAGCAAGCTTAATTTCCCCCTTTGCCATGAAATGCAACACATTCACAGATTCTAGAGATTACAGTGAAGACATCTTGGAGAGGGTCAGTCATTATTTTACCTGCACTGAAGGAGTATAGTTATTGGTAAAGACAAGGTCTCAGTATCACCATGGGAGAAGGTGGCTGAAGTAGAGCCCAAAATCATAGGAGGAGAGAGGGGCTAGGGAATGAGAGGCTAGGATATTAGAAAGAGTGTCCATAAGAACATTGAAATCACTGAGCATTAAGTAGGAATAGTGTTGGGAAAAATGATGGTTAATCAGGAAATTAAAATCATCAAGAAATAAGAGTAATTAGCAGGCAATAAAGAAATTCTCGTTGACAAATTATTGGTTCAGAGGTGGTATTGGAAATATTTGCAGCTGAAGCTGTAGTGAAAGAAGACATTTTTCAAGCTCTGCTTCTCAAGACTATTAATAAAAGGTAATCAAATGACAGAGAATTCCAGAAATGCAGAATTCCCTTATATTGCATGTCTCAAGGTGAGCTATCCTAACCATAGGTGTTATTTTATACTGTTCAAAACTTTTGAACCTCTATTTTTTCATATATGCTCAACTGTGAGATGGAAATAGGCAAGTCATATTGCTCCTATATCATAGTTTGGAAAATAATGGATTAATTGATCACAAATATCCTATTTTGCCATGTATAATGCACACCCACATTTAATGTGAATTCCCATGTATAATTTGCATATAGGCAGTAAGCTGGAAGTATGCATGGGTAGTACTAATTCCCATGTGTAATTGGTACTACCCATGTGTATTGCACATCCTTATTTTTCCCTCAAAAATTTGGGCAAAATCATGTGCATTATAGACGGCAAAATAAGTGGCAAAGTAAGTGGAAACACTAGATCTATCCTGTGCCATTCAATTACTTAGCTGAGTTACTAAAAATACTGTAGAAAATCCAATAGAATATATCATTTAGTTTCTTTACACAAGAGATTAAACTCTTGAGTCAAAAATCTCTTTGAGAATCTGTACAAAGATTAAGATTTTTGTCCCTAAAAAGTCCACATAAGCATATACATACAGAATTTGACTTATAATTTCATGACATCATACTTTCCCTAAAGTCCTAAGATAGCCATACATACCAGGATAAGAACCTCATCTAAATGCTGAGATTAAATTATGCACAGTATAAATGGACTCACCATGTAAGTCACAAGGGAAGGTATAATTAGGTGCCAAATGAGTGACATAGAAAATAGTAGTTATGACTCATGAGCAGCAATACATCACTGAACTTGGAAATAATTGTGGAAACACTGCATAGAATCTTGAAGAATTGAGATGATTGCATGGAAAGAAGGAGAGACAAAATTGCAAGTAGGAAGAAGGAGAGGAAAGGAATTAGAAATTAGCTTGGGATATTTGGAGGACAGTGAACAGACTAGCCTGACTACCTGCAAAGTGTGAGCAAAATGACTCCTAATGTATATTTATAAAAAATCATTAAAACTCGCCCTGCTGGCATGGTTCAGTTGGTTGGAGCATCGTTCCATAACTGAAAGGCCAACAGTTCAATGCCTGTTGGGGCACATGCCCAGGTTGTAGGCTCAATCTCCAGTTGTGGCACGTACCTGATTGGTGTTTCACTCTTGTGTTGTTGTTTTTCCCTCTGCCTCCCTTCCTCTTTCTCTCTCTCAAATGATAATAAAATAAACCTTTAAAAATAATACTGATAATTAAAACTCTTGGTGAAAGGAGACACCACAAAAACATTATTAATATGGAAGATGAATTTGTTTCAGGATGAACAGTGCATAAAATTATATTTTAATTGATTCAGTGAGGATTTCTACATGTGTGCTGAACACTTTTAAAGGGTCTCTCTACAAGAGATCATATAAGAACTAGTTGAACAGTACATGTTTCCCTGTGATTTTTATGTATATGTTAAATGCTCTTAGCTTCTGAAACACTGATTTATGAAGACAAAGCAAAGGTCCTTCTTAAAAACTGGAGTAGATAATGCTTTGGTTATTACAAGAGTAGGTGTGACATCTCAAACTCATCTTCTGACCCTTTTTCCCCCACCTTTGTTTTTGTTTTCTACAAATAATGGGCTGCCATGTGGAAGGGAGTAAATATAAATGTTAATACATGTGGCTACTTTGACAGCATTTACAGGAAGAGTCCAATGTTCCACAGTTTTAATACAGACCTGCCTCAAGAAACAAGAAAAGTCTTAACTAGACAATCTAACCTTATACCTAGAGGAACTAGAAAAAGAAGAACAAACAAATCCCAAAGTTAGTAGAAGAAACAAAATATTAAATAAAGATCAGAGTAGAAATAAACAAAATAGAGACTTAAAAAGAAATAGAAAAGATCAATTAAATGATCACCTGTTTTTTTTTTTTAAATAAACCAAATTGATAAACCCTTAGCCAGGCTCATCAAGAAACAAAGAGAGAGGGCCCAACTAAATGAAATGAAAGAGAAGTTACAATCAACATTACAAAATACAAAGGGTCATATGTGAACATTACGAACAACTACATGCCAACAAATTTAAAAACCTAGCAGAAATGGATAAATTCCTAGAAACATACAATCTTCCAAGACTGAATCAGGAAGAAACAAAAAATCTGAACAGACTGATTACTAGTAATAAAATTTAATAATTAATCAAAAAAATTCCAAGGAATAAAAGTGTAAGACCAGATGGCTTCATGAGTGAATCTACCAAACATTTAAAGAGAAATTAATACCTGTTCTTTTCAAACTATTCCAAAATATTGAAAAGAAAGGAATGCTTTAGAACTTATTCTATGAGGCCAGCATTACTGTAACATCAAAGCCAGAAACATCATTTCAAAGAGAAAAATTACAGAGAAATATCCCCAATGAAGATAGACGCAAAATTTTTCAACAAAATATTAGCAAACCAAATTAAACAATACATTAAAAGGATTATACACCATGATCAAATGGTATTTATTCCAGGGATGCAAGTATGGTTCAAGATTCATATTGATCAAAATAATATACTACATTAACAAAACAAAGGATAAAATTCCTATGATAATTGCAATAGGTATTGGAAAAGTATTTGACAAAATACAGCATTCATGTATGACTTTAAAAAAATCTCAACAAAGTGGGAATATAGATAGTACATCTCCACATAATAAAGTCCATATATTAACAAACTCACATGCAACATCATACTCAATAATGAAAGACTAAGTTTTTACTCTAAGAACAAGACAAAGGTGCTTCTCTCATCACTTTTTTTCAATATAGTATTGGAAGTTTTAGGTACAGCAGTAAGACAAGAAAAAGAAATAAAAGGTACACAAAGGAAGAAGTAAAACTGCCACTACTTGTAGACTACATGATACTATATATAGAAGACTCTATAGATTCAACAACAACAACAAAAACTATTAAAACTGAAAAATAAATTTGGCAAAGTTACAATATATGAAATTAATATACAGAAGTTAGTGGCATTTCTATATACTAACAATGAACTATTGGAAATAGAAATGAAGAAAACAACCCCATTTACAATTGCATCAAAAAACAAAATGCTTAGAAATAAATTTAACCAAGGAGGCAAAAGACCTATACTCTAAAAACTATAAGAGAGAGTGGGGGGGGGGGAGGAATAGAAACAACTATACTTGACCAACAATAAAAAAACATAAAACTAAATAATAAAAGTAGAAATAAATTTAAAAAATAAGAAAATTATGAGAGAAACTGAAAACAACACAGAATAAATGGAAGAAAATACCACATTTATTGACTGGGAAAAATAGCATCATTAAAATGTCCATGCTATTCAAAACATTATATGGATTTGATGCAATCTCTATCAAAATATACCAGTGGTATACTTTCAAAGAATTACCACAAATAATCCTAAAATTTACATGAAACTACAAAACAACCCCAAACAGGCAAGGCAATCTTAAAAAAAAAAAAAAGAACAAAGCTCCCTGATTTCAAACTATACTACAAAGCTTTAGTAATCAAAACAGTAAGGTACTGACACAGAAACAGACACATAGATCAGTGGAAAAACTAGAAAACCTCCAAATTAACATATGCTTCTATGGTCAATTAATCTATAGCAAAGACAACAGGCAAATTCAGTGGGGGAAAGGCAGTCTTTTAAATAAATGGTGTTGAAGAAACTGGAAAGATACCTGCAAAGAAAACGAGGCTTGATCTCTTTCTTATAATATACTAAAAAATAAACTCAAAATGGATCAAAGATTTAAATGTAAAACCTGAAACCAAAAAACTCCTAGAAGAAAACATAGTAGGGTCTTTGACATCAGTCTTAGTAGTGTGTTTTTGGATATGTCACCATAGGCA
Source organism: Tonatia bakeri (assembly GCA_004024845.1). Classification (NCBI taxonomy): domain Eukaryota; kingdom Metazoa; phylum Chordata; class Mammalia; order Chiroptera; family Phyllostomidae; genus Tonatia; species Tonatia bakeri. Next base: position 495,561 of record PVIA01000027.1, on the reverse strand, counting down.
AGGGCAACAAAAGCAAAAATAACCCAATGGGACCACATCAAACTAAAAAGCTCTTGCACAGTGAAGAAAACCATCAATGTAACAAAAAGATAATTCACTGAATGGGAGAATATATTTGCAAATGATATATCTGATAAGGGGTTGATAGCCAAAGCATATAATGAACTCGTGCGTTCAACATAAAAAGAAATCTGATTTAAAAATGGGCAGAAGACCTGAATTGTCCTTTCTCCAAAGAAAACATACACCTGGCTGACAAACCTTTTACAAATGCTCAACACCATTAATCATCAAGGAGATGCAAAACAAAACAGCAATGTGATGCCAGCTCATACCTGTCAGAATGGCTATTTTCAAAAAGACAACAAAGAACAAGTCTTGGTAAAGATGTGGAAAAAGGGAAACCTTGTGCACTGTAGGTGGATTGTAAACTAGTACATGCACTGTAGAAAACAGTATAAAGTTTCCTCACAAAATTAAAAATATAACTACCATATGACCTGACAATTCTACTCCTGAGTATTTATCCAAAGAAAATGAAAACACTAGTTCAAAAAGATATATGCAACCCTATATCCCTTGCAGCATTATTTACAATAAGCAAGATATGGAAGCAACCTAGGTGTTCAATGATTAATGAATGGACAAAGATGGGTTATTTAAATAATGGAATATTATTGAGCCATAAAAAAGAATGAAATCTTGCCATTTGCAACAACATGGATGGACCTAGACAATATAATGCTAAGTGAAATAAGGAAGAAAGAAAAACACTGCATGATTTCATTTTTATGTGGAATCTAAAAAAAAAATAAATACATAAACAGAAAAAAAGAAACAGATTCATAGATATAGAGAACAAATTGATTGTTACCAGAGGGGAAAGGGAGTGAATGGATGAAAATGATGAAGAGGAATTAGGGGTACAAACTTCCAGTTATAAAATAAATAAGTCACAAGGATGTAATGCAAAGCATAGGGAAAATAGTCAATAATATCGTAATAACTTTGTATGGTGACAGATGGTTACTAGACTTACTGTGGTGATCACATTGTAAGGCGTATAAACGTTGAATCACTATGCTGTACATCTGAAACTAATATAGTATTGTATGTCAACTATACTTTAATAAAAAAACGTTTGAAGTACACTAAATATCAAATGGAAAACAGATGAATGACAATAAATTATTCTATCTATAGCCCTGAGTTGCCACATTGGAATCTAAATCTGAGATATTACAGGGAAAATTTTGTGCACGACTCATCAAAGGGCTGAATTACACCAAAATGAGATCCAGATTAGGAATGTGTGTGAAGCCTGGAGAAATCCCCTAAAGCAAATTTTTCTGAACTAAATTCCCCTTGGCAATAAAGCCATTGGGAGTAATTATGAGTATTGCAGAATGTCAGGACTGGAAAGGATCACAATGTCCTCAAGTCTGACTCTATAACTGACACTTGAATTTCCTCTTCAACATGCCAGCTTCTTCTTCGAGTAAACGTCTAAAGATGGGCAAAGTCAGTGGCATGCTAATAAATGCTTAACAACTAGACCCCCAAAGCGGGAGGGGAATGACACTGTGACTTGTAGCATTTGCCAATATCCATGGTGTAAATACTCCCACCATGGCCTAGTCAAGCTACTAACATGACATAAACATTTAATAGTATTTCTACCACATAGATACCATAAAAGTAAATAATCTCAGGAGCATAGGTAATAGGAAACATGGTAAAATAATTAGGAAATGATGAACTTTGAATATTTTTATCTTTTAAAAATAAAATTTGCTTGGTTATAATGTCATAGCATTTATCTTATAATGATGGCTATGCATAATAAATTGGTTCTTGTGAGTCAGTACAAGCTAGCTCTGGCATACCACTGTAGGAACAGCCCTAGAAAAAGACTTAGGACAACCCTCCACGTGAAGGACCTTCAGTAGGCCCTGATCCATGATAACTCCCCAGTCTCAACACTCAGGCACTCAGTCCTCTTAAGCCATACCTATCTTCTTTGCTTCATTCCTATTTCCATGTAGGTCCTTCCAAGAACAAACACCATTCACAAAAATAAAATAGGAGATATACAGATGGATATTAAAGAACTAGGAGAAAAATATACTTAGATATTTTTGTAAAGCTGAGGCAGGATAGACTTCTTAAGCACAGCATGGAACACAGAAACCATGAAAAAATAGACTTGATTTAACAATTTAAAGCTCTTATATAAGAAAATATTTCATTATTAAAAAATTCATTGAAAATCATAAAATGGGAGAAAATGTAAGTAACATATCTAACAAGTTAGTGGCCATACTCTATATAAAAAAGTTCTCTAAAATAAAAAGGAAGATAAGAAACCTAATTGAAAAACGAGTCAAGGATAAGAACAGGTAATTTATAAAACCGTAAGTGCCAGTAAATACATGAAGAGATGCTGAAAAAAATCACAATAAAATGATTGGATGCTTTTTTCATTTAAGAGATTAGGAAATACTAACCCTAGTGTCAGGGAGGGTATGAGAAAACAAGCATTCATACAGTGTTGGTAAAAGTATAAATCAGGGCAACCCACCTGAAAAGAGAAACAGACATACCTAGAAAAGAAAAGTAAAAGAAAATGCACATACTTCTTGACCTGTTATAAATTTATTTAAATTTGAAAAGATGGGCTGAGATACTTTTACAAAAATGTCTGTCACAGCTTGGTTGCAACTGCATATGATTAGACATGATGAAACTCTCTTCTAGGTGACCAGCAGGAACCTACGGTGTGGCCACAAGACGCTCGGCTGTTAGACTGTTGAAGATCTGCGTGTGTGAACATGAATGCTCTCCAAGATGTTTCACTGTGTGGACAAAAGTGCCAAGTGTGTTGTTTAGAATTATTCCATTTGTGAAAATGTAAAAGGACATGTGTGTACATGTGTGTATAATAATATCTTTTTCTGGAAAGAAAGAAAGGAAACTGTGTGTATTGCCTTTGGGTAGAGAGATGAGGGGTTAGAAAATAAAAGATGTTCACATTTCATTTTTGATCTCTTTGTACTTTAAAAAATACCAAGTTCATGTGTCATCTTTATTTAAAGAATTTTTTCTTTCAGAAATAAACCAGTGTCCTAGTTTTCGCTGTCCAGATGCAGACCCTGAGACAAGGAAAGAGTTGAGTGTGAGGGTTTATCTGAGAGCTGAACCTAAGAAACATGAGAAGAGACGGAGGAAGGGAAGGAGGAAAGGGATGAACATCAATCAAGAGTGTGTTGTCAATCAAGTTACCCCTGTGAGCAGCGGAACACTCTGTGATTCAGTGTGAAACTCTCACCTCAGAGTTAACCCACCTAGAACGAAGGGGCTGAGGTGTGCATCCATCAGCTCCTGTGGGTCACTGAGTGAAGTCTGCTCTGGGGCGTTCATTCATGGGTCATGCACAAACAGAGCACGCCCTGGTGGCTGCAAGAAGCCTCAGGCATAGAGTTGGGACAGCCTGCATGGCCATAGCAGGTGGCGGGATGTGGGTGGAGCACTAGACACATCTGCTACAAGGACCATAGCCATAGTACCAGATGATACTAAGTAAATAAAATGTGCATATTTTGCAGACCTAGAAAGATCACATCTAGGAAACCACCTCACGGTGTATTAACATGCCTGGGCCCTGATCAACAATTCAGGAAGATGGAGTTCATTGCCCAATTGTTTATAAGACAGTAGAATAGAAATACAAAACTAATATGAATGACAATCAGTAGGGAACTGACTAAACACATTATTATGAAGCCAAGTAAAAGAATGAGGTAGATCTTATTAACTTTTATGAGAAAATCTCTGAGACACATTGCATTGTGTAACTGTATATAGTAGGAGCTCACTTTTTAAAGCAAAAATAAATAAATAAATAAATAAATAAATAAATAAATAAAACACACACAAACTCCCAGTCCAATAATTTTTCATTCATGTGCACACAGAAAAGATCAGAAAAAATAAACAAAAATTGCAGGAGCAAATGCATGTAAAGTACACATTATTGTATGTTTTGATGTGTTACTGTATGGTTTAATTTACTGTAATTACACACTATTTTAAGGGGAGGGGGCTGGAAATAGTACCCACTTCATAGATTATTACAGAGACTAACTGAGACAATACATATAAAACACCTAGCACAGCGTCACCCGTCCAGTCTTCAATACATAATTGAATGAGTGCTGTCAGAGAGATGGCTTCCCACAGCGTGAAGCTAGAAGACACCGCGAGCGTAAAGTGAGTCGACACCCTCTTTCTCCTCTCACACCACCTTATTCCCCAATCTGTTTGATGCCTATCATTGAGGGTCTCCTACCAGCCAGGCGTGGGAGGTGCATCAGGAGAGAGGACCAAGGGCTGCCTCACGTACTCCCACCGCACCGGGGCAGAGAGCCACCAAATAAACACAGCAAGCGGCGAAAGTGCTCCGGAGAAAACTAAAGCAGGGTGAAGCAGATAGGAGGGCTGGGAGCAGGCTGTTATTGTTTACAGATGGTCCCTCACAAAGTGACGACTGAGCAGGCACTTAAAGAAGTAAGAAGAGAAACGTATATGTAAAAGATAGAAATTTGTACTGCATCAACAATTAAAATAAAATTTTTTTAAAAAAGAAGAGAAACCTATGAATATTTAAGGATAAGCTTTTTAAGAGGGAAGAGCAAAAGCAAAGGCCCTGAGCAGGAGCATGCTCGGCTGGTTTGATGAAGAGCCTGCATGGCTGGAGCAGAGCAGGCAGAAGGGTGCAGGGGGGCAGGGGGAAGGTGAGGTCCCACAGGCAGTAGGTTCGAGAACATGTGGGCCTGGGCGGACTGCGGCAAGGCTGGAGAGTTTTACTGAGTGAGTTGGCGGGTGGGGGAAAACTCAGCTTGATGTTTTAATATCACAGCAGTTGCAGTATAGAAAATGCATTGGGAGAGGGGAGGGTGGGGAGGGAGTTGCATGAGTTTCTCCTTCACATAGTAGAAAGAAGATCAAGGGTATGACAGTGAGTATGGGGAAGAGGGGGATGATGTGAAAACAAGCGAAATGGTGAAACAGCAAGCAGAATGTGGTAATTAATTATATGTGAAGTATGAAGAATAAAAGGCATCAAAACTGAGACTGTGACGAAATTGAAATTGCCCTAGAGAACAACTGTGAGGAAGTCTTAAGGGAGAGGGCTGCCTAGGATGGAGCCTCCAGCCTGCTGCCCAGACAACTTTCCTTCTACTGTCACACGTGAATTCCCCAGCAGCACCAAATTATTGACATACGCAGGATGCCCTTGCCCTGCTGGGCTGCCTAGAGAATTCCTCTTTATCCTTCAGAACCCAAACGGGACACACCACGTCTGGGTAGCTTAATTCTACCGCTTAAATGAATCGTTCACTCTTTAGCACCACTCCGGGTCTCGCACAGTCTACTGCACAGCTTCCCCACCAATGTTAAACAGCACGTGGTGTGCTGCAAATAGTATGTGGGTGTGCGTTAGGCCTTGAGGTGTCCACACTGGGCTTAGAGCAGCTGGGACTCCAGGCTAGTTACCTCTGGCTGTGAATAGCACATCTGACCACTCAAATACTGTCATTTTTGGTATGCCCTGAGGGGATAAAAAGGATGTGCTAGGTTAATTGTACAAGATTGTGAATTAGAACTACTGTAGTCTCAGTTTCAACTGAGGTCCCGAAGCAATAGATGAAACATTACAAAGTGAGCTGCAGGATTTGCAAAAACAGCTTATGGGAACCAGCTAAAAATAAATAAATTAATTAAATAAATAAATAAATAAAAGGAAAGAAAACCGGTTTTATACTCTCAGCCAGCCACACACATCCAGACCATAAAAGCTGACAGAGCGGCGTCCTGGCTGGCGTAGCTGTGGATTGAGCGCGGGCTGCGAACCAAGGCATCGCAGGTTCGATTCCCAGTCAGGGCACATGCCTGGGTTGCAGGCCACGGCCCCCAGCAACTGCACATTGATGTTTCTCTCTCTCTCTCTCTGTCTCCCTCCCTTCCCTCTATAAAAATAAATAAATAAAATCTTTAAAAAAAAAGAAAAAAAGTTGACAGAGCGGCACAGAAAAGAATTGAAGTTAACGGCAGAGAAGTCTTTGAGAGAAAGCTAAGGTGAAGGTCTCACCTGGAAGAATGGGGTGGCTTGCCCTACCTCAGACCAACGTATAGGAGGTTTGAGGACACATTGGGAAGATTAGTCTGTGTCCCTTCAAACTCGGGGACACCAAGGCATGGAGTCTGGCTGAGGCATGGAGAGGGGAGCCCGGCAGCCTGCTGCTCCGATGGCAAAGCGAGAAGAGGTAGCTGCCTGGGGATGAGCTTGCACTCAAAAGGGAGCAGAGGCCTCCCGGCCTTTCTGGAGGGTCAGACGAAGGCCACTGAGTCAGGTGAGCCAGGACAGGACAGGAAGTGATTTCAGCTTCCCAGCAGCCGAGAAAAGTGGAAAGTGAGCAGTCAGGGGAGGAGCAAGCCTAACATCAAGGTGCTGCAGCAGAGCAGTCCCAGGACTGAGGCCTGGCTGGGAGCAGGTGGGGAGTTAGGGACAACCCATGAAGGGACTGCCCTGAGACAAGCTGCTGGAACCCCAGCCAGGCCAACGGGGCGCCAACCCACTGCTGCTTGTCCTCCAGTAAGACCTTCCTGGCTCCCTGATTTCCCACCTCCCTGACCCCAACGCTGGAGGAACCACCCAACCTGCAGATTGGGATGTGGGGGTGGGGGGACACCAGACTCCCCCAGACACTAGCCTGGGTCAGTGCAAACAGGGGAGGGGTCAGGAGAAGTTTTGTTGTGAAATGAAGTGTGAAGCTTTTGAACATTATACTTGATTAGCTGTATTGATTACTGACCTGAGATGGTGGTTTGAGATTTAAATGACTGTGGCTTTTTTCACATCTAAATGTGATCAGAAAAGTGGACCCAGAGTTTCCCTCCAGGACTGAGAAAGGACAGTCCCACAGGATGTCCTAAGGGGAGTCTGAAGACAAGAACCAACTTGTCTTCTCATTAACACCCTGTGGGGCCTGCTGGTCCATCCTGGCAGTGCATTTCTGTTTCCACCCCCCGCCACCCCCATCAGGGTCCTGGAGGGCAGCAACCGTCACCTGCACGACTTGGTGAACTCAGAGTTGGTACCCGGGGCACAGGGGTGGCACGATGGAGTTCTGGAGATTGATCCAAGTGCCATCATGTCACACTTCCCTTCCGTTTCTTTCTTCACATTCTTCTCAGTGTGAGCTCCTTATCTCTGTGCCTTGAGTAAGTTCTAGGTGTGAAGAAACATTGGCCACGCTCAGTCTCCAACTTACTTCTGGGGGCCTCCAGGCCAATCCTGTGCCCACACGACACCAGTTACCTTCAGCAGCAAGCACACCTTTATCCCTGTACACCCTATAAAACCCAGCATTTGGACTTTTCTGCTCTAAATACAATAGTTTTAAATATCTCTCCTCCAAAGTTCACTACGCTGTACCACCATTAGCTTCCTGTGGTGACATGAAACAGTAGTTGTTTTTTTAATCTACAAGAACAAAATATTACATCCCATCTCCATCCTCGTTTGTGGCCACTACAAGTTCTGTGTATTTTGAGACACAGGCCTCAGTCACTGCAGTCAAAGGAGAACGAGATTGCTATGGGGCAGCACCGAAGAGCTGCCGTGCATTTAGCGCAAAGGGGAGCAGCTCATCTCCCTTTGAACCAGTCAGGCTCGCGGCAGGGACCACTCTCACTCAGCTCCAGTCCCTGGGGACTGCTGTGGTCCTGGGTGGACCCAGCCTCTAAGTCGAGACTTGATTTAGCCACAGAGGGAGACCCGTGAGAGCAGCAGTTTCAGTGTGGTTCTCCGCTCACTCATGGCCGCTTCAGGCCTTTCCATTGCTTATTCCTAGCTCCGCATCCTATGTGGTCTACTCAACTGCATTTCTGCTTTCTGATTTCCTGGACTGCGGGTCTTTCCCAGGCCTGGGTATCTGCCTGATGCCCACTCTTCTGGGCTCTGCCTCTCCCATGCTAGAGTCCAGCTCCCAGCTAGCTCCTGATTCTGTCTCACCTGAGCTATAGAATCTGCTAACCCAATTTGTGGTCCCGGGTCTTTCTGGTCATCCCTACTCACTGGTACAGACTTATTGTTCATGGGGTCTTGAAGTGATTGAATTTCTATTAGAAAAGATGGGGACAAAGTTATGAGGTGTGAAAAATCATTTGATTCCAAAGATCATCTGAGCCACACTGTAAAGAAGGTGTTTCTGAGGTACTGGCTCAGAAAACTCTGCAAGCAGTCTTTGGGTGTGGGTCATCTGCCTCAAGCTCGGTCGCACCGGTCACAACTAGCTTCACCGTTATTTGGAGAGTCAGTAAAGATACCAGATAAAAAAAATTGTCTAATAAAGTATGATTCATCTTGAGAAAACTCTGGAATAAAACAAGAATAGAATTTTGTTGTAGCCTGACAGTTTGCTTTAAAATTATTGAAACAATTGTAAATGAAAACCATACTCCTTGAATCTTTTGAGCTTTATACATGAAATGCTCTTAATTTCATAGATTGTTGTTCCCATTACATCAGGAAGGGACTGAAATGGCTTCATTTTTGCCGGACCGTGTGCAGGGAGAAGAGAGGCTGCCTCCCTGGGGACTCTGATGTGCTTGCTCTCCCTCTGCAGATGGGCCACCAACATTCCTCCAGTTCCTCAGTATTGAATACAAATGCAATCCTACGCCTTGCCAACTGCCACTCCCTTGTGGCATAATTCCTCAGAGGTGGGCAGAGGACACCTCAAAAGTAGGTGGGAGGACGCTGCAGGACCACCGGACAGTCAGAGCGAGGTCAGGGCTGGGGGCCCAGGAGCAGCTCCAGGAGTTTTCAAGCTGCTTCTCTGGACCCCAAGTCTGGGATGCAGGCGAGGTAGCACAGGGTCTGCCCATGGCCATCTCCCCTCACAGAGAGGAGGGCAGGTGGTCAGTTCAGAAGCTGCAGTGTCTGAGCTCTTCCTTTCCTTCCCTGCTGACTCAGGGCAGGCACTCCGGTGCCGTTTTGTACTGGAGGTACCTGCCAGGATTTCCACCCACCCACCCCCACCGCCGCCCACAGGACTACATTCTTCTTCAGTTTACACAGCCTGTGCTTTCCCACAACAGGAAAATATACTGCAGCCTACACAACATGACAAGGCCCAGCGCCGTGACTTCAGGGCCACTAAGAAGGTGCTCACATCTCTTCAATCCTTTAACAGTGGACAAAGGCTTTCATTTCTCAAGTAGAGGTAGGGCGATACAGTGTGAACCAGAGCTCCCCAACCTATGTGCCGGTTGGGTTAACAGGTGTACTGACAAACTGATTCTCATGCTGGCCCCTTCAGCCCTGAGCTGTGGTCCCAGGGGCTATACAAATATTTCCATTTCCTGTGACGCCCATGACATGAAATTAGCACAAATGACAGCAAATTCTTCCAATGAGGACACTCTGATAAGAGAGGGCCCACGTTCTTCCAGAAACATCTTTCACCCCCTCAGCATTTCCATCAGACTGCATCATTAGCCATGGGAGGGGTGGTCAGAGGCTCCACCGTCTGTGCTGGGCAGACCTGAACCCTGAGGTCTGCCACCGAGTATTGAAAGTGGAACAGTTCCTCGTAAATCCAACACCCCAAATCATTCCTGGCTGTTTCTTCTTCTCCCATTTTACCCAAGGGGAGGGTCTGCCATGGTGAACACCATGCCCTCTTCCCGTCTGGCTTCACGCTGGGCATTCAGAAGCAGGTGTGGGAACCTGCTTCTAAAAGATGTGTTAGATGGTGAGTCGATCTTAATTCTATTTTCTCTCACCGTCTAACATTTTTGAAATGTTTGAAAGCTGCTCTTGCTTAGAAAGTATATAACACGTTTTATTTTTTAAATATTCCTACTTTTTTGGTGGGGGGCTGGACTTGTTTTATCAGACCTTCCAAATCAGAGGCGTGGAATCACCACCCCACTGTCCTTGCCCACATCCTTTGCACGTGGCAGGGCTGTCCTGCAGAAGGCTGGTGTGGGCAGTGCCCACAGGGCTCTCCTAGCAACATGGTGATGCTGAAAACCCAACAATACCCTTTTGTCTTTAGCCCTATAAAGCAATATGGCCATTAGTCTCACCAGAAAATTCAAAGGATATTTTGCAAGTGAAGAGTGATTTCAAGCTGAACTTTTGACATTGGAGCCCTTCAGTTGGTTTCCAATGTGCTAATGTTACACTGGACAGGCACAAGATTTTCACCCTTCCAAGGGGGGCAGCGGACAGGGGGAAGCAAGAGGCTGGGACAGTTCAAGTCCTAGCTCTGGCTGGTGACTCCCTAGGTACGGTTGGCCGAGTCAATTTGACTCCTAGATCTTATTCCCCTCTTCTTCCACATGAGATGCTGCTTCAGAACGGTTGGTGGCAGTTGTTAATGGACCAGGTTCTTGGCCCTACACTCCTCCTCCCTAACCTGGTACTCTGCAACTCTGTTCCAGGAAAGTGACTTTTAACCAAAGGCAAATGTATGGCATTGCTACACAATTATAAAATCGCTCATGTAGTTTGCTATCCAATTTTGTTTGCCTCTCACTAGAGGATCAATGTGCACTATGTAGAGTATGGAGAACATTTCTTTTCTCCGATAGATTCTATAAAGGACTGAACCTAACCATTCTCTCTGCTGTTTCTGGTTAGTTCTCTATACCAGACTCTACACAAGACTATATGTTATGAGTCCCTATTAGTAAAAAATTGATGAGCATGTGCTTCCAGTATATATACTTTTAAAATATTCAATATTTAATATCTGTATTTATTTATTACTCTAGTGTGCTTCAGAATTGACATGTTTTGAATATTATAAAATACCAAAATAAATGTTTTTAAAAGAAAATAATTATAATAAGATTTAAAAACTTTTATTAATAAAAATCTTGCTTTAATGTTGTATGACAGCAAGAGCAAAAACAGTTTGGGATGGTTTTGAGATTACTATATTTTATGACTTAATTATAATAAATAAAAATATGCTCCACAAAGATATGTAGATTCAAGTGGAAAAGCTGCCTTTTTAGCTACAATTATTAAATTACGATACAGATTTTTTAATTCCATCCACAAATTATCCCAGTTTCTTATCAGCTAGTAAATTTCTATTTTTTGGAACGTCAAACGGTTGTTATTGCAAATAAATTGGGAGGTATGACATTTTTAATATTTCTGACAAATACATTCAGAACATAATAAAATACTTCATTTGAAAAACTTTAGGGCAGGTTAAAAGTTCTGTTTCCAAGATTTTTCTGTGTGCAGATATGAGTTTTTACATTTGTTTCTGGCAATAAAAGCCACATGAATTAGAAACATTTCCAAACATCCATTTTCAAATTACGCTTTCTATTGCATGAATTTCATTTAAAAGTTATTACTTTCTTGCTCATTTTAACATCATTTCCTCCTCACCTTTATCCCAAATGAACAGATTAACCATATGCTATTTTTGAAAATATCTGCTAGATTTTATGTCAGCCTCTTGTTACCACAGAAAAAGCTAGCACATTTGGAACATTTGTACTTATAAAAGAATAATGAACATTTTAAGTTTAATAATGCTTTTTAAAAATGTTTTGCCATAAGATAACTTATAACTCTCCGAGGGCACAAAAGATTTACATGGCCATTCCCCATCTCATTAAGCCTCTGTTATTTTGCTTTTAAGTAATCACACTGATGACATCCTGTAACATTTTGTGGATTTCTAGTTCAGCTTTTTTGTTGTAATGACGTCCCTGTGACTGATGCATTCGGTGAACGTCATGGGAGGGACAGGTCTGTGCATTTTCCTTCAAGTCTTTTTTTATCTTCATCCGAGGACACTTTTTCACTGCTTCTTAGAGAGAAGGGGAGGGAGAGAGGGGGAGAGAGAAACATCAATGTGAGGGAGAAACATTGATCGGTTGCCTCCTGGATGCAGACTGGAGATCATACGTGTGTGGACCAGGGATCAAACCCACAACCTAGGTATGGGCCCCAACTAGGAATCAAACCTACAACCTTTCGGTTATAAGATGATGCTCCAACCAGCTAAGCCACACCAACTGAGCCACACCAGTGAGCCACACCAGCTGAACCACACCAGCCAGGGCAAGTCTTTTCTTTTTCAATTCTGTCAAAGCTACCATTTCCCAAGCGAATACACTTACTGTTGACCCTTGAACATGGCTTTGAGCTGTGCGGGTCCACTTATACACAGATTTTTTTCCAATAAATATGTTAAGCACTGTAAATGTATTTTCTCTTTATGATTTTCTTAACATTTCATTTTCTCTAGTTTACTTTATTATAAGAATACATCACATAATACATATAAACATGGAAAAGATATGTTAACTATTTTTGTTATCGGTAAAACTTACATCAACAGTAGGCTATTTATTAGTAGTTAAGTTTTTGAGGAGTCAAAAGTTACACATAGATTTTTGATCGTGTGGGTGGCTGGCATCCCTAGCCCCCACATTGTTCAAGAGTCAACCCCATTTCTTGTTAACTAAAGGAGCCATTCACTATTGAGAATGTATTTTTTTCCTGGTACAACATATCTTTGGCAGCCTGTATAAAAACACTTCTGCACATAATTTATTGCTAAAATGGAATGGAGCAGTTCAATTATAGAGTCACGTCAGAAGTATCTTAACTTTCACTCATTCAGCAACAATCCATTCAGCAATCACCCCACAGTTTGATGTTTTTACTAATATTCTGTGCTTTGTGCCTTCCAAAGAATTTTCTAACTAAAGAGAGCATTTTAATTTTTTGTCATTGTTGTATTTAAATTATTCCCCTGCCATAGTTTGTATTAGATAAAAAATCTCAAAAGTGGCTTCTAACTGTGTATAAACATTGGATAAAATGTTTTCAAATCCTCAATTGAGAATCATACAACATTAGACTTCAAAAAAACTCAGAGGCTTGTTTTCCTTAGTATTCTGAATTCTTCATTTCAAATAGTTTGCTCATTGTGGTAATTTTGTTCTATCATCTTCTAATATTGCAAAGGGACACAATACACTTACGTCAATGTTTAGTTTTACAAATAATAAATGTAAAAAGCTGTATTTCAAATGAATTTTGAAAAAGAAGTTTCCATTTGAAATAATTTATTTTAGACTTACAGAAGTCTTGCTAAGGTGGAACAAAGAATTCTTATACAATCATATGCAATGGAATATTATTCAGCCATAAAAATCAAATCTTGCCATTTGCAACAACATAGATGAACCTAGAGGATATTATGCTAAGTAAAATAATTCAGACAGAGAAAGGCAAATACCATATGACTTCACTTACATGTGGAATCTAAAAAACAAAGTAAACAAACAAAACAAAATGGAAACAAACTCATAGATACCAAGAACATTTTGATTATTGCCAAACAGGAGCGGGGTTGGGGGATGAGTGGAAAAGGGAAGGGAGTAAGCAGTACACACTGGGAGTTACAAATAGTCATGGGATGTAAGGTACAGCATATGGAATATAGTCAATGATACTGTACGTGTCACTATGTGTGTTGTCAGATGGGTACTAGACTCAACAGGGTGATCACTTGGTAAGGTATAGAAATGTCTGATCACTATGTTGTACATCTGATCTAATATAATATTGTATGTCAACTGCAATTGAAAATTAAATAATTATTTTTTAAAAAGAATTCTCATACACCTTTACCCAGCTTTCCTTAATGTTAAAATCTTATGTAATCACAGTATATTTCTCAAAACTAAGAAATTAACAGTAGTAAAGTATCACCAACTAGAAATGTTCATTTTAATTTCTCCAGTTCCATTTGTTCTGTTTCTTTTCCAGGATCCAATTCAGGAGACCACGTTCCCAAAATAGTCAATAGTAAATGCCACGTAACAATTTTGTGAAGGTTTGTTGAGTTAAAACTAAATAATTTATTTGGCATTCCAGTTAACCAAGGACAAGTCAGTGGCAAAAAGCTACACAGACGCTGAGAACAGGGGCGCCTCGTCACTCTCCTCTGTGTCGGCGACTCAGGGCTTTCCCTTCTATGGTCCTTGACGTGAGGTAGTCTGGTTTGTGGACTGGGTGAGGGGCCAGACTTCTTGTGTTTGTGCATATCAGGGTGTCTTCATTTCTTCCTTATTCTTCCTTTTTTAAAAACAGAAATATACAACACAGCAGAGAGAAAAAAGGAGCTCCTGCCCTTTGCGATGGCCTGGGTGGAATTGGAGAGCATTATGCTAAGTGAAATAAGCCAGGCAGTGAGGGACAAATACCGTACAATCTCACCTTTAACTGGAACATAATCAACAAAAGAACAAAGCAAACAAAATATAATCAGAGACACTGAAATTAAGAACAATCTAACAAGAGCCAGAGGGGATGGGGAAGGGGACTGTGGGGAGAAGGGTTTTCAAGAACTTCTGTAAAGGACACATGGACAAAACCAAGGGGGAGGGTGGAAGCCAGGGTGGGAGGTGGGTTTGCAGGGGGTGGGGGAGTGGTGGGGAGGAAATGCAGACAACTGTAATTGAACAACAATAAAATAATTTTAAATATAAATAAATAAATAATAAAAAAAGAAATATGCATACATACAAGTTCTCAGATTTGTTGTCCATAACGAATGACTTTGCTATAAAGAGAGGGCCAGTGGATGTCTTTTGTGTTTCCAAATGTGCACACGTCTCATTTTGCAGAACACTGCTCTACGTTATATTCACGCTGCTGTATTTGTGCAGAGAATCTACCCTAAACTCCTACTAATATTAATAAGGTCTAAACTGGAAAAACTGGCTAATTTCAATGTCTTGTTCTCTGCTGGCCACCTCTCATACTCCTGAATTATTGATAGGCTACAATAGTTGAATAACCCATTAAGGCAGTGAGTACACACAAATAAATTTCTCCAGGAAGCACTGCTTAAATCTCCCCTCAACAAATTGATAAAACTCATGTACCTTTGCCAGGGTGTTGCAGGGAAAACTTGGAGGGCGGAGTGGAAGTAGCCCTCGGCGCCTGGTAAGTCACGCCACTAAGTCTGTCCACCTCCCATGTTTGAGCTAGCCCATGTTTTAACTATTGACACTGGACATTCCATACATGATAGCTGTGCCATTTATTATTGAAAGAAGAAATCATGTGAATACTGTTACATGGCTCCCCAATGCTCCTTCGGGAAGGGGGGACTTATCCCCCAGCTGCTGGGAATGTATTTATAAAAAGGCCTTTAGCCATCAACCCTTTTGAGAGATTGCCTCTACTGAAGACAGTGACCTCATCCAAGGCCCCCAAAGGGCCAGCCAGCATCCAGCGCCCGATCAGTTGGGGGTGTGAGGGTCTGAGTCCTTTTCCCACCTTAGGACAACTCTGAGGAGCCATCCAACCTCAGAGATTTCAAGGCAGGGTGACTGAAACCTTTTTCGGGAATCCATTGAAGACCAACTTCTCCCTCTGTCCAGTCCTGCGTCCCTCCGTCCCCTCTTCCAGACCCCTCCCTAATAAACATCCTGCATGTCAGTCTTTACTCAGAATCTGTGTCCCAGAAAACCAACCGGCCACATATGTGCATATGCAAAAGTCAAATAGTACAAAATAGATGCAAAGGAAAATAAGCATGCCTGTGGAAGCTTCCAAAGATGGCTTTCTGTATGTGTGTGTGTGTGTGAATGTGTATATATAAAAATAGGTGTGCCCATCTCTGCATATTTTGGTCACTTCTTATAAAAATTGTAGCACCTTATACTTTTTAATTTATATCGTAATTTAAAATTTTAATTTATTTTTACATGTGGATACATAAGGTTTTGGGAATTGCTGCCTAAC
The DNA here is from genome assembly GCA_004024845.1 of Tonatia bakeri. Classification (NCBI taxonomy): domain Eukaryota; kingdom Metazoa; phylum Chordata; class Mammalia; order Chiroptera; family Phyllostomidae; genus Tonatia; species Tonatia bakeri. The sequence goes on along the minus strand of PVIA01000027.1, from coordinate 479,693 downwards.
ACTATAGTGTATGGATATACCATAATAATAGCTACCACCTGGGTGCCAGCTACTTGTGAGGCACTCTTGAAACCTCTTTATACTCTATAATGCATGCTTACTGAGCACCTACTATGTGCCAGGCATTATTCTAGGTACTGGGGATACTAGCAAATACTACCTCATGTGTCACTTCAACTTAAAAAAATAACTACTATTTTTATTCCTACTTTACAGATAAGAAAATAAGGTTTAAGTAACTGGTCCAAAGCCACATGACTAATAACTGGCAACTGGTCTCCAGAGCTTCTGCTGTAACCATGCCAACAGTCCGCCCCTCAAACTTCAGCTCTTTCAGTCTCCACTTCCTTGGCAGTCGGACTGTGCCATTGGTGACCACTGAAAGGACACGGCAGTGAACACCCTTTTTCATGTGTCTTTGGGTGCTGTCTCCTCACTTTCAAAAAGGACTGAGAAAGGGAGACAAATGAACTCATTATTCTGCAGAGTGCCTGGTAGCAGTCCCAGGTCATTACCCAGATCGTTTTAAAAGGTGCCTTTCTTAAAAAATAGGGTTTTAAGGAATCAAACAACACTACATTCCATTCTGAATATGAAAATCTTAGGTTAAGCTTTTAAAATACTTCCATGCAAGCCCCGTGTGCTGGACGCATATTTGCAGATAGGGTAATACCTGGATTACCATCGGCAGCGTCTCTGGTGGGAAGTGGAATGTTTTTATTGAAATTTCTCTTGTTTGTTTTTCAGGAAAAAAAATGAAAGCAGATCTACAATCTGGGTCTGGTTTTAATCAGAGCATAATCTTTATGAGAAAATGTAAGGCTAAAATTTTTTTAATCTTATATTTTTAAAGAAAAATGCATGTTCAAAAATGATACAAACCAATCATCCTTAGAAGAATGGTGGAAAAAAGAAATCTCTTGCACAAAAGAGAAGCAGGAAATTCCAGAGAAGTTTCAGAGGGAGGAGGGGGAAAAGTAACGTCTATATTGCTATTTATTAGGTTACTTCTTAGTATAGTGTGATATCTGGTTTTATTGAGCAACCAAAATTCAGTTTAGAGGAAATTGCAGAGTACAGAGTCCCTGAAGTGAGAACACAGTGATTTACTGAACATATTACAGGCACACTATGTGTCCTATGACCCACTGGCCCTTTAAATAAATGTTTTATCCTTTTCAGAGAATCTACCCATTCTCTTCATCGATCCGTCTCATATGAGATGATTTCATGTCTAAGTAATTTGTACTGTCTGTGAAGTTAATTCTTCAAATTTTCATATTTCCATTTAACGGTATATTCCTGTGATTTGGGGGTAAAAAAGTAATTTGGCATGACTTCAGGGTTAGTTGTTGAAATTTAAAACCATTTTCATAAAATGCTCTGCTACAGTGGGAATAGTAAAATCTCAATCTTCCAATAAAGCTACAAAACTATTAATGGATTTCTAGGTAATGTTGTTTTGCGTTCGTACTCAGTGGAATATATTTTTCATTAAATAGGAAAGTGGTCCAAGTGTGTTTTACACTAGGTGTGTTAACTTTATTGTTTCCTGGAGTGTCTATAATTTCAAAATTAATCTAGTCTTCTTTTATAGGTTTTTTTCAAGAATTTCAGCTTTTTTTTAACAGACATTATGACTCAACCATGGAGACTAGAAACTGGCAAGAAAAAGCCAATAAAAGCATAAAGAAAGTAAAAAGTTTTTTCAGAAAAATGATATTTACTGAGTGATATACAGTATAGTTCCTTTTCTACCAAAGTTTTCCATCTGAAATTTATTCTAAAATGGCTCATTTATAGTTTATTTGTGCCAGTTTCATAGCATGAATCAAATCCTGAAGGTTAAATGAGTAAATGAAGCACCATTTTAAAATTCATCCCTGGAGTATAAAAGTGTCTTCTCTCTTATTCCCATTGTCTTGTCTCCTTCCAAAGCAAGACATTTAAATTTTTATGTGACTAAAATAGTCACATGTCAGAATTCCCTAGGACTTAAAACTCCAACTGCTTTGGCTTCCATATTTCAATTTCTTGAATCCACTGCAAAAAGAAAAAGAACACTGATAAATCGTCATTATTCTACATTTACTTCCCAGCACTGTACGTTGTACACGTTTGCTGGAATAAGCGCTACAGCCTTTTTCCTGTTGCTTAAATCCTTTGTCTACAGAGAGTGGTAAGAGCTCACCCATTATTTCAGTTATTAGTCCTGCAATGGAATTTATACACAGGTACATGAGCAAACAGGGTGACAGGGTAAAGACCCACACAGTTCTCTGCTTGCAGCCCCACTTCCTCATCTCTGTGTAGCTGCCTCCCAGCGAGAGCACCCTGTCAGGAACACTGGGTTTTAGTGTCACGGTGATGGTGTACACAATAGTGTAAGAAGAAAAACTCAAATATTTTCATCAGAAAAAGTTCTCCTGGCTTAAAAGATTCCTCTCTTACCCTCTTAATTCCCTAGGGCCTGGAACGGAAGGCAGAGCTATTCCATCCTGCTTGGCTGAGTATATAGGATTACCTTGGACTGTTTAGTATAAAAACTGAGGGGTTGATCTTTCCTTCATTATCAGTCCAACCTCATTCTGCTGCTACTGCTTCGGGTTCCCACTCTGCTTCAGTTTCCTGGTTCTGACATCCAAGTTTTTCATTGGCCCCAGTGGCTGCTTCTGTGAAGGAAGGAGGTGGAGTGAAAGAGAATTTCAGGGCAGCCTTGTATGAAAGTAAGTGTAAAAACTTGAAGTTTGTGGAAAATATTATCTGCCACTGGTCCCATAGCTTCCACTATTGAACCTGTACACATGTATTTGTTTAATATATAAATTGACATAATTTAAGAGATGTATTTCATTTTAAAAATTACCTTATGCATCGCAGCTTATGGAAGATAACTTCTGCAAAAAATAAAAGTTGTTTGCAACATTTACTGTATTTGTTTTTATGCAAAATTTGTTTATTTTAACATTTTGAATACATGGTAAGGAAAGTATGGGAGAAAACAAAAGAACTGGTTATAACAATCATCCTGCTTGGAGAAACTTATTTAAGAAATTGCCCCATGCAATTGTGGACACTGGAAGACCATAACTTATAAGATAGGCTGGTAGGCTGGAAATTCAGGAAAGAGTCATAAATTGTAGTCTTGAGTCCAAAATCCATAGGACAGGCTGGCAGGATAGAGACTCAGGCAGCATTGCTTTGTTAGAGCCTTGAGGAAGAATTTCCTCTTGTCCCAGAAACCTTGGGTTTTACTTCAACTAATTGGAGAAGGCCCACTCACATTATTAAGGGTGCTGTTCCTTTAAAGTTAATGGATTGTAAATGTTCACCATATTTACAAAATGTCTAGTAGGGGGTGAAGGGATTGAGCAAACAGGAAAAAGGACTCCTGGACATGGACAACAGTATGGTGATTGTGGGCAGCAGGGGGAGGGGGGTGGTATAAGGGGACTAAATGGTAATGAAAAGAATACAATAAAAAGTATTTAAAAAAAGAATTGACCCCCAAGAATCTAAGACATGAAAATTATTGCAATTTCTGGAATTTATTGCAAAATGAGATTTTTATGAGTCTCTGCTAAACTCAGTCTTGTTTAAAACTTTCCCTGTTCATATACCTGTTACTTCATGTGATTAAAATAAATCAAAGTGTTCTTTGATTTAAAAAAAGACATAAATGTTCACTCACTACTTCTATTTAGCATCATACTGGAGGTTCTAACTAGATGAAAAAGACATGAAAATATTTTCCAGATTGGAAAAGAAGTGAAACTGTTTCTCTGCATTGACGACATTATCGTCCTCATAGAAAAATCTCTGGGAATCTACAAAAAAGCTATCAGAACTAATAAGAGACTTTAGTAAGATCGCGAGATACACAATAAATATACAAAAATCAGTTGTTTCTATGCACTACTGACAGGCAGTTGGCAATTAAACTTCTTTTAATTATATTTAAAATGGCATAAAAAGGTGAAATACACAGTAATAAATCTGGAGAAACGTATACACTTAAAACTGCCTAAATAAATGGAGTGGTTCGCCAGTTTCATGGGTCAGTTGGCTCCGTACAACTAATACATCAGATTCTCCCCAAATTAATTTACAAAAAAATGCATTCCCAATCAAAATCTATTCTGTAAAAATATTTTTTTGCAGAAACTGACAAGCTGATTCTAAAATTCATGTGGAAATGTAAAGAAGCTAGGAAAACCAAAGCAACTTTGAAAAATAACAACAAAGATTTCGCTTTACCTTGCTTCAACATTTATTATAAAACTTCAGTAATTAAGAGACTGTGTAATGGCATCCAGATAAATACATTGATCAGTGGAACAAAATAATTAGGATAATAGGATATTGGTGTCAAGTTAGACAATGTGATCAAGAAAAATATGGAAGGTCCAGGAGTGGACTTACACCAATGTAGTCAATGGGTGCTTTACACACATGTAAAGATAATTCAGAGAAGGAAGTATATTTTCAACACTAATGGAGATGAACAACTGGATAGTCTTAAGAAAAAAAAAATTAGCCTCTGATCTAATCCTTGACTATATTCAAAAATTAAGTCAAAATGGATTAGAAATCTAATGTAAAACTGAACATATAAAATTTCTAGAAGAAAACATTTGAGAATCTTTGTGGCCTCAGGGTAGGCAAAGATTTATTACATTCAACATCAAAAATCAATACACAAACTCACAAAATTAATTGGACTGCATCAAAATTGATAACAGCTCTTCAAAGGGCACTATTAGGAAAAGAAAGACAAGCCACAGAGTAGGAGGAAATGTTTAAAATGACATATCTGATAAAGAACTAGTATCCAGAATGTATTCATAACTCCTAAAACTCAGTAATAAGAAACTCTATTATTTTTTTATTCTTAAATTATTTTTTAATTCTCACCCAAGGATACGTTTACTGATTTTAAAGGGCGATGAAGGGAGAAAGAGAGAGAGTGGCGCTGATGTGAGAGAGAAACATCGACTGATGACCTCCCGGGCACGCCCAAACTGGGCATTGAATCTGCAGCCCAGGCACGTGCTCTGACCGGGAATGGAAACAGCAGCCCTGGTGCACAGGGCGGTGCTCCGACCAGTGGAGCCACGCGGCCAGGGCTAAACTCTATTTTTCAAATTAGCAAAAGATTTGAACACACAGTTCACCAAAGAAGATATATAGATAACCAATAAACATGAAAATATACTCAGCATCACCATCCCTCAGGGAAACATACAGTAAAAACACAATGAGATGCTATTGTGCATTTCTTAGAATGCCTGACGTTAAAAAGACTGACCATATTAAGTGTTGACCAGGACACAAAAATCCCAGATCTCTTATACACTGCCGGGGGGGGGGGGGGACATAAAATGGTACAATTACCTGGAAAACAATCTGATATTTTGTTAAATAGTTAAACATACACTTACCACATTATCCAGCCATTCTGCTTCTAGACATTTACTCAGGTGAAATAAATGTCTATGTCTGTACAAAGACTTGTATGCAAATATTTGTAGCATCCTTGTTTGTAATAGCAAAAAAAAAAGAAAGAAAGAAAGAAAGAGAGAAAAAAAAATCATTACTGAAAACAACCCAATTGTTCATCATCAGATGAATGTCCATACAATGGAATACTATTCAGCAGAAAAAAAAAAGAAGAAGAAGCAGCATTGATACATGCAACAACATGGATAAAGCTTCAGATAGTTATGAAGGTGACAGAAGTGAAACAAAAAAAGAGCAGATACTGTATGATTCTATTTATAAAGCTCTAGAAAATGTAAACTGATCTCTGGTGACAGAAAGCAGAGACAGGAAGAAAATTTTAGGATGATGGACAGGTTGATCACTGTGGTGATGGTCTAATGAATGTATATATGTCTTGGCATGTATAAAATTATATACCTTACACATACACCCTATACAGTTTGCTCATTATGCCTCAGTAAGGTGGTTAAAAACCAGGCAGGTCTTATTGAAGCAACGCGGCGGTACGCCCTGAGATGGGAGGAGGCAAGATAGGAGGTAGCAAGACCACGCAGGAAGATGCTGAGAAGCCCAAATGTCCTTACGCCCAGAGGCAGTCCTACAGGCACCAATTTTATACAACTAACTCTAAAACGAACTTAAGAACCCAGCTTAATTAAGGGTGGCCTCATCTGTAGGAGAATAATAAACAAGAAAGAATAAGCAAGGCCTCTGCTAGTACAGTCGGCTACTTACAAAAAGGCCTCCCTGGTTTGGGCTGCCCTGTGACCCATCGCTGGGGACCTTTGTGCAGGGCACAGGCTGCACTGCTTCGGGCAGCAGCCCTGAGGCCACTGACCACAAGTTGTGACAGAAACGGCACGGGCCACCAGAATCTTCACTCTGCCATTAACCACAGAAAGTCTTCTCACCCTGGATTCCTGCCCTGTGGGGCTGCTGAGTGGTGAAGGACTTTGATGGGGCCTTAAAACCCGGCTGGGCCCTGTCAACTAGTTTTGACCGGTGGGTGAGGAAAAAAAAGTCTGGTCCTGGAGTTCAGGTATTACATTTCTTCCCTGGAGGAAAGCTAATAATGAGAACGTCCCAGGAATTTTTATTAATCTTTACTAAGACACATTATGTTATTAAGTAGGGCTGTTTGGGATCAAACTATGAGTGGCCTGCTTCTGTGTTCCCACTTCTTCCCCATTGCTACCTTCTGAGGGGTTTTTCTTACAACTCCAGCACCCAGTTCCCAGAACCACCCCCTCAGCTACCCTTAGCCCACTGGGAACTGCGCCCCTGAATTCCCAGGTTAACCCATTCCATGCTTCCAACCTTGCACCCTTGCATGTGTGGAGCGCAGTGGGGAGGAATGAGGATGGCTCAGTGGATTCCCACTCAGGTTAGTATATTCGTATACGACGAACTCCCTTAACCTTTCAAGAGACACTTTCATTTTAAAAGAGATGCTTATTTACTGCGAAGAATGCCTCTTAGTGGTGGAATTTTGTTACCAAATAGCTAGTCCTTTAGGCATGGGATTGAAGGGAGTCTCTCAAAATGAATCTTTAAATTTGGTGTCTCCAAATCTTTCTATGATAACTCATATACACTAACTTTCAAAGAGTAACTTTCAAAAAGATATACATAATAATCTCAACTGTAAATTCTGCGCAGGAAAGAATGGAATCGAATATGGATTTTCTAAACATAAGAAACTGATATATTGACCAAAGGCTGCTACCATCCTTAGTAAGTCATTTCAGATGATGCTGTTCATGCCTGAAGTTCAAGTTAATAGTTCTAGTGATTTAGCCCAATATACTCGTTAATGACCTAGAGGATGAAGTGAATGGCAGTGTGGAGAAAATTGCCAATGACACAAAGGTATTTAGTTTGGTAACAGCTGAGGAGGTAAGAGTTGTAGATCTAACAAACCTACAGAACTGAACAAATTCAACGAACTACGTGTTACAGAGAAAAGGTGATGAGATAGTGAAAGAGATAATTTAAGCAATAAACACTCATGGACTTAGAAGTTATAGTCATCTTAAAGAAAAAAACCTACTATAGAAATCAAATCAATGAAAATATTTCAGAAGAATTATCTAATCTGCAATGGTCGCTAAAAACCTCAGAATAGTCTGGGTAAATATTCAGAAAACAGAGGGGAAACACAGGGAAACATGGGATGGATAGGGCCAGGTGCCCACCTAACAAGCTTTTTTTTTCTGCTGAGTTTGTCCCCCAGTTACCCTCACCTCCACTCTTAATTCAAGAAAGGTGACTTTGCCCCATGCCCCAGAAAATGAAGTAAGATAAATCTATACCAGAAGTCCTTCAAGTGTAATCCCCAGACCAATAGCAGCCAAATGACCTGACAACACATTAGAAATGCCAATTATTGGGCCCCATCCCCAATATACTAAATCAGAAACCCTGGTGGTAGAACACTGCAATCTGCATTTTAACCAGGCCCCCAGGAGGTTCTGATTCATGCTAACATAATGCATACTCATTGGCCTAAACCAGTTATGATAATTCTGTTCCCCTATGCCAATGATTATGTTAATATGAATTGACTCACTTTAGGCAGATGAGATGCAAGCGAAATCTGCTGGGGGATTCTAAGAAAGGTCTTTCTCTCTGATACAAACAAGAAAGACATCGCAGCATTTGGCCATAGTTGAATGAGGACATGATATCTGGAGTTGCAGTAGCCATCTTGTGGCTGTCAGGGGGTACCCCCCGGAAGACGGCGGACCCAAAAGATCGTGTCTTTGAGCCACTGGTTTAGCCAACCTTGGCATACTGTACCTCCAAGCTATCTGGCTATGTGAGGAAGGAAGTAAATCCCACTTTTGGTCAGTTATGTTATTCCTTGCATCTGAAATTAGCCCCCAGAAGCACATCCTTTCCTTCTTCATCATGGCACAGAGGAAGCAAACCTGAACAGGAAACTGTTCAGAAATAGACAAAAACACAATCCATCCAGCACAGGGCTCTATGTAACTAAAGGATACATTAAGAATACAGTTCAAAGTTGTGGTAGTTCCTGATCTCGAACTTGGAAAGTTACAATTGTAGCCATGCACTTTCCCCCCCTAAAAACCCATCATGACTTGGCCATTTATGAATTTACTCAAATTCAATGTTGCTATTCATAAATATAGATTAAGAGATCACACAGTAGAGGCCAACCTCATCTCTTGGATCACTTTCATGAAAAATAAAATGCCAAGGCAGAGGAACGGTACACAGAGAGCAGGGAAAATGTACTTCTTGCCGACTGTCTTGATATCCTGGCCACATGCATTGCTTGGGACCATAAAGTCACAAGGAAGAGGGTGGAGTGTGGGATGATCAACCAAATGATCCTCTTCTGTGCACCATCTCAGTTTAACTTTAGAATTAAGCCCCCCAAATGACTAATTGCAAAAGCAGATGGGTTTGTCATCATGCCCTATAGGTCAGTAAACTGGGCTTTATAGAACTGACAGCCGGCATTGTTCCAAAATCAACTGTTCTCCACTGAGAATTCCCTGTCAGCTGTTAAATAAACCTGGCTCCATAGAATTCAGCCCTGAAAGAGTGCAAAAGGGGAAAGAAGATTTCTCAGAGACAAAAAGCAGACTTTGCAGGATTTGGGAGCTTAAGTACAATACCTTTCAGTGCACTCAGAGCCACTAAGGAAGCCAGCAGCATCTGGATCCCAGATGTCCAAGCAGGTCTCCCTCTGAGAAAAGGCTGTCCTAGTTTGCCCTGGAGCTCACAGCGGGTCATGAGAGAAGGTACCCAGGCACCCAGCCAGGGAGGTGGAAGGGCTGGTTGCTGGGCCCAGTTAAAGGCCATGTTTCTTTATCCAGACTGGAGCCATGAGTTTAAGGTTTCTTTGTTTCCATTTTCTCCCATTGAAAGGTGAGACTATTCCTGTCTGGTAATGGAGTGAAGATAAAATAATATAGGTGATGGAAGAGCCATTTGATCTTGTAGCTTGTAAGATCCCTGTGGCAGAGACACTGTTATGTACTCACCAAAACCTATTTCCCAGACTCCTTTGCAGCTAGGTGGGGCCATGTGACTGAGTTCTGGCCAGTGGAACGTAGGCAGAAATGGCATGCATCACATCCAGGCCTGGCCCATAAGAACCGTCTTCAGCTATTTTGCACAACCTCTCTTGTCCTTCTACTGGTCATGTGCATGGGGTCCAGCAAGTCACTGCAAAGGACTGGGACATGGTGGAGCCATGGGGCAGAAGAAGCTCAGATTCCCAAATAACTGAAATCACCTGCCTGGCAGGGACAGCCATGTGAAATTTCACTTGAAAGGAAAATATATAGTAACTTGTGTTGTGCTGAACCACTCTGGATTCAGCGGCATCAAGTATTTTCCCCTACCTTACAGAGGCTCTGATTGCCCCCGATCAGTGATTTTCAACCAGTGTGCCACGAGTGTCTGAAACATGCAGTGTCTGATTATTCAGTCAGAGGCACTGAGCTCTTTTCCCTCAGATTGTCGTATTAAAAAAAATGGCAACAGCCAAAACATCCATAGCTGTCTGCTGTAAACAAATCAAAATTATATCTATTTTTTGTCAGATTGGTACAAAGTATAATGTATTTTTTTGTGTGCTGCAGGATTTTAGTGTTTAGCTTACGTGTGCCATGAAATGAAAAAAGTTGAAAATCGCTGTCCCAGATCGAGCACCTGAGAGGGTGACTGGAGCCTGAGGTCGGGGAGAGGAGGCAGGGGTGGCAAACACATTCAGAGAGGTGACTCACAGTGCTCAGGAAGCACACGCATCTCTCGTTCGCATACTGATCCTCCCTTTTCAATGCTGTTGTGCCCTGAATGAAACCTCTGGGAAGGAACCCGGTGGCCGCTCACCTCCAGCTCGCTGTCAGTGTCCAACCAGATAGCCAAGGAGGCATTTAACAAACCTTAGGGATCTCAGGGTCTGAAAGAAACTAGCCCAGGCTAATAATCACTGCTGAGTAAGTCTTTCTTTCTCTCTCTTTCTTTCTTTCTCTCTTTCTTTCTTTCTCTCTTTCTTTCTTTCTTTCTTTCTTTCTTTCTTTCTTTCTTTCTTTCTTTCTTTCTTTCTTTCTCTCTCTCTCTCTCTCTCTCTCTCTCTCTCTTTCTTTCCCTCCCTCCCTCCCTCCCTCCCTTCCTTCCTTCCTTCCTTCCTTCCTTCCTTCCAGAAGCAAGCGCGACCCACACCATCACCCGGAAGCTGCAGTGTTTGCTACCATTGAATTCATGCGTAGTTCATTGTTGACAAGTAGGGAGTGTTGGCAAATGTATGCCAAGGTAATATCAATTTTCATTGCCTCGGTAATTAACCTGAAAAGTTTTTAAATATAAATGTTTTTAATTTGAAGTCAGCTCTACAAAAGTCTTATTCCAAAAATTGCAATCATTTTAGATAAATATTTTTATGTAAATATTCTGCCAGATACTTTTATGCATCAATAGCCAGATGTGAATGAATTGACTTCTGATGCTCAAATATTACCTCACTTTTTGGGTTATTTTTTATTGTGGCAAAACACACATAAATTTACCATTTTAATAATTTTAAGTGTACAATTCGGTGTCATTAAGTATATTCACAAGGTTGTGTACACTCAATCACTATTTTCCAAATGGAAATTCTTTAACCATTAAGCCACAGGTGTTAAACTCATTTTCACCGGGGGCCACATCAGGCTCATAATTGCCTTCAAAGGGCTGAATGTAATTTTAGGACTGTATAAATGTAACTACTTCTTAACTAGGGGCAAGGAGATCAGCGCTGCTGCCAGGTAGAAACAAGGTTCTGGGCTGGGTAAAACAAGGCGGAGGGCTGGATTTGGCCCATGGGCCTTGTGTTTGCTGCCTGTGCATCAAAGCAATAATTCCCCACCCTCCCTTCCCCCAACCCCTGGTAATCTGTAATCTATTTTTTGTCTCTATGAATTTGCCTATTCTAGATATTTCATGGAAGTGGAATCATAAAATATTTGTTCTCTTGTGTCTGGCTTATTTTACTTAGCAAAATGGTTTTAAAGGTCATCCATTTTTAACATGTATCAGGACTTTGTTCTTTTTTAGGGTTATACAGTATTCCATTTATGTATATACCGAATTTTACTTATCCATTCATCTATTGATAAACGTTGGGCTGCCTCCATCTTTTGACTATAGTGAGTGAATAATGTTGCTGTTATCATGGGTGTATGAGAATCTGTTTGAGTACCTGCTTTTGATTCCTTTGCGTATATACCTAAGAGTAGAATTGCTGGATCATACCATAAGTCTCCACTTAGCTTGTTAAGAAAGTGACAAACTGTTTCCCAGAGCAAGCCTGCAGATTTTTAAAACCCACATTAAGGAACAAATGTAGGAGGCTCTTGCTATGCCATGGGAATGCCCGAGTGATTAGAGAGCCAGGTAGATCCGGAGACCTGGTTAGCACACAGCACATCATTCTGGCCCCTAGCTCCCTCCCCTGGCAATACCATTAAAGGGTCACACCGGAGTGGCTCCTACAATGAGAAGCTAGCTCAGCTGAGCCGCAGAGCCCCTTGCCTGCATTTACTTCTTCCAAGGCCCTGGAAAAGACCCTTACAATGTGGTCATTTTGTTTTTAATTTGCAGAAGTAAAATATTGATCTAAAATCAGTTAAGACCAATGCCTCTTTCCAATCCAACTTTCATACTACATACTTCCCCTTGCATTTGGTGGCATCGAAGTGCACATGGACATTTTGAGGATCTGGCAAAGAAAGTTGAGTTGGGGATACATTTAACGTCAGTTTAGAGGAGGTTTTCTCATTTATGAAGATTGTGGTTTCTCTTGAGCATAATTACATGACTGCTAGTCATCCTGGTACAGGAATACTTCTGGGGATGCCACCCACTGGGGAAACCCTTTGACACAGTGAGCCAGAGGAGATGTGGAAGGGTCCCGGACTAGCCAGCAGGAGAGATAAGATATGAAATGTACAGAGTCATAGATTAATCTGTGGTAAATTTTTCTAAACAAGTGTGTAAAATCACAAGTATAAAATTCACTTTTCATTAATGCTGAACCAAAATGGAAGCCTCCTCCCATCAGGATTTCTGCTTTATAACGCAACACGTACAGTGATAACTGCACCTCACATTTTGTTCTTTTTATTTATTTTTGGTGTGCTTTTAATCTTTAATGTTTAACTATAAAAATACACATTCATTGCAAACTTTCAGCCAGTGCAGAAGTATATAAAGTAACACGTGAGAGGCCTGTTGGCCAATTCCACTTTCTAGCAGCAAACATCATTATGCTTATGTAACAGTGGAAAATTAGAATGGTGGGAAATAGTAACCCACCCCCCATTTTTTAGACTGTTTCTGTAAGTGCCAACACTGACTAATATGTAGCTTGTAGATAAACAGCACGTTTGTATAAGAATCCTAGGAACTAGCTTCAAAAGATACAGACTCTGACCTTCAGGCGTCCCAGCTCTGGGAGATTTGCTGACCTTCCACCACGGAGCTGGGATGACGTGAAGCCGGGACGACTAAACCCGGCTGAGGCACACCGGACCATCACTCGCCTTCTCAGAACGGACTGTGCTCGTCTGTGTGTGGAGCACTTTTCAATGCCCTCCCTTGATCTCTTTGTTTTCTTCCCCTTTCCCTCCTTATAAAAGCCTCGGTCTTTGCTGAGAGGGGAAGATGGGCTTTGAGACATGAGTCCCCCATCTTCCTACCTGATGTGCTTTGAGACATGAGTCCCCCGTCTTCCAGATGGCCAGCACCTGAATAAACCCCTTTCCTTCACATCAGCACGTGCCTCTAGAGCATTGGCTTTCCAAGCGGCAGGCAGCCAGACAGACCTGCAGTCTATTACGCTCACAGACCACATACATGTTTATCCACACAAGCAGCTTCTATTTTACAAAAATGGGACATTTTTATAAGAATTGTCTGTAACTTGATATTTTAAAGTCTTTCTATGTCAATACCTATAAAACTACATAATTTATTTTTACTTTATTCTTTACCATTGACACTATTACAGATGTCCCCCATTCCCCCATTTCTCCCCTTCCCCCCCACTCCACCCAGCCCCTGCCCAGCCCTCACCACATTGTTGTCTGTGTCCATGGACTATGCATACATGCATACATGTTCTTTGGTTGATCTCTTCCAGTACCCCTTCACCCGAGGATATAGTCATTGATTTCAGAGAGAGAGGAAGGGAGAGAGAGAAGCATCAATCCATTGTCTTATATGAAACCCGACCAGGGATCGAACCCAAAATCTAGGAATGTGTCCTGACCAGGGATTGAACCCATAACCTTTTGGTGCATGGGATGATACTCCAACCAACTCAGCCATAAGCCAAGACTACATAATTTATTTTAAGATGTTACTTTTATAACCAATGGGCACTGCAATTCCTAGTGTTGTTAATGGTGCTAAAATGAGTCACACAAATTTCTATTATTAGGACTCATGGCTGATAGTGTGTGTCCATTTTCCTTTTTTTTTCTTTTTACTTTATTTTTGTTGTTGACACTATCACAGTTGTCACCATTTTCCCCCCATTCACCCACCCCTTATCCATCCCCCCTTCCCTCAGGCTACCACCACACCATTGTCTGTGTCTCTGGGTCATGATGTGTTCTTTGGCTAATCCCTTTACCTTCTTTCACCCAATCCCCTCCAACCCTTTCATCTGCCAGCTGTCAGTCTGTTCCGTGTGTCCATGCTTCTGTTTCTACCTTGTTCATCAGCTTATTTCGTTCATTAGATTCCACATGCAAGTGAGATCATGTGGTATTTGTCTTTCTCTGACTGGCTTATTTCACTTAGCATAGTAATCTCCTGGTCTATCCATGCTGTCACAACATTTTGTTCTTTTTAAATGAAACCTTCACAGAATAGAAAAACTGATAAAAATTCCTCTAGTTGTAGGGCAACCCTTGTAGTGCAACAGGTAGAGACGAAGGACGTTTTTACCAGTTGTATATGAATGAGACTTGAAAGAGGTTTTTTCAAGTTTGACAGCAATCTGAAAAATTTACTGATACTGGTTAGAAAAATGAAGAAATTTTTTCTAAAATGTCAATTATAAAAAACATATTTTGATCAATCATGCTAAAACAAAGAACTGAATCTCTTTCTTTTCTCTCTATAGAAAATACAAAATTATTGTTTTACAAAGAGATGTTCAAAAAGTACACAGGCAACAAAATAGGGGAACAGTGTTGAGGTGACCTCAGGCAGTTAATAAAGTATGTTATTTTCTGACTCTGTAATGCTTTAGGCATTTGCCTGGCTTCCCACAGTGTGTGACTTATGGTGATTTCTTTTCTCATTCTAAATAAAAAATTTCACTTCCATAAAAAATTTTATAGTTGTAGTGTTGGATTATCTTTCTCAAAAATCAATCTGGATTATCAATCTTAAAAAGATTGGCTAAGCAACAGTCCCCACAAAACGGGAGCCTGCCTCTGCCCCACATACTAGGTTTTGCTCCCACTGGCCACCCTCATGCAAATCCATGTTCCATTTGGTGCTTCTCTGGTCTGTCAGGGTCCCTGTCCTAAGAGCAGTGCCCTGCACTCTGTAACCTTTCAGTAACCCGCACTCCTCCCCACACGCTTCGTTCCACATTTACCTACGACCTCTGTGACCTCTACACCTCCCAGCAACACTCCGCCCCGGAGGGCCTGCAGTTTGCTTTCCTTTGGAGGCCTCCCGTGAATGGCTACATATTGGCCCCCAAAGATATCTACACCCGAGCCCCTAGAACTGTGAATCTTACCTTAATGGTGGAAAAGAAATGTACGGAAGGGGTTAAATTGGAGATCTTGAGATGGCAGATTATCCTGGATTATTCCAGAGCACCCAAATATTCTCGTAAGAGGGAAAAGAGAGAGGCGGTACGGAAGGAAGAGGAGAAGGCGAGACAGTGACGAGGGAGAGGCGGAGTGGGGCTGCCATGCACAGGGAGTGCCAGCAGCCGCCAGAAGAGGGAGAAGGCAAGGAAATGGGTCCTGTCCTCAAGCCTCTGGAAGGAGCCTGGCCTTGCTGACACCTTGACTCTGACCTAGTGAAACTGATTTTGGACTTTTGACCTCCAGAGCTATGAGAGAAGAAATGCGTGTTTTAAGCTAAAAGGCTTGTGATTGTTACAGCGGCCGCAGGAAACACATGTATCTCACAGCCCACAGTCTTTTCCGAAAGGTCATACTCCGCCCAATCAGACAACTTCTGGTTCTAATGTCCTGGTCACAACACCCCTTTTCATGAGACCCTTCAGCCACTTCCTCTTCATCCCTTTACCACGTTCTTTCCTTCACAGGGGGCTTGAAGCCCTTCTGTGCGAGTTCATGAAACCACCCTACTGTGTGTGCCCTTTGGCCAGAGCAGCCTTGAAACGGGTCCCTGCGGAGGAGCCCTGCAGTGTGAGGAGGCGAAGCTTCTCTCGCACTTGTACCTTCCGCTCGCAGGTCTGGTTCTCTCCCTTCCTCAGGGTTCTCTGCTCTGGGGTCTGTGCGCTTCCGCAATCACTTATCAACAAACAGAACGAAGGACCTCTTCAAATGTGCCTCCGCCAAGAATCTTAGCTTCACTGGGAAGAGTAGGTTGTATCTGCTCTTGTCTCGCGTTCCCACCTTGTCTTTTTTTCCCAGAGGGAAATGTTGATTATCTAACATATTTTTCCATGTATAGATGTGCACCCATGTTTTTGGCCCAAACTTTCAGGGGAAACAATCTTTTGTTTTAATTTTATAATTCAATTTTTTATTTATTTATATTTAGAAACAAAACCGATTCTCGTATTCCAAGGTATTATTATTTTGCATATGGATATAATTATGGCTTTCTAGAGTTACACTTTTAATACACAAGCATAAATAAATCAAAGAATTAAAAGTATTTATATAGGTACAGAATTAGTACTACCCATGTATAATGTGCATCCATATTTTTCCACCAAAAATTTGGGCAAAACAGCGCACATGATACACTGCAAAATACAGTATTCTGGAAGCTGCTGGAAGAAAGACTCCTAGTTTTGGGGTCAAGTTAGTCTTTGAATATTTATTAAATGACTATGTGCTGGGTGCTGGACTAAGAGCTAAAGATGGCTGGGACATGGCTCCTGCCCTCAAGGGGCTTAGAAGAGTGGAAGCAACAAGATACACACATTGGTATTTACAACAAAAGTCAGAATGTGCAAAATGCCATAACAAAGAGTGATGAGGGTTCAAAAGGAAGACATTACATTGCATTTCCTTACATTACAAGTCAGGAAAGCCTGTGCATAGAGCACACCAGTGAAGGCCCCTGGAGGCGTGGATTTCCCCCGGGCAGAATGGACTGGTGTCGGCCAAGGCACAAAGGCAGGAAAGCTTAGGCTGTAAGGAAATGAAGTTGGGAAGGAAATCAGTGACCATATTTTAGAGCAGAGGTCAGCAAACTTTTACAGCAAACCTTTCTACAAAGGGCCAAATAGTAGTCTAGGCTTTGCAAGCCGTGCTGTCTCTGTAGTCTGTCACAATGACTCAGCTCTGCCATCATGGCACAAAGGCAGCCACAAACAATACGTAGATGAAAGGGTGTGGCTGTGTTTCAATAAAACTCCATTTCCACAAACAGGCAGTAGCTGAGACAACCCAGCTAAGGAAACTAGAAGCCACGAGAAGCCTATAGCGAGCTGAAGGATATTATAACATTACCAAAGCTGTGTGTTTGGAAAAGTAATTTGGCCATAGGATAACACTAGAATTAAAGGAAGTGGGGAGGCTGTCACGGTGTTTGGGGTAAGACGCTGGAATTAGGGTACTGAGAGCAGAACTGAGAAGGCCAAATCCAGGGCATGGCACCTTAGTGGATGTGGACAGAAATGGAGAGCCCAGTGCAAAAAGGCTTTCAGTTTGCAGCCTGGGGGATGGGACATAAGGACTACCGGAAAGCTTGCGAGCAATGTAATGAGGAGGATTTGCAGGGTGAGCATGCCGTGGGATGGTCTCTGCACTGGGGCTGTGTGGCTGGCTAGGCAGCTGGTGTCAGGCAGCTGAGCCTTCTTTGTTTGTGCCTGAGACCATGTGGGACACAGCTGACCGGGGCTCCAGGGTGACCCCTGAGGCTCCAGGCAGACAGCACCTGACACTCCCTGAGTCGCCAAGCCTGAGCTCCAAGCCTGCGAGGCCCAGGATCCTTGAACTGCTAGACATCTCGGAGGACAGCCAGCACAGAGCAAAACCAGTCCCGCCAGAGGCGGGGTGAGGCCATGCCAAGTGACCGTGGAAGCGGCGTGTGTGGGCCAAATTGCTTTCTAATTACATTGCACTCCAGACAAGACAAAATTGTGTCTCTTGAAAAGCATGTATGTGGAGTCAGGGTTAAGTCCAGTGAGGTCAGGCCTGTGGAATCAGAGCAAGGAGTCATGTTACAGAGTTCATTGCCATCCTGGAAGGAAGAGCAGGGAGGAGGCAGGGGAGGCTGAGTGCGACTCAGCAGAACACTAGGGACACATCGTGAAGAATTGGACACATTTAAATAGAGTAGGCGATTCTGAAAGGAAATGTGCCATTTCACTACAAATGTCTCATCGTTCTCTCTGGAACTTAATATAACACCCTCCTGGAAAAATCATATAAAGATTGGTTTTTTGCCTGTGTTCTATAGCAAACATTCTCCCTGCTGCTCTGCGTGCTGAGACAATTGAGTTGAAAAGGAGCCACCTTTGAATTTGCCACATTTGTGTCTGACAAAAGAGGCTGTTACTCACTAGTTACACACTTCCTTGCTGAGATGCAAACGTTAAGGTTTGGCAGACATTGAAAATGCTGTTTTGATATTTTATATATTTTCTTGGGACTCTACTTTAGAAGTGCAGCAATAAGACAACTATTCCTGACTTAGATGTATAAAAATAATGCTGCCACGTGGGGTTATTTATTCCCAGGCAATCAATCAAGAAATGTTAGGAAATATATTCAGAGCAGTTTCAAACAGGGTTCCAGTCAAGTAAGTGACATTTTCATTTTATATTCATATGTTATATGATCTTTGAAAAAGATGAAATAGGAAAAGAATCAAAAGGCACTCTCAAGCTCAGACTATAAATATGTATACAAGATTCAATTTTTTTTTAAGGAATGAGATGGCTTTAATTGTGCTGAAACAAATGCTGAGAGTGGAACCAAATGTTGCTCATTATATTAATAGGCACAATATTTTAAATTCAACTGGTGATTTCCAGGACTTTTTGGCGACTCTTGTAGTTTTTTTCAAGAGGAAGGGTCAGCCAGCTCTTATCTAGTCTCTTCAACCTGGTCCCAGGTATTCCAGACCAAGTACATTCATTCCCCAATCATCTCGATGACTGCATTTCCATTGTGCTTGTATGCCACGTGGTCTGGCTGTACTATTTGGCAAAATGGTTACAAAGCAATATGAAGAAAGTTAGGCATGGTTCCTTTATGTTTCCTTCCCAGCAGTGCCATCATGGAGGTGAACAGACCAATACAAGGGCTGCTGGGCCAGGCAGGCAGGAAAGAGTAGTCACAGGGAAGGGAGTTAGCTTGGTGTTTATACAGGGCTCTTTCTGATAAAAAAAAGCTCATCTTCCTGGACTGTGTTAAAGGTGAGTTTGGCCTTTGGAGCACCTGATGGAAAGGTCCAGGTGGCTGGGGTCAGGAGCAGATTCCACTTTAATATTGATTATGCTGGTTTAGAATCCCAGGTTGGCCATGGTCCTGTGGATTCTTATCTGCACTGGAATACGCTTCTTGAGCAAAGGCTTGGAAAACATAGTGCTGAGTCCCTGCACCTATATAATCAGGTACGTAAGAAGTAAACCTCAGACCAAGTCAGCTTCTCCTGGCTTGGCTAGGGGTCAGCGTAGTCCAGTTCACACTGGACACAAACGCAGCTTTGCATGCTATTGGCCTGGGTGTCTAAGAGAAAGCTTCCCACCCACCGAAAGCCTCGCACACAGGCCCATTCTGACCATGGCAGGAAAGTCATCACCTACTAGACCAGGAAAGTGGTGGAGAAGGTGAAGTTGTCTTCATTTTCCCTGCATGTTCCTTTTTGGGCACTTCTAGACAGTCTGCTTCTGTTTCAGGGACCCAAGGATCTCCTGCTCCCAATCACTACCCTTCCCCATCCCCACCAACTGCCTAAAAAGACTAACCTTCAGTAAGAATCTGTATGAGTCCATGCAATCTCACTGGGACATTTTTAATGAGCATCTTCTCCCATCGTATTGGCATTGAGTTCTTAGCTCAGATGGTAGAATTAAAGATGTAGTTTCCTGTTTGAGGATTTCAGGCAGCAAACTGGCAGAGGAGGACATAAGAGGAACATCTCTTTACACAGATGGCACTCCAAGTTTGGCCCCACTGTATCTACACCCTGAGTACACACAGTCAGCAATATTTAGAGACACAAGATAGAAACAGGCTGATTTTTAGAAAAGAAGTTTGGATGTGAAAGCCAGTTAGCATCTATGCTAATTTGGGTCAATTACATGGTTTGGACCATAGTACGTGACCTTCAGAAATAACAGGCAATGGGAGAATTCCAGTCTCCCTCAGCAGCAGTGGGGTATCTCTCTCACTGTGGATCATGGTCACCTCCAAATACACGGGGCATGACTTCCCCCTCCAGCCAGTTCGGGGCTGGCCTACTTTCCCTTCCCACACTTGACAGTCCTTGCGGCTGTAGCCTGAGAAAGGAAATGACCTGCTGTGATGAGAGGTTTTCCCTGGTGACATCCATCCAGCTGGCCACAGTTGGGGCTCATCTGGGGCCTACACATGTAGAATGTCAGAATGTGCCAAGATCAGCAAAGATAGAGTCTTTGCACAGAATCCCTCCACCCTGAGGAGCAAGGAGGCAGCGCTCAGTGACAGATCTGAGTCCAGCCTTTCCTTCTAATATCGTTGGTCCATAGAACCCAAGCTACATTCAGGTACTGGCCTGGTTGAAGAGACAGGAAAAGATAAAAAGAAGAGACAAGTCAAGGTCATAGCTGAAAAACTTTGGATACTTTTGCAAATCACACTGAAGCAGCTGTCTCAGCCACCAGAGCACCCGGTAGCTCAGCTCCAAGTGGTTTTGATGCAGGAGAGTTGCTCTTGCAGAGATCTCGACCGTGATCTACGAGTGACAGGTTTTATCTGTTTTGCCCCACACACTTCAGACATTATCTTTATTCCCCCCTAATTGGTCTTGATGCCAAGCTTAGGGTCATAATGAACTTAAAAAAAGCAACTCTGGAGGGAAAGAAGGAAACCAGCTTGAAGTCTGCCACTTGATAGAATACCTGCCTTAATTGGATGCAGAGCTCCAGATCTGGTGTCGCCTAATCTCTCCACACTGGCTGTGCCGTTGGAAGGGAGATATCCGGTCTGACACCCACGTGGGCTCCCTTAGAACAGTCAATGAAGATTGAACCTAGTGACTTAGAGAGGTGACTCTCCATTAGGCATCTCAAACTGCCCTTTATTCGATTAGCTTCAAGAAAGAAATGATCTTTTTGTCTCTAAAAGGAGAAATATTTGATGGGCTGGAAAAGTACAAAAAGATTTCTGCTATTTGGAAAACTAGGCTGTGCTTTCTGATGTTTATTATTACTGAGGTCAGAACCACGGCCTGCTCTGGTTGGGGGACAGCCTTGGGCTGCCCAGCTTGCTTGTGGACACTCTTCAACCAGCTCTGTTGCCAGAGGGACCTTCTTCTGACTTGTTCTATAAGCTGAGTGACCTGCTTTTCACTTGCACACTCTCAGTCTCCATGATGGTACCCTGGACCATGTGTTTATATTAAACTCTTCTGTGTGTGCATTAATAGACACACACATATATAAACAAACAAACAAACAAACCCCGCCTTGCCTTTGGTTAGTGCTTTGCTATACAAAACAAGAACTGAGAAAGTTGGAGGAGTTGAAGATTGCACTTTAAACTTTCACAACAGATGTTTTTGCATTTATTTTCCCCCAGGAGGACAGTGAATGCAAATTGTTCATTTGAGCAATTTCCATCCCTCTCGGACGGCCCCTATCCTCTTGCTGTGAAATGTGCACAGCTCCTCAACCAAATTGTCTGGGATGGTTCCAAAGGGAGAAAGCCTAGTTTGCATACTTCAAATTAGAGGGCTGCCTGAAACCATGTGGGAATCAGAGACTCACTCCACACCAGTCGCAACCAACTCAGGCCCTGCGGGAGGGAGGTGCTTCAGGATGCGCAGTTCTGACACCCAGAGGGGCGGAAGGAGATCTGATGCACTCACAAAAAATAGATCGCTGTAAAGCGTTTTGAGATTTTAAGTGGAGCATCTTCCTAATGCAGGTGTAGTAGGGATCAAATTTTCAAAGCCTCCATGTCCACATAGTATGAGCTCAGGCCAGCTCCTGGTACCAAGAAAGGGGAGGAATTCTAATTAGGTTTCCCCCCACATTGAACTACCTTTTGCAACTGAATGGCTGGCACTCACTTCCTCAGCAAGTTGGGTTTCCCTGGAACTCCAAGGCAAGCAGAAAATTCCGGAAACTGAAACCATGAAACCTACAGAGTTCCCAGAGGAAACTGGACCACCCGGAACCTTTCTAAAACCAGGGATAACTGACCAAATTACAAGTCAGGAAAATAGTCTTTAGTGGATGAGCATTTTGAGGTCTCGGAACGATTTCACTTGACTGAGAGCATCTGAACTCAAGTTTTTGGTTTTGCATGTGGATTTGAAAAAACATGTGGTACAGTATTCATGTCAGGAGAGTAGAACAAGAGGACAGTGACTATCCTGAGTGCTTCAGGGAAGGCTGGACATGGCAGGGCCACGTCCTTCACCCTACTCCTCTTTCAGCTGCTTCTTGGGTCTCTGGTGACTCTCACCCTTTACAGCCACTACAAGGGGACAGCCCAGCCACATCCTCAGTTGTCACCACTGGGCTGGCCCTCCAGAAGCTCAATCACACAGAGATTTTCAATTTAGCCAGTGAAATGTCACTGTTTTTCTCAAGTGGATACAAAGTCCTGATTTCCTTCATCTCTAATTAAAGACACATGGGAAGAGGATGGCCTGCTCCTTCCTTTTACCACCTGGTAAAAAAGTGTGGCCCGATGGCATTCTGATTTGCCCGTCATAGGCCTGCTGGGCAGTTTTAAACAGGTCACCTGATCCCTCTGCAACCTGAGAGTAATAGGCACCTCATGGATTGGTGCCCTGTCCTATTTTACTGTTTGGTAATATCGAGTGGTAATAAAAATGCTTTAGAAGCAAAGTCCTAAGTTGTCAAAATGTCCATCTATCATCATAATCAAATTTATTCCATAACACTTCAGGTTGTTACAGTTAAATTGTATAACAGCAAAGAGTCTCTATGATACAAAAGGGAGAAGGATCAAATAATAGCCTGATCCAAACCGTGAGGAGTTAACCCTGTGGCTGTTTTCTACTTGGGAAGCTTTAACTCCATGAGGCACAGGCTCCAGTAGAGTGCAGACAGTAATGTGTTTCTGTGCTACCAAAAGGCACACTATTAGCTTGTTATATCAGCTGCTTTGTGCCTTGTCCCCTGAAAACACACATCAGCACAAGTCATAGTTCTCGTACAACAGTTACAATGTATGCCAGGCCAAGCTTCCAGTGAACCACATGAATCAGTATTCGGTTAATTTACTGTGTCAGTTGTAAATGATAGTGGCTGGAGGATACGGACCTAGCATTTATTGAGCACTTACTCTACTCCAGGCACTGCACCAAGCAAGTTCTGTGTGTCAGCAAATTCACACAAATGCGTGGGTAGGTAACTCAGCTCCTCCATCTTAAGAGAAGAAATTGAGATTAAACAGCTTGTCCAAAGTCACATTGCTTCAAGGTAACAGAACTAGAACATGAACCTGGGCAGTGTGACTTCAGGCTACAGTCTGAACTACATGCTACCCTGCCTCCAGGCCTCCTCTGCTGGTCTGAGGGAGGAGCCCCGCCCAGGTTGGAGTGATGACTCACTGGCCATTCTTTGACCTGGAATCCAGTGGTCAGTCCGGAAATACTAATTCCGTCTCCATCCTTTTCAATCAACCTTATTTTACAGCCACAGAAGAGGCCATATGTTGAAGAAAGACTCTTCTCAGTGTCAGGAAAGAAGAGAACAACATATTTGAGAAGATTTTTCCCTCTAAGTGGCTGGGGGTTTTAAAAGGCAGAGTCTTGTTATTTATACCTCAATAAGCTGGAAAGAGTGAAGTGCATTGCTTAAGGTAATTTTTGTTTTTAAGTAAAAGGGTAAAAGCTTTCAATATCTCTAAATGTTTAAGTTCCAAAGTGTTGATGGTAGCTACATTGGGTATTTCAGTAATGATTTTTGTCAGAGTCTAAGAAAAGTAGTCATCCCCCTCAGTGTGACTCACCATTGGAAAATCCGGGTCCATCTGCTAATAGAAGCCCCTGAGAGGTTCCCTGGGGACCCAGAGGTGACTATGTTGTAGTATCTTCCTGGAAGCGGCTTTCTTCTTTTATCTTCTGGGAGGAGCTCAGAAGCATTGAATCAGTATTGAAAATTATTATCATTCCACACCCTTGGACCCAAGTCCCCTGAAACAAAATGGTTCCAACCTCCAGCAGATGGGCTCAACTGCTGGAAGGTCACAGGGAAGAAATGTTGGCGCAGAAGCGTCAGGAAAGAGACTCATGCTGTAGTCACACACCGGGGCTCAGCCAGGTTCTTTGCAAATCACCACTGATAAGGTGTTGCCCTGGGTTTTGTCCATCATTCATGACCACAAACCTGAGGTGAATTTGTCTGTGTCTGGGTAAATAGTGTGTTTTTGCGGTATTGCCGATGGTTGTACATACTCGGGAGACCCTGGGACTCTGAGCTGGCCATGCCTATGAGAATGATCCCAAATCCAGTTTCCACTGAAGAATATGAAAGCACAGTGTTGTTCAGGGGCTGTGTGCTGCTCTTTTGTTGTTGTTTTTTTAAAACTGGTTAGCACTGTTCAGAGTCCTTGGGAGGATTTCTGCTCTGAGCTCAGGCCCTCCAGGCAGCGCACAGCCCCTCCACCACATCCTGCCTCTCCGCTTCCTCCGCCCCTTTCCCAGCTCCAGAAGCCAAGCTGGGAAGTCTCTCACGACCCTGTGGCTTGGCGGAGAGGAAGCCTGAGCTGGATACAGCTGGCTGTTCCGGGGCCTGGTAGGAGTATTTATCCCTGAGTCTGTGCTTCTTTGCTCACCTATTTTTAGACTTGTGTTGCAGACCTTTCTGAGGGATCAGACATAAGTCTCCGTCAGGTCTGGGCCATGCCAGGAAGGAGGCTCATGTTCTGAGAGTCTGTTGCACACCTGAACGGGGACCCAGGCTGCAGTTAAATGTGGTTTGCTTTAACGGCAAAAGGAAGAGAAGTCAACACCCTCAACCAACTCCCTGCCCATTTCCCAAGAATGAAGCTCTGAGTTTTCTCTTCCACCTTAGCAACAAGCCATGGAGGGCGGTTGAGGACATGTAACCTCACTGAGGCGGCCGAGCGAGGAGTGTTGCACTCAGGACCAGCCTCTCTCAGAGCACTCAGGCCATGCTTAGGCACAGAGCTGCCTCCCCAGCCTGCCCTCCCGCCACATGCCCTGTCACAAAAGCATACCCTCCACTGACCACACCCCTCACTGGTCTCCGGGGCTTGGCACCTGTTGCTCTATGGAACTGTCCTCACTTACCTATTCTTTGTCCTTCGCGACCCAGGTCAAATGCCAGCATAGCTTTCATCACCTCAGAACAACTGATGCATGGCTGTTGCCCTCACCTGACTGGGCCAAGTTGAGTGACAGGGGCCATGTCTATTCCCTTCATACTGCAGGTGTGTCAGCGAGCACGTGTGTAAGGGGGTGGGGGCTGTGGCAGGGATGTGTGGGAGATGAGGCAGGAGGTGTTGTGTGGGGCCAGCTTGTGAAAGTAATCCCACATAACAGGTGTTCAGTAAAAGCTGGGTGAATGAATGAACAAAAAGATGCTGTTATGTAAAGTTAAGAACCAGTAAGTAGCCCTGACATGCATGGCTCAGCTGATAGGTCACTCGTTCGATTTCCAGTCTGGGCACATACCTGGGTTTTGGGGCCAGGTCCCCAGTTGGGGCGTGTGCAAGAGGCAACCAATAGATGTATCTCTCAGACATAGATGTTTCTCTCCTTCTCTTTCTCCCTCCCTTCCCTTCTCTCTAAAAATAAATACATAAATCTCTCTCTTTTTTAAAATAAAAAGAACCTCTAAATAGCCCCAAGTAGAAAAAAAGAAAACTGGCTAATTCATGCTCCTGGTTTTATTTGTACTTAAAAACTTTACTAGTCTAAGTAAGTTTTTATGAATTGACTCCATTTACCAATACAAGAGACTTATTGTACCTCAGCCTGGGTTGACTGGACCAAACGTGATATGTGCAAAGTTAAAACATAATTGTAAAATTTTGAATATATCTTCTCTGACTTGTCGCCAACATTGGCTGTACTCAGGCAGAAAATCATATCCAAAATATTCATACTTGAAAATAGAAAACTTGAAAAAAACAATCAGAATTCACAAATTGGCAAGGACCTTTGCATGGGACAAACCATTGCCAGTCACTCAAAAGTATGTTGGCAATGTTCCTGCGGATGTTTATACGGATCCCCAGAGCTTAGTCATGCTTAGTCCTGAACGGCCGAACAGGCGGGATCTGGACCGGGAACCAGAGGAGGAAGGCAGCAGGGAGCAGCTGAAACGCAGTGATGCTGGATAGGCAGTGACAGCAGGCGGTGACCAGGCCTTTAACTGTCCAGCCACACCCTCCCTCTCCTGTGGTCGCTTGATAGAGGTGGCTTGCCCTGCCCCGCTCCCACCTCACATTTGAACCTTTTGTGTTGTCCGAGCTGCTCTTCCTTAGGATGTCACTTTAAGTTCTCCCTCTCTGTCCCTCCTCTTTGGGTGGCTGAGTCCTGCCACCCATCTCCTCGTTTTGGATTCAACACTTCCCTGAGTGTTCCTTTTCTGAGCACTTTGTCAGCTCCACGCACTTCAGCCCACGGGACAACAGCATGCTCAGCCCAGGACCCAGGAATCTGCCACGTATGACCTGGGTGCCCTGGTCTCCATTTAACTAAGAAGGGGTATCAGACAGGCATCGAGTGAAACTGCAGAGCCAAGACCAGAAGCCAAGGGGTCAGAGCCAAGTTTAGAGGTCAAGGGACCAGGTAAATTCAAGAGGATACGGAACAGCTGAGGACAAAATGCATCAGTGAGGTACCTGTCCAGAGTGGGCATGGGCATAGGAGGCCAGAGTAAGCCTGAACCTGTGACTGGGAAAAACCCCTTGGGAACAGGCAGGTTCTGGTGACCATGAGCCCAAAAGTACTGCTCGCCCAGGTCAGGCACAGTTTTAGCTTTTGGGTGACTCTCTGGCTTAGGTGAAAAGGGGTTCATGGCTCTGCTGCCCACAAAAAAGGAGCCACACGCAACATCTCCGAAGTTCTGGGAAGATTGCTAGATCAGTGGTTCAAAGCCCAAGTGTTTAATTGGAATTACCTTGGCAGTTTTTTCAAACTCCACATGCCTTGGCCTCACTCTAGCCCTGGCAAATCAGAATCTCCGCCAAGGTTGGGATGGGGTGGGCACGCATACTGACTTTAGAACTGGTCCCAGGGGACTTGAGCACAACTTGCCTCTGCCTGCCTCAAGGTGGCCGCTGTCTCCGGGTGCGATATTCAGGCCACAGACCGTATCTCTTCACCACACACTTAGCACAGTTCCTTCCGCACAGTAGACCTAAAATAGTTTTCATCCATTGATGGGATGAAGGAATCTGTGAACACAAATCAACAAGCGCTTCTGGTGACTGAAGGAACTGTCGACTACGTCAACAAATACAGAGAAAGAAGAGAGTTTCCCAGAGTGGGTTTTAACTACAGTTGTATGCGAGCCTCCTGGTTACCCAGTCATGACAACAGCTAAATTTGCCAACATGAATGTGTACTTTATCGACTAGTATGGCTCGACAATATGTGGTACTGCTAAATGAAACAAGGATTTGTATTAACATCACAGATGAGTGTGAAATGAAAGAAGGCACTCCACCTAACTCACAATTAATTATATAATCTGAGGCTTAATTCTGGCTTTGGAAACAATAGGAACCATAATTACACGTCTAAAGCCCGAAATGGAATCCCACAAGTGTTTGACAAGGAGAACATAGAATGATGGAGTGGTTTCCCCTTAAGCTTGACCACAGGGCAACCCTGATGAGTCACGATTTTAGGTCGTGGCAGGATTTCTCATTATCCTCCATTCTTCCGCAGTGAGTATGCTGAGCTCTAGGCCACTTGATGGATGTGACTCTGTTTGTGAATTCAGGCTGGCCTACGGTCTTCATGGATCTGACCTGTATATAGAATAGCCATGCAAATTAGCATGGGCCTCAGGCCAGGAAAAATTAATCCAGGCCTAAAAGCAATCAAGTAAAAGGTGTCAAAGGGCAAATGAAGCAGGAAATATGACTGAGAACAGGAGGCTCTGTTTTTCAGGTTTCTCCAGCTCACCACCTTGTAATTGTTTTGTCACTAGACAACTTGCCAGTATAGAAAGAGCTGGTGAATTCTTTCCAAATATTTATGGGATGAGAAAAAAAGTTCAAGTTGGAAGTTGAATTGAGGGATTCAGAGAGGGCGTCCCTGCCATCGGGCTGGAAGTGGGTCTCCAGGCCAGCCCGTGGTCTTCACCTCTGCACCCTGTTGTGTCTGGGCGGCACCTGCCTGTGGGATTGTTTCTTTCACTTGTTTTATGGTGTTTGTCTGTCTCCCCCATTGGACTGTAAATTCCTTGAGGCTAAAAATTGTGTCCATCTTGCCCATCTCTGACTCCCGGTGTAGCACAGGCATTCAGCTAATTCTTGTTAGCTGGTCAATGGGCACTGTGTGATGATCCTGACTTCGCCTCCCTGAAATAAGAGCAGGCCAGAAGGTCGTCAGAGCTCCGTGGCTCTCACATCTTCTCCTGTCCTGGCCCAGGACGCCTTGAATACTCAGTAGAGTTTCTTCTCCCCCACCAACCCCAGGGAAACTCCCTGGTAAAACACAACCCTGAGAGGTGGAGACAGAATGTGGAGCAGCACAGGCAAATGGAAGAAGGAAAGGCAGGGGCAGGGTCAAAGGATGGGCTGGATCCAGAGAGCAAAAGGTCAAGGGAGAGCCAGATCTGCAGTCCCAGGCCTGGGAGCACAGGAGGGCTACAGGTAAAGTATTGTGGAGGCCAATTGATTAGCAAAAGGCCAAGGTTATGAAAATGGAGACCTGGGCACTGAGGTCTCTTATTTCATAGAGGATCCCATTTATATGCCTTCTGTAGGAGCAGAGCTGATAGCAAAGCAATAATAACTAATAATTATTGAACTTCTATTATGTTTACTGTATAGAGGATCCTCCTCATAGGAGGAATTGACCATGCTAAGGATTGGTAATTGTCAGAGGATAGGGGTCAGAGAAGTGAGGATTTGATGGCTGGTACAGTATCATCGCTAGAGATCTAGAATGGCCCAATTGTCAGTCAAGGCATCCTCCTCCAATGAGATCTGATTGTGCTCTACAACATAAAGGGCAATGTGTATAATGCTACACAAGGAGTAATAACGGAATGGCAATCAAAATACCACTTTATCTCTCAATTGCCGCCAACAGAGTACTCCTGGTTAAGCTGGACTGGAGCCTGTGGTTTAGACTTAGGGCCGAAGAGACCTCCTAATCCACCACAAAGTCCTCCTCCACCCGCCCCCCCCAAAAAAAAATCAAAATCATAGGACTGGCAAATTCAGAGTGTCTGTAGGGAAATAAAGAGTACATGAGGGAAGGCTTGCCCTGCAGAGCACACTCATTCTATCAGCAGCTCTTCCTTGGAGGACAAGGTGTGGGACACAGAAGTAGCAAAACCAGGACACAAGTGAACAGGCAGAAAGACAAAGACAACCATCCCTCCCCTGCAGTGGTACTACTACTACTAATACTAATGATGACAATAAACGTTTAGATGTTATCATTTCCAGAGTGCATATAAATGTACTGTTTAATCTTTAAACAATGAGGTTAACAGGCAGCCATTATTAGCCTTGAAATAAGCATATTGTTTAAGTGACATACCCAAGACTATAAGCTTAGTGAGTAGTAGACACAGAACTTAGTATCAAGAGGACAAATTCCACTGGTTTTCCACCCATCACACAGTAACTACGTTAATGTAACTAAGTTAATCTAGCAGGGGAACTACCCAGCAGGAGAACATCCCAGCCAAGCCTTCTCTTTCCCATCACTGGTCTTTCAAAGTGCCTACTGCCAGCACACTTTCTCTATCTCGCTGACTCTCAGTGAGCGAATTTTCTGCCTGGCTTCTCCTTTCCAATTTATCATTTACATGATTTAAAAAGTTTCCAATGATCCAATACCTAAAGGTTAGTCACTAGTCTAGGATTTATGGCAAAAGGCACATATAAACATATTGGTGACTGTATGAAATGGCATGGTCTAGATGCTGAGCCAGACAGATCAATGAAATAGACCTAAGAATACAGTTGTTTATCATAACAAAAAGATGTCATTTCAAATTATTGAGAGAAAACATGGGTTATTTAATAAATGATGATAAAATAACTGGTTAGTTAAAAGAAAATTCTGTTGGATCTGTTTAAATATAAAAAGCAAAGCTACAGGCATACTGGATAAAAACATAGATAAATATTTTTATAATCTTGGGATAAGGAAGGGTTTTTTCACCCCAAGATTATAGTGATACAACATATAATTTTAAATTTCATATAGCAACAAGTAATACAAATAATATATAAAGAGAAATGATGAACTGGGAAAAAACTATTTGCAAAGTATATAATAGACCAAGAGTTTATTATACACAGAAAGCCCCTACAAATCAATAAAAGGAAACAAACGCCCAATAAAAATGCAAAAGGATACATATAGGCTATTCACAAAGGAAGAAATACTGAACATATGAAAATATACACCATCCTTAATAATAGGTACAGTGATAAATAAAATAGTAATTACAGTGTATGTGTGTTTGCCTGTCCGACACAAAGAATAAGGAGATTGAGAAAGGAGTGTTGGCAGTGTGTTGGGAAATGACGAGTCTCATGCCCTGGTAGTTGGGATGTAAATTAGCACGATTTTTGGAGGAAAGTTTGGTGTTATGAACCCAAATTTAATATAGACATACTTACTGTTAACCTAAGAATTTCAATTCAAATAATTTAATTATTTTTATTTGGCAAAATAGATATATTATGGCATTTATCTTTTTAAGCATTTTCAAGCGTACAATCTAATGACATCACGCACATTTACATTCTTGTGCAGCCGTCGCCACCGTCCATCTCCAGGGCTTTCGTAACTTCCTCAGGTCAAGCTCTGTCCCCATTAGACACGGGGGAGTCTCCCTCCCCTCAGCCTCTGACAACTGTGTTCTAGTTTCTGTCTCTAGGAATTTGACAACTCCAGTAATGTACTCTCAGGAGAGAATTGTACAAGAGAAACAACATGTATGCACAGTCAAAAAATATTTCCTGAGGACCTCAGAAAGTATGTGCGAGGTAACAAATAAGACAGGTTACTGGTGTTATGCAGAAGTCACGGTCTAAAGAAGGTAGACCATAAACAAACACGTAAGCAATAAGAAATTAGGTTTCGATAAGTACTCTGAATAACGTAAACAGATTCATGTCACAGTGATTTAGGGGTTACTTTAGATAAGGCAGTAGGAAAAACTCTCTCAGGCACTACTTATACTAGCAAACAAATTAGAAAAATCTAAACATCTCAGCAACACTTGGCTAAGGTACACAGTCCACCTGGCCGGATGTCAGCGCCCGGCAGTTCACTGGTGGGTAGACCGACTGTAAGAGTCTTTCTCAGAACTAGCTCCATTAATTCAGTATGCCTTCTGTAAGTATATTCCCGGAGAAAATGTGTTTCCAACAGTTCAGGGTAGAAAGTAATTTAGCAGGGGGACATGCCAGTGCTGCTTTATTCTGAGAAGAAATGTGTAGATGACAGTTTCAAGTGTTTGAGGTCCAACCCCTGCTAAACCTGTGAAATAGCAGCAGGACGATCAAGAGGCTGATCTAAATCTTCTTTCTGTGGTTTTACTTTTGTTCTGGCAGGCTGAGTGACACTGGAAAAAAGTTACAGTGTGTGCATGGGAAGTATATTCTTCTCTCTTTCTTGACTAACTGACATATTGGAGAGCAGGCGTGAGTCAGGGGCCATGGCATTGCTTGTGATCGAGCTGCAATACATGGAACAATTTAAATAGCATCAAGGGCCTGGCCTACCTTTAGCCCAGGCAGGAAATTCAAGGGTAATATAACACTTTGCTGTTAAGTAACGCTATTGGAATAAAAGCATGTTTGGGATGACTTTTGGCTCTCACTTGGAATTTCTGTTTCATTTGCTTCCAGAAAGAACTTTTTCATCCCCCCCACCAAAGTTCTTAACTTGTATTTCAAAAGTTTTTGTAGCTGTACAAATACTAGGTATACACACTGGCCTTGAATTAAAGCTGTATGCCACAGATTATGCTAAGAAACAAATTCAGGACCTAGGTGCTAACTCCGGGATTCTAGGGCAGCAGCTTTGTGTAACGTAAAGAGCAAGTCGCAGGTTAGAGACTGCACAAGGGCTTCTTAGCGGAGTGACCTTGGGTGGATTATTTGACTTCTGAGCATCTAAAACAGGAGTAACAATAGCACCCACACAGAGGGTTTTTGTGGGATAAACTGTGAAAACATGAAAAGCGCCGGTGCTAACCCTCGATCAGGCCTTTTATTTTTTTTCCTCTTTCCGCTTCATGACTGAGTCTGGCATTACTGACGGAGGAGAAAAATACTAAAATGGAAAACCAAAATGTATTTTTGCCTGAATTACTTGGACACGGTCCGACCTATTCCCCCTGTTGGTTTTAAGCCATACTCCTCTATTGCTGCCTCCCAAACTGCGTCAGCAGGAACTGAAGCATCATCTTCAGTTTCAAAAAGAACTTGGACTGACTGGAGCATCTCTAGATAACTTGGGATGGTGTGGGAGACTCAGACCCATGGGAGAAACTGCTGACAGACCCGGAGGTGTTTGACTGGGAGAAGAATCTAACGGGACACGCGAACTGTCTCCAGATATTTGGAGGGCAGTATCATGTGGAAGAGAAATTAGATTTATTCTGCATGGCTCCAGACATGGAGCTAGATTCCACCTTTATATAGAGAAAACCTTTATTTAAAAATAAGATTGTCAAGGAAAGATGCTGTTTTCAGAGGTAGAGAATTCTAGAGGGTTTCTATCAGAGAATAGTTATTCGCTCTCTGGGAATGGTACGGGGACTTCTGTACCAGAAAAGGGCTGGAGGCGTGAACTTTTCCAGGTCAGGGAGGCTGCATGCAGTTCAGGGAGCTGTGTCTATGAAATGTTTGTGGCAGGAACTTAAGAACAGCCATGGCAAGGTGTGAAGCACTCACAGGAGCACACAGGCTGTACTTATGTGTGAACTTAACCTTCTATAACAAAGAAATGTCATGCCACATTGAAAAAAAAAGGCCTTTAACTGCTTGAAATGAAAATGTACATACTTGAAACTAGTGTATCATATTTTATAGGTTCATGTAGACCCAGGGGCCAAATGAAACTGAACCAAGATCTTAGGCATTAAGTTACACTTTAATTTTATGTTTTCCCCCTGTGATTTTGACATAAGTGATTAAAAATAAACCTGGACCTTTGACCTACCCATTTGGGTTTTTTTGTTTCATGGGGTTTTTGTGTTCTTTTTTTCATTTTTTCCCCTTTCCACCTGCAAACCTCTGCTGATTATCTCATAGAGCCTTGGTCAACTGCTTTTAACAGCTAAACATTAAAGCCACTGAGAGCATAAACAGGAAACTGGTGTTTAGGTGGGAGTTCCTAGGAATTTTATACTACTGACCACAGAGGCCAAGAGAGAAAGGAAATAGGAAAAACAGTGTAAATACCTGGGTGACTAATGACTTTGCCCAGCTCAGCCGGCTTTTCTCAACATTTATTAGTAAGTTTCTTCCAGGAGAAACACCCTGAAAATTTTTCTGGACCCCGCGTGGCATTGAAGCGCCCTGTATGAGTGTTTACTGAACACGGTTGTTTGGTTTTGCTCACCGACTACAGGGCAAGAGACTGCCTATTTCTCCAAGTGACCGGCTTCATTTGCATGCGTGGTGCAGACATTTTGCCGAGCACCAGGGTTCCCAGGCCTCTGATTTGTAAAGGATTGTCTAGGCCACCCCTTTTCCCGTTCACATGGAGAGCGCCTAAGAGGATTTAGAATCAAGTGGGCACATTTGCACGGCCTTGTTCTGAAGAGGCAGCTGGAGCGCGGCCGCCAGCCCGGAGCAGACAACCGCGGGTCCCGGGGGACGCATTGTCCTCCGAGGGGCCGCCACGGGGGCTCCATTGTGCGCGGGGCAGGCCTTTTCTCTTACTCTCTGTCTCCCCCAGGCCTCCTCCCCAACCCCCACGCAGGCTCTTCCCTCTAGCTGCCCGGATCCCCCCGCTGCCACATTTCCCATGCAGAGGCGCGGGCCGGCTCGCCTGGCCATCTGCACGCGGAGATTGACAGCAGCCCCGGAAGGTCAGTGCCTCAACGATTTCTGTCTGAACAGCAGGCCACCCAGGCCTCCCGAGTAACACAGGGACATCTGCTCCCCTTAATTTAGAACGCTGGTTCCAATTTCACCGGAGCCCCACGCTAGACGCCGTCCTCTGGCTCCGGGGGGAGGGGACAGGGAGGTGCCGAGCGGACGCGCCGCCCGCCTACCCCTCCCTTCCCCCTCCCACCCGCGGCTCCCCAGTTCAAAGAGAGCAGCTGAGTCTGGCGCTACGGGAGGGGTAAGGGATCTAGGGCCCGGTCATTCACGTGACTCGGGTGACGTAGTGCGGGAAGGGGCGGATCAGCAGGGTTGGCCCGCAGGTCCCGGCACGGTGACGCACCGGCACGCCCCTGGTCTACCAGAGAACCCGCTGCGCTGGCCAGAGAGTGGGGCCCAGAGCGAGCTGGTGTGGGATCCAGCTCCGCAAGGAATGGGTGGGTCGCCCTGCGGCCCTTTCCTCGGCTTCACAGACAGATTTTTGGCTGTCTCACTCTTGCAGTAAGAACAAGTGGAAGGCAGGAAAGTTTACTGCAGCCCAGTGAAGAAGCCAGCTCTGCCCTCTTCGTGCAGCACTCAGCGCTGACAGTGTTAAAGCTGCCCGTCAGTGGGCAAGGCCAAAACCCTGCCTGGACACTTGACATCGAAACGTATCTTGCCTTTTCTGCTTCATATTTGGGCAAAAGGATGAGAGAATTGTATTTCTGTTGAGTTCCAGGACTAGATCATAAACTCCTAGAACACAGACACTGAATCTCATTCGTCATTGTCTCCACCTCAGAACACAAGTGTTTGGAGACTAAAGTAATGTGTGAGGGGGTGGGGGTGGGCCCTGTGTGGACTGAGCCTAACTGTTCTCTTTTTTAATATATCAGGAAATATATAGACATTGCCCAGAAAGAACCTGTACATACGGCCAAGCATTAGTGAAAAACTTTGCTGTCTCCTTCCTTCTTCCCTTCCTTCCTTTCTTCTTTTCACAAACATCAGATTGGCTCACCGACGTGTCAGATACCAGGCAATGGACTAGGGATCTTAAGAAAGGCTCCCAGCCCTCCAGATTTGGCCACTTTGTGAGAGGCCCTGTGTGCAGGTAAACAGCTAACCAGGGTACTGAATAATAAGTGCTGTTGGTAGGATTGGATTCCCCCAACCCCCTTGACTTTCTGCTCACTTGTCAGGTCTCAGGTGAAATGTCACTTCCCTGGTGACTTGGCGAAAATAGGTCATCCCTAAGTGACTCTGTAGTACTTCGCAGTTCTCTATTATGATACTCCCAATATGCATAACTGGGCAAGATTCATCTTCCCCATTTAACTGTAAGCTTCTTGATACAGAAACTGGCCTTTCTGCTCATGCATAGAGGCACCATACCCAGTACAGTGTCTGCCCCATCGTGTTCCCTAAATATTTGGTGAACTCATCAAGAATCAGACTTTTCTTAAATTAATAAGAAACCTCCGATATTTTCAGTTTGGGATGTGAGGGTGGGTGCTCTCTGAGTGGTACATGGGAACAGAATGGCCTTGGTTTAGAATGTATTATTTTGTGGCATTCTGCTGCTCAGTGATTTCTTTTGCAATTGTCTTTTGCAGAATTTTGTGAGGTAGGTGCTCCTCCAAAAGAGACACCGTGATGAAACAAGTTTGGGGAAGACCAGTTGAGCCCTGACAGACAGGTTTCTGAAGTGCAGGAGTTCAGAGCCTCTAATGCACAGTGTCCTAAACTAGATTTTGTTTTCAGGGAGCATCAGGTAACACTTTGCAGCTGAGGATAGGGATGAAGCTAATGGCAACTTCGCTGCACCATCTCCCTCGGCTCCTCCCAGGCCCGGAGGTGCAAGGAGGCGCTATGGGGGAGGTAAACAAGATGAACTGGCCAGCGCGGAGATGGGCTTTCCCACTGGGGATGCTTTTTTGTTTGTTTGTTACATCGTGTGATAAAGTCGTCCCTTGTTTTTTGACAGTAGACAGAGGATGGAGGATGTAGATTAAAGAGGTGACGTAGTGCTACCTGAGTTAGAACCCAGCTAAATCATGCTTTAGCTGTGTGATTTGGGGGCACATTCTTTGTGAATATAAACAATAATATGGTGATGTTGTTAAGATTTTTGTAAAGGTTTTTTATTTATTTATTTTTTAGAGAGAGGGAAAAAGAGGGAGGGAAACATCAATGTGTTGTTGCCTCTCACATGGCCCCCACTGGGGACCTGGCCCACAACCCAGGCATGTGCCCTGACTGGGAATCGGTGACCCTTTGGTTCACAGCCTGTGCTCAGTCCACTGAGCCACACCAGCCAGGGCTGATGTTGTTAAGATTTTAAAAGCTCTTGTATGTATTTAGAATTTCATGATGAGTATAAACTCTACTTAAATGCTAACATTTGCTTAATTAAAAATTAAATATCCAGT
This sequence comes from Tonatia bakeri, assembly GCA_004024845.1. Classification (NCBI taxonomy): domain Eukaryota; kingdom Metazoa; phylum Chordata; class Mammalia; order Chiroptera; family Phyllostomidae; genus Tonatia; species Tonatia bakeri. Next base: position 443,110 of record PVIA01000027.1, on the reverse strand, counting down.
TTCTAATAAATTAATTTAACTAAGTCTGGAATTTGTTGCAAGGGAGGACAGAAGACCATAGCCCGAGGGATGAGTTTTCTCTGCATGCTGTTTTCTGAGCTCAAGTGATACATTCTGAGTCTATCGTTGCTTTTCCAGCTAGAAGATTCCAGTTCTTTACAGCATTTGCTGAGCTCTCCTAAATAAATTTAAGTTGTGATTTCATTCCAGTTTATTCTCAGAGGAGTGGAGCAGCTATATATCAAGATTTGAAATTTTTGCCTACAATCAATTCTCCAGGGCTGATTTAGGAGCCAAGTGTGAAATTCCTTAGCAACAGGGTTATGATCCAGAAGGCCATATGATTTTAAACAATAGAGACCTACTTGCATTGAAAAAGAAAATAGGATCTTGCCTTATTTGTTGCATTTTAATTTGACCATGAAAAAAATCAATACCAGATTCTCAGAAAAGGAAATTTTTTCAGGGGCTATGTGTTAGACTACAGTATGGAAACTCACATTGTTTATAATTGCACTTCAGCTGTCTAGCCTTCAAGAAAGCTGCTTCTGGAAGTTCGGAGGGGAGTGGCAAAATGCTTTCTTACCTATATGTATAATAATCAACAGTTTTACTTCTTCAACTCTTCATTTTCTACCTAGGACATTGGGCAGAGTTTGCTAGACTAGATGTTTGCAGTGTATCTGTTTTCAGATATGCATTAATAAAAGCATCATACTTTGAAACAGGAAGCAAAACACATATTTTTAAGATGTTGGCTCTTTTCATGAGAGAATCTCGATGCCCAGAACAATGCTGGGCAATACCCTGCCATCACCTAACGCTATAGGAGTCATTACTTAGGGATCAGCAATATGCTAAAGATAAAAGATTTCTCTTTGAAGGTGCTTTAAGGGCAACATCCAGCTTCCTGGAGTATGCATCGGGCATCTTTTGGGTACCACCTCTTGTCTTTGGTCGTCCCTTGCCCCTTATTTCAACCATTGATGTGGGCTCTGAGCAGGTTCCTTCCTGTAGGTGCAATCTGACAGGGCCTTGCCTCATGTCCGTGCCTTATACCTCTGCTGGACCTTTCAGAGTTTGTTTAGGAGATTCTCTGAGCCATGTGGGGCCTGTGCATTGACTAATCCTGAAATGCAGGGGAGTATGTTTTAGGGGCCAAACTTTGAATGATGAGACATAAGTGCTAATGGACAAATGCTTCCTTTCTTCCCTGCGGATGGACAGTCCTGTGATCACTCTCATACAACTCCCCAGGCAGTCCCGAAGAAGCCAGCAACCATTCGCCAGGTGCTGTGGCCAACTGCATAACGCGTCCTGCTGTTGGTTTCTTTTCTTTCTTCTTTTAAAATTATTTTATTGTTGTTCAATTACAGTTGTCTGCATTTACCCCCCACCACATGCCCCCCACCCCTGCTAAACCCACCTCCCTTCCTTGCTTCCACCCTTGCTCCCCTTGGTTTTGTCCCTGTGTCCTTTAAAGTTGTTCCTGAGAACCCTTCCCCCCATTGTTCCCTCCCCACTCCCCTCTGGTTACTGTCAGTTTGTTCTTAATTTCAATGTCTCTGGTTATATTTTGCTTGCTTTTTTCTTTTGTTGATTAAGTTTCCTGTTAAAGGTGAGATCATATGGTATTTGTCCCTCACCACCTGGCTTATTTCACTCAGCATAATGCTCTCCAGTTGCATCCATGCTGTTGAAAAGGGTAGGAGCTCCTTCTTTCTCTCTGGTGCATAGAATTCCATTGTGTGAATGTACCATGGTTTGTTGATCCATTCATTTACTGATGGGCACTTAGGTTGCTTACACCACTTGGCTATTGTAAATTGTGCTGCGATGAACATTGGGCTGCATAGGTTCTTTTGGATTGATGTTTCAGGGTTCTTAGGATATAATCTCACCAGTGGAATTGCTGGGTCAAAAGGCAGTTCCATTTTTAGTTTCCTGAGAAAATTCCATACTGTTTTCCACAGTGGCTGCACCAGTCTGCATTCCCACCAACAGTGCACTAGGGTTCCCCTTTCTCCATATCTCCTCCTGCATTTGTTATTTGTTGATGTATTAGTGATAGCCATTTTGGCAGGTGTGAGGTGATATCTCATTGTGGTTTCAATTTAATTTACATCTCTCTCTTCTCAGTTTTTTATTTGTTCACTTTATCTGCTCCATTTATGGATTTGCAAAGTATAAATAAGCAAAGATTTGTGTGAATAAGCATTTAAAACATCATATGGCCCAATGTCCCAAAGTCACCAGTAATATTCTTACCATGTGACAAAGCTTTTTAAAATAACAAAATCATGGTTTTTAAAAATTGCAGTGGAAAAACTTTGTCCATGGATTCCACTTCATTTGGAGACCATTCATTGAATTTGTCTAATCACTGATAACCCTCTGAATGCATATTTGCCCCCTCCTAGCGACCTGCCACATGGGTACAGTGTGCAGTGGTCAGGGGCCTGCTGGGACATCGCATGCAAAGAGACAAGTTTATACATCTTACACTTCTCAGCACACAGACATAAGTGCAAAGCCTGATGGGTGCATTTAAGTTCTGGAAGCAGCATATTCCACACCTGGGAATGCTGCTTTATCAGAACACTGCTCAAAGGTGAACGACTTTGAGAGCAGACCAGAAAAAGAAAGGGCTCTGCATGAGATGTAGGCTGTGGTGCCACCAGCCCTCCCACTTGGGCCATGTGAGTCAATTAGAAGCATCGGTGGGGGGAAAAGATGCCATATGGAATTTGTGACAAGCCCCAGTGGGAAAATCACAATGTAGACATGCAGGATTCTGCAGTGAGACTCTACCATGTGCAGCAGAGAATTCTACAACTTTCTCATAACTGTTCTGCCTTGCTGTGGGGACCTAGTAGAGACAGAGCACCTAACCATGGGATGCCAACTGACTACTTGGCCAAAGCAGCCTCTCGTGACTGGGTTCTTTCAGAATCACCATGTCATATCAAGGGACTGGCCAAGGAACCATCCGCTGTAAGACTGGACTGGGACCTCAGGTATTAAGCACAAGCAGGACAAGAGGACATACTCAAGCGGCACAGGAGCTCCATGTCACCCCCTCAGTGTTCCTGTACCATCGCCTCTCAAGCAGCCCATACCTATAGCCATATGGGAGGCCATTTAGGATCAGCTAGCTGACTGCAGGGGAAGGAGCTCAAGCTTGTTTCATGGCAGGGCTAGCGCTGCATGTGTGTGCCAGCTGACAATGGACAGTGTCTGTACCACAGCCTCATTCAAGGTGGCCTTGAAAACCAGTGGTAAGGGACAGCCTCAGGTGGTGTCCCTGGTCATCCACTTTGTGTTAAAAGAGAAGTGGCCTCAGCTTAAACTCAGGGGCAGTAGCAAATGGCTTGACCAAATGGGCAGGAGACTAGAAGAAGAAAAATAGGCAGATTGGCGACAAGAAGGTCTGGAGTAGACATGTGCATGGACCTGCACAGGAGCTCAAAGTATGAAGGTCTCTATATGCATGTTGGCACCCGTGGGAGAGAGGTGCTAAGCATGCAGGCAGACAAAATGACTACCCAGTTAACAGCAGCCTACACCTGTTATCAACCATTGTGGTGTTGGCACAACAGCACATGGATAGGAGAGCCATAGGGCAGGGTTGGAGGCGATGCAGGGCCCACTAGCATGGGCCCCACTTACCAAAGCTTTTCTAGCTACTGCTATGGCCAGATGGCTAACATTGCAGCAGCAGAGAGTGACACCGAGTCCCCCCATAGAACACCATCCCTCAAGGAGACCAACCAGACCCTCTGGTAAACTTTTTGGACATCTTCCACTCCGGAAGAAACAATCTCATTTTAACACCAATGGACACATATTCTATGGGTTCACACCTCCTGTCCTTGGGGTCTCAGCCAGCACCATGATTGAAGCTTTATATAGCGTTAAATCCACTGTCATGGAATCTCATATAACACCTCATCAGAACAAGGGACACACTGTTTAGCAAAGGAGTTGTTGGAATGGGCACGTGACCATGGATTCCACTTGTTCTCTCTCACGCTATACCATCTAGAAGCTGCCAGCTAGACAGAGCAGAGCATAGACAGACCTACAGGAAGCTTAGCTGATGTACCATCTCAAAGGTGATAGTTTATAACAGTGGAGCACTGTTCTCTAGGAGGCAGGGTACACCTTAAATCAAAGCCCTTTGTGTATCACTGGGTTCACAGTGCGTAGAAAACACATCCAGAAATGAAGGAGTAGAGGCAAGACCAGTCCTTCATCACTCCTAGGGGCTTACTTGAAGAACTCGGGCTTCCTATGCACAGGGCACTGAGTTCTGTGGGTTTTGAGGTCTTGGTTCCCAAAGGAGGAATACCTCTGACAGGGGACACAGCCAGCACCCCACTGAACTTTCTCATAACTGTGGCTGGTCCATGGGCACTTTTAGCTCCTTGCATCAAGAGGCCAACAGGCAAGAACGGATAATTAAACCTGGTCACCAGGAAGAGAGAGAGGGCTACTGTTAGATAGAGGGCGGGGAGGAGAAGGTAGAGCCCAGGTGATGTGCTCAGGCTCATCTTGGTACACCCTTCTCCAGCTTTGAAAGAAAACAGACTCCAGCCTGAGGGGATGTTATGGCCAGGGGCCCAGATCCATCAGGCATGGAGGCTTGTCTCACCACCAGAAAAGCCTCTGTCATCGGTGATGACAGAGGAGGGAGAAGATGATACCAGTTTTCATCCCAAAATCAGCTGTAGCATCAGAATCTGTAATTTGTCCCATTAACCTTCTTCTTCTAAGTTCTCACTAGGAATAGACACTCACTGGTAACGTGGAGGAGCTTTTCTCAGGATGGCTAAGAAGAGGATCTGAGTGTTGCAAGAGGTGGGGGGGGGGGGTGGATGTTTTACTACACTGTCTAGATTCCTGTTCAGGAATGAAGGCTTTGTTCTCCAGCCTCTACGGGTGCTATCGGAAGACGGCCCTCTCTTAACCTGTGCAGTGTGCCCCATCTAAAGAAAACCACCTGGTATCTGAAGATCACGCCTCTTCCCACAGATAACCTGTGTTGAATGACCCCCTTGCCCTAATTTGAGACAACTCTAAAAGGCTACCTACCTTAGGTCCAAAGTCCCATGTGGGTTGTTGGATGCTTTCACTGAGACGGCATCGCCTCTCCATTTGTCCTTCTGTCTCATCCTGCTTTCTCCCTCCCCCTTCGCAAGTACTTACGCAAGGGCACTCTTTAATAAACTGCACCCTGGGAACATGACCTACAACAGCCAGTAAAACTCAGGTTATTAGCAGATGAGACAATTTGTATTCATAGGCTAGTGAGGCCTATGAATGAAAATACTTTGGTTATAAAAAAAGTAGTCAATTTTATTAATACCAAGCTATAATTTTGAGCCTCTGGCTAGTTGCCAATTGATTTTGATCAAATAGACATGTATGTAGAAAAGTGAACTCTTTCTGAGAATTCTTATATACATTCAGTGTGGGCACATCTCACTTCCGATGTCAGATTTCCGACCCTGATTTCAATTCTCAGTTTGGATTACAGCCGTTTTGTAGAAGAGAATGCATTTTCACAGAGCTCAATAGATTCAAACATTCTTCATTTTTGACATATGGTCAGGAAACTTTAGGAGAGTTAGTAGGTTCATATGTAGGGTGGGGCAAAATTAGGTTTACAATTGTTCATATTTAAAAGAATACAACAATAAAAAATAACTATACAAGAACAAACTCTGTGATTCACATACTTACAACTGTAAACCAACTTTTGCCCCACCCGGCATTCATACTCAGAATCCTAATGTTTTGTGCCTTTGTTGTCAGCATGGATTTTTTTCCCCCAACCCAATCAGTTCTTGAAACTGGACCACACAGATAATACAAATATTTAATAACTCAGAGATACTGAGATTTGCATACCCTGGGCAAAACTGCAGGAACTTCAAACCGTGATTCGTTTTTATCAAACTCTAGGAATCTTTCCTTGCATTATGCCTTCATATTCAACCACTAGCAGCGCTATAAACTCTGGAGGTTTGGGCGCGTTCAGGGCAGATCAGGAAACTGGAATCGGTTTATCTCAACTGCCCTGTGTTTGCTCATGTGCCTAAGCAAGCTTTTTCTTCCTTGTCGCTTCAAGTGCAGGTCTTGTCTCATCATCAAGAAAGTTTCATTTTGGGAGACTTTGGAAAAAGAGCAAGGTGGTTCCTCTGCATTCTTTCATGACCAAAAGCTATTGGTCTGAGGAAGTAGCTCAGAAAGCCTCTTCAAGTTTGCACAACCTGGCGCTCTAGTGGCACTAAATAGGGTAAGTCTCCGCACTGTACTGCAAAGTCATGTGGACAGCACGTACAGAGTGTCGTTAAGGGGGCGAGTGCAAAGAAAATGCACACACTTCATCCTTTGCTGCCACACATTATGCAATGAGCCTGCGGGGTTGTGTTCTCATGCCATTCCTTCACAAATGGTACAATGGGAGTTGGTATGCATACCTGTTCTGTTGATTTAAGAAACTTTCTTCCCTTTCCTTATGATATTTCAAACTTGTTTTTCTACTTGATATCACATTTCGATCTGTGACTGCACGTAGACATGTGAGCTCATTTATCCTGTGAAGTCGTCTCAGGCAGGCCATGCATCCCCCCGTTCTTCACCGACTTTCTACCGTCCCTAGCTCTGCCCTCCTGGTTTGGCTGGTCAGTTGGCCCTCGCAGTCTCTGGTTAAGCAGACTGTAAAAACAAACCCCTTCACCTCCCCAACTTTGAAGGTAAGAAACAGGAGTGCCATACTCCTGCTGTGGTGAGGGCCACAGGGGGTCATGTCACAAAAAGGCCAGGAGAACAAAGCAGTCAGGGCCAGTGAGTTAGCCCAGGTTCTGTCCGAGCCTAAGCCAGTGATCGCATTTTCTGGGCCCATGTGTTTTCTCAATTAGGTTAGGCCATCTCCCCAGACGGCCTTCACGATCGATGTAGCCAGCTCCAGGGGAGCTGGTTTATGAGAACATTGAGCCCAGTCCTCCTGTTTGCCTCATCAATATGCATTTTGTACTTGCATCTTCTTCCTTTCAAAGTCATTTGCACTTTCCATGGAAAAGGGTGCTGTTTAACCTGATAGTTAACTTTGCTAGTATTGCCAGCTTTGTCATTTTCAGCTCTGATTAGCCATTCAGTGGACCACCTACACCTTGGGCTTCTCTTGCAACATTTTCAAATGCTATGAGGCCAGGGCCACTTGGGGTGGGGACAGAGAACAGGGAGAGCAACCCAGAGGTGATGTTTGTGTAGAGTCCCGAGGACAGTAGGAATTTAGCAATCCATCTACACTCCTCCAGCTAATGACGGTGCCATTTGCCATCTGCTCCCCTCACTGCCCCTATCTTTTTAATCTACGTTCTCCTCACTCCCCAGCCAGCCAGCCCTTCTGTTCCAGGGAAGCTAATCGGCTTTCTGTAACCCCCAAGGACTGGCTGGGTACTGTCTGGCCACTTTCGTCCAGGCTAGCCTTTCTCTGTGAATATGTGTTCATTATATCCTGAAAGGTCTTGTTCAAACTCAAGGGATCTAGGCAGCCCTCCCTAATGAATTCTCTTCTGATCCCTTTATTTCCCTCCTTCTCAGAGCTTATGCTTTTAGCTGATACAGTGTGATTCTAAAGACCCAGACAAATCCCACTGGCATGAGCATGATTTGGATGTCTCCAGATCAAAACCACTCAAAGAAAGGTGTCAGGATTTCCTTCCTGCACTTTTATGAAGACAGGAGGTGCGGGGCTTACGGCATCACGTGCCAATGTGGGAATCAGCACTGTAGGAGGTGTCTGCCTCCTCTTCCCGGGACTCCTACTATCCTCATGTCAAGGCGTGGTTCTCTGTGTAAATTTGGCATTTTTTTTGTGAAGAAAAGATATGGCTTTATTTTTTAAATATTTTATTGTTTATGCTACTATAGTTGTCCCAATTTTCCCCTTTGTCCCCCTTCCCTCAGCCCAGTCCCCACTCCCACAGTTAGTCCCATTGTCATCGTCCATGTCTATGGGTCACGCATAACTGTCCCTTGACTAATCCCTTTAGAGAGGAATGTTTGGGAGGAAATCTGGAGGGGAGATATATTAAAGTGGGCTTTAGAACCCCTATTAATTCTTTGTATTTGACTACCAACGGAGTTGTAGTCTCTTTAGGAATTTATCCATCTTTGTATTCCCATAGAAGAATAAAGAAAACAAAATCATAACTTTCTAATTGTGTATAGAGCCTCACAGTTTACATCTTAAGTCAATGCCACCTCCTCTGAGAAACCATCCTGAATTCCCAGGAGAGCTGCTGTCACACTTCTCTGTGCTCCCAGTGCATCTCGTCACACCGCTGGCCTGGCACCTCCAGCGAAGTTCTGTAGCTTCTGCTACACGCCTGACTCCTTAGCAGATAGAAGTCTTCTCGGGCAGGGAACTTGGCTTTTCCTTAGCATGCTTCTGTGGCCTGGCTCATGATAGAACTCAAGTAAATGAATGAGTGGGTAAGTGAACAACTGAATGGTAGTCTTTGATAAAGGTTTGGTATATTACTCTGATTGTAATAGAATAAAGGAAAAGAAAAGCGGGTAAATCTTGCTGATAGCTATGGAAAAAAATTGTGAGAGAAAGTTTGGACTTGTAGATGAAATTAAGTCTAAAGTTTTCTAAGTGTTCTTTTATCTCTGAAACAGATAATGAGGAGTTAGTTTTATTAATTTAGGCCAGCACTTCTGCAGTGTTATGAAATTGATTTAATTACATCCTATCTTTCCCTAAGAGTTAGAAAAGAAAAGTGTTCCAAGCTTTTAAAAATTATAGAACACATAGCTACCATGTAAATCATGGAGCATTAGGTGCTTCTCTGAGTATTTTCTCCTTCATGCCTAAATGTTAATATCTGAGTTAGCACTATAATTATAGATCCGACAGAAAAAGCTGTTTCTGGGACTAATGCATAAAATATGTGCATGCAATTTGAAAAATGGTTCATTCTTCGGAAGGAAAAAGAAAGGCATGAAAGTTACTGCCACTGTGGGGAAACACAACGTGATTATTATCTACAAGGTTAGCTGATTTTAAATACTGATTGCCAAACTGTTCAATAAAATATGAATACTTATTATGGCAATCCATATCACATGTTACATATTCCATTTCCGGGTGACATGCGCCTTCTTAAAGAGATGAACCCTAACTAGATAACGTCAAACATTATAAGGTGAGTGGAAATTGAGACTGAAGTTCTTCTTTCCTATTGGATGTTCAACTGGACTTTAACCTCTAGGAAAAGACTAAAACTATAAACAACGCTTAGTATCCATGGTAACATGCATAAGAAGCTAATTATTTTTCTTTACATTTTTAAATTTCAGAGCTTAATAGCATATTATATGCATTGCCTCAGGCCCACAGTTCCTGCAGTTGGTCATTAGGTACCAGGAAATGCCCTCTTTACCAGTCATTATTGCTTAAATGAAATGCCACTTACAAGCCTCGTGAACAAAAGAGCTACAGTGTGAGTATAAGGCACACCTCTACTGTTGTAGCGACTTGGCATAGAGAGCAAGGACCCCCAGAGCACCTGGCCCAGAAGCGGGCTCATGTCCTGAGACCAGCATTCACAGGATGCCTTTTCACTTGTGGTTAATTAGACTCAGGTGTCCTTCAGGTGAATGCACCAGGAGCGAGGCGCCAAACTCAGGTTCTCACACAGTCAGCCCCAGGCTGCAGAAGGCTGCGGGAGGCTGAGGGAGCAAAGAGTTCCGGTACATTCAACGTGCGTTACTTCCAGCTTTTGTGGAGAACCATTCACTGATGTACTCATTTGGAAGTTTGGGTCTTGTACTATTTTTTTTTTTAGAGGAAGAATCATTCTCAACACGTTATATGACTTGAGAACATATAAAGGGAAAAATTGCTTTCAAAATCTATCAGACGTTTGTTCTACAAAGGCAGAGTAATGACAACATTTTAATGGAAATCCAGAACATTCAGTCCAAGTTGAATCCCAAATGACTTTCGCCAGCTACAGAGGCTCCTCTGCGAGGCCCCTGTGCAGCAGCGGGCTCACACCAGACAGGCACCCACTGTGTGGCCCCAGCATTGCCTGCTGAGACAGCCTCCGTGAGCCCATCCCCAGAGGGCTCGTGCAAAAAAAGGAAAAATATGTGCCGAAAACTAGAGCTAATCTAGGAAGTTCTAAATTTAGATCAAATTTTTCTTCCAAGAGTTTGTTTGTAAATCTTGGAACCTGGAGCAAACATTTTCCCATGGAAACATTGTAATAATTTAAACCCTAATTGAAAGTAAATACTACACATTAGCAAAAACATCTTTTACTGGCTGTATTTTTTCAGAGTTTTACCTACGATGGATTAAGTGGGCTTTTGTGGACTCGTAGGGGCGCTAGACCCCTACACGGAAGGCTTTCTATGGGAAACTAGTCCCCACTCAAAAAGCTGGATGTGAGGAACTCTGCTCCCACTGCCCAAGCCTGTGGAGATGAGAGAATCCCCTCCCACGGCTCTGATGATGCCACCCAGAAGCAAGAAGGGACAGCCTTTATTCTGGTAAGGGACAGTCCTAAATTTGGTGTTTGTATTTTGGGAACTGCCAGCACTCGATTTAGAAAGTATTACAACTATATTAGGCCAAAGGTGAACTTGACCGAGTTTAGACTAGGAAGTGGAATAAGAATACATAAAGAGTAAAGCAAAATACAGAACCAGGACTTGAAGGGGGATAGACACTGTGACTGAGGACTTCAGGGCTGGGCTGTACCAACACCAACATTCCAGCGCCAAACAAGGCAATGCAATTTTATTTTTTCCTAGACAAAGTAAAGAAATTCAAAGGCAGCAAAGCAGTAGATCGTGATGCTGATGGCAGGAACTTTCTTCTTTTACCCTTGTCTATGTCACTTTAAAAGTTAGTAAGTTCTGAACAGTCTAAGCGGTCAGGAAATACTGTGTTCATCCCACTCTGCATCCAAGATCCACCTCCTAGCTACCTGCCCCTCCTGCAAGAAGCTGTGAGCAGCAAAAGCTCTTCTATACAATTTCCCAGTTGAATTTGCCATGGCTCCCAAAATGGCAAGAGACAGAGACTTTTTCAGCCAGAAGGAAGACTAAGGTGGGAAATGGGAAGGGGGGAGCAAAAAAGAGGGGAGTCATGACCCATGAGAAAGAACAGGATTCAGCTGAAGAGATTTTCAGGGGCAGGGGTCATTTTGGAAGAGAGAGAATGTGAGCTATGATTCCTGGGGGAAAGGGATTATAGCAGAAGGCCAGGATGACGGCACAGGAATGTTGCAAGATGCATGCAATGATCCAATGCTTGGCATCTTTCAGAAAAATAACATCAGAAACAAACAAACCAAAAAATGTGATGAAGTCAAATTTCTTGTAGCTCAATTCCTAAGCCAGAACAACAATTGCAGGGCTAACCCAGGGCACCCAGGTTGCAAAAACTGGGGGTTTCTGCCCAGTTTTCCTAATATTCCAGCTGTAGAAGGTCTCCGTGTTCTTCAGGCTCCTCCAGGGCAGCTTGACTTCTGATTTGCTCACCTTCCAGGGGGCACTTCTAGGGCTGTGAGTTTACATTCCCAATGACGACCCCAAGGAACCTTGCCAGCTGGGCTGGGGTCCAACCCCCCTATGATTTTGAAGAAGTGGAGAGGGATTCCAAATTCAGATACAACATTTTCTGTCATCACATGTGTCTTATTATTTGGGGTAATTTGTTCCAATTGCCACTATTAGAACAAATGGCAGAGAGTGAGCTTTTCCAAAGCTGTTGGGTAAGCACTTCTTGGGGTCAGTCACACAGAAGCCCACACTATAATGTATTCTTTCCACTGCACCACAGCACACAAGTGGGCATGTGTGAAGGTGGCGTTGGTAGAGGAAGGGAAATAGCAGTCTCACAGGTGGGGACGGACTGACAGTGTAGGTGGTCAGTGGGAGGAGATTTTCCCTCTCCTCTGGACCCGAAATGGTGAGCTTATTGTAGGGCTGGTCCCTGTCTCATTTTTCAGCAGCTTAATATAGAGGCATAGTTCTTTGGAATATGTTAACTTAAAAAAAAGTTTCTTCTTACTTAGTTCAAGTAATCCCTTCTTAGAGGAACTAAGTGAGGAGAAATAGAAAAGGCAATTAAAAAAACTAGATATGTTCCAATCTAATGAGAGTGTTAGAAGTTCTATGTGGCGGGAAACCCTAGCCCCCGGTACAGAGACCACTGCGGCGGGTTCTATGGCCCAGCGACTTCTCCCCTCCGTGATGTCAGGGAAGCATGGTCTGAACAGCACAGATCATGGAACGATTCCAGCCTCCTGCATAGTTAGCCCACAGAGTCTATGTGCGGGTGACACTGTGCCTGTCCTTCATATCAGAGGACTACTGCTCCAGTGGCTGTTTATGCTCTCACTCATTTCGAAGCAGGGTTTGAGTTAAGTGGAAAGGATTATACATGCTATCCTGCGGTTAGTTCCCAAACTTAACTGTGCTTACTAATATATGTGATCAGACTAAGTAATTTGAAAAAGATTTTATTTATTTATTTTTAGAGAGAGAGGAAGGGAGGGAGATCAGAGAGGAAGAGAAACATCAATGTGTGAGAGAAACATGGATTGGTTGTCTCTCACTTGCCTCCAACTGGGGATCCAGGCATGTGCCCTGACTGGGAATTGAACTGGCAACCTTTGGGTTTGCAGGATGGTGCCCAACCCACTGAGCCACAACAGTCAGGGCAAGAATAAGTAATTTTTTAAAAAAATCTGCTGACTTGGATACACTAGGAGAAGGTCTTTCTAAAAGACTGAATGTCTGGACAGTGAACCCCTTTGGAGCACGTATGAAGTCTGAGTGTTTCAAGTGGTTCCATTTGAATACTAGATTTCTTCAGCAACAGTTACTGAAGGAGCTGCTTCCACAAAATACTATGAGTGATTTGTCTGGGTGCATGCATCATTTGCTACCCTTTCACATGGGCCCTTCGACTGGGCTGGATTACGTTCCCTCTGGCTCTAAGAGTCACAGATCATCCAGAGGTGGAAAGGGTTGGAGAGGTTTTCTGGGCCAAGGGCTGTCACCCTTCTATGTAAAGGGCCAGATAATAACTATTTCAGGCTTTGAAGGCCATATGGTCTCTGCCACAACCACTCAACTCTGTCATTGTAGCACGAAATCCATCACAGATGACGCTGAAACAAGTGCAGTTGTGTTCAACAAAATTTTCTTCATAAAAACGGGCAACAGGCAGGACTCGGCCCCTGGGTTTTTGTTTGTCAACTTCTTTGCTAGTCTAACTTCTTCACTTTACAGATATGGAAAAAGAAAGCTGGAAAGATTGGGAATTTCCCAAAGACACTAGATGGTTCATAGCAAAGCCAGATCCTGAACCTGAAACAGAATCTAGAATCCAGCTTTCTTCTTACCGTGCCACACCAGCCAAGTCTTATTTTGTGAATTTCTTCCGCCCTATAGATGACACAGATGTGAGTCAAAAAGCAGTATTTGAGGAAATGATGCTCCAGTAACAAAGAATTATTTAATTAAAAACACCTCGAAGAAAAGATTGTATAGGAGATTGTCACTAGTCACTGAAGTTACTGTCAATGCCATTATTATATTTCAAGACGCATCAAAAGACTGAAAACTTGAAAGATTGTTATTATGACCTTATTAAATGCCTTTTAATAAGGCTTTTCACTAGAGTTCATTTGAACAAAGCCCGCAAGCTGGGGTTTTCAGTTCACCACGGAACAACCAGCCTGTAGAGCAGAAGTTCTGAATGTGGGACACAGGGGCTGCTGAGTCCCTGAAGCTCATGCCAGAGTGTCTAGGCCTGTGATTGTTTTCTCAGGACGGGATCCACAATTTTTTCAGATTCCCCAAAGGGATTCATGACTCCCAAAAGTTACAGGATTCTAGATGGTCAATAATTCTCCTCCAGCCAGGCTGTGTGAACAGGCTGTCTGAAGAAAGAATGAGTGAGCTCCAACCAACCTTTCCCCTAAGTGTCGCCAGTGGCTGGCTCTCCAGAAAGTAGTTAGCTGGCCACCAAAAGGGTCCAGAGAGGAAAGGACAAGTAGTCACTGTTTGGCTGACACAGATGGGTACAAGAGTCTCATCTGTGGGATGAGTTCAGCATCGGGGGTCCCAGGTGGAGTGATGCCCTAAAAGTTGATGCTCTAAGATGCTCAGTGATGCAGTGCTGAAGTTCCAGGTTATCAGCTGGCTCAGAATGAGACCCCATCAATGACTGGGTCCCTGGAAGGTAAAAGTCAGTTTCCAGAAGCGACTAGGTGGGCTTGACTTCTGGCAACATGGAGGACTGAGTTAACTCAGCCTCTCCTTCCGCTCCAAACACAGAGAGGTTGTGGATGAAAGAAAAAGTTTGTTGTGGTTCTTTTGTAATACAGGTTGAATTCAAAAGAAAGAAATGGGAACTCTTACAGGCCAGAAGCAAAGCATGAACTCAGAACAGTCAGCTGGAGCTGGAGCCACAGTGGCCTAGGACACTGAAAGCTAGACTTTTAATGCACATGCGTGGATGAGAAACCTGACCTTGAGTCCACTCAAGGTGAGGAGTTGGAATAGAGGTTTCAGGCTAAAGCTAGAACTCTTGAAGGGCTGCTGGTTTATGAGAAGGGGCCCAGAGAATGCCATCCAATGGTCCAGATAGGCATTACGGAAGTTTTCCTCCTGGCCCAGGGCTCTAAGCAGGAATGAATGCACACACACACACAAAGGTCTACTGTGAATGAAATTAAAGGACAATCTTATACTTCATGTTCGGGGGTGGGGTCTGAATTCACACGACTCAAATGGAGTGGGTCTCCCTCGCTGAGGAAAAAATGCTCCCAACTGGCAATGTCCAATGGATGGCCACACAGGATGAGGGCTGCCGCCTCACAACCCAGAAAGGCAACTTCTCCTACAGATGAACATACCCAAAATGCCACACACACACACACGCACGCGCGCGCACACACACACACACCAACCAACCCCCATGAGAGAAACAAGCATTAAAGATAATTACACAATTTGGAAGAGACTATAAAATAAACATTTGTAAAATATAAAATAAGATGTAGAAACCATTAGGAAAGAACTGAAAACATCAACAAAGGTGTGCAAAGTAACCAACTAGGAATTGGAGGAATGAGAATCATCATTAAGGTTAAAAACGCCATGGAGTGTCTTCCTGCCAGGCCTGTCTTACCTGCCACCACTGTCCTTTCCAGGCTGTCCTGTCGTGCAGTTAGATCTCACCTAAAAGGGAAAGCGAAGTGCCCCCATCCCTGCAGTTTTGTCCCAGGCCTGTGGTCCTCTGGCTGGGAGAGCTTTGCTAGGGCTTGAGGAGCTATCTAGGAAGTCTTTCTAAAGGTCACACTGATCACTGCCTTCCTGGCCCCAGCAGGAGAGGACGTGTGGCAGGGCCTGTAGAACACCTTATTCAGGATCCTTGAAGAAGGTGGCTTTCCACCCCAAAGCGGGACATTTGCAAAAGGATGAAGAGTAGGATGCTAACTCTCAAGTTCATTGAGGGGCTCTCTAGGGAATCCCCTGATCCCTGACCTACTGTGGCCTGGTCTCTGAAAACTGGCTGCTGCTCCACCCAGGTCTGCCTGACCCCTTCCCATTCTCTCCTTAGGTAACTGGGAACCATGTTCTTCTGCCTGCCTCTGCCAGGCTTCGTACCCACCTGGTGGCCTCTGCTTTGACAGCCCCCAGCCTTGGCTTGGCTGTACCCTGAGGATGACATTTTCATAGCCAAGCAGGATCTTTCTAGAAGGCTAACCCTCCCTTTGCTTATTTTCCAGGACTCATTTTTTTCTGAGAAGTTCTTGAGGAGGAAACACAGCTGCTGCAAGAGCCCTGAGCCCTTGGGAAGCAGGAGGTGAGTGCTCACAGGCCCGGACTCAGCAGCTGCAGAGAGCTGCAGTGGTTCGAACGGTGCAGTGGTCTGGGCAGCTCACTGATGCCTGAAGGAAACAGGGCCATTAGCACCATCACCGGGCAGCAGCGTCTCTGCTGACAGAAGACCCGTTGGCTTCAGAGAGACCCAGCAACCGGTGATATTAAAATGCCCTCTGCCTCCTCTCAACCTGTACCCGGTCCAACACTGAGTCAGCAGTGAAAGCCATTTCTGGGACAAAGTGAGGACCTTTGTAATCTTAAATTACTTGTACCATCTAACTCCCTATATGCAGCAAAATGTCTTTTAATAAAATCACCTAGATTTCCATAAGTGTGCAGTCCATCATCACAATGATGATTGCATTAGGCCACTGCCGTTCCCCTCAGAGAGCGTCAAAAGGCTAGCACACAGGGTGCCAGTTCAGTGGTGGGAAGCTGAGTGTCTGGTTTCCTACCAGAAACGAAAACCTTCACTCTGGATATCTGAACAGACCGTCATATTCAATGGTATCCCAAGGCCAGAATGTAGTGAAGATAGTCTTTATCATAACGCAAAATAAAATCCCAAAGAAACTCCCCTAGATAGGCTACTTCTATCAAAGTAGTATGAAAATAAAATACTTTCAATTCAGTTTTTGCTCGTGTGTTAAAAGTCACAAGCAGGAAGATGACCTGTGGCAATTTCCTGCTCATTACTTCCCCTGAAGCGGACCTGATACGAGAGGGCTCTGACCTGCAGTTTCGATAGATGTGCTTGGGCCTGTAGTAGCAGAGCAGTCGGGGGTCTGCGGTTCAAGGTGGGTAGGATGGAGGGAGCACAAAAGCCCTCTCCGTTAGGTGCCTTTCCTGGAGACAGGGGAACAGCCTCGAGGAAGAGCTTCCTGGGCCTGAGCCCCAGTTCTGCCAGGAATTGGTTGTAAGACAACCTTTCTGCGCCTGAGTCTCCTTCTTTATATGAAAAATAAGTGAAGATAATAGCCTGTCTCATAGAGTTATTTTGAGGATCAATGTATAGATACCTGTAAAGGACTTAACTTGTAGTAAGTTAATTACTAGCTAAGTGAAACTTCTTTCATTGCCAGAGCAAATGCTACATAATATCACACACCTCAGAGAGAGACCCCTCTGAAATTCCACGAGCAGAGGAAATCCTTTTATGGCTATGTAGCCGCTAAGGGAGGTATGGACATTTCCAAGAATATGTGGGCATTGGTAACTGAAAGAATGTATCTTTGTTAAAGAAGCATAGGACTTTGGTGGGCTGCTCTAAATGCAGGCTCTTCTGACAAATGAAGGCAGGATTAGCACCTAGCTCACAGAGGTGTCAGGGAATTAACAACACAATACATGTAAAGGTGATTAGTACAGTGCTTGGCACAAGGCAGTGCTCAGTAGACGCTGGCTGTGACACACCTGAAATGCTCGCTCACAGCATCCAATCTGAAGCTCACCTCGATCCATTTGCAAGCTTACATTCACCGGCAGCCATCAGGGGCCTGGAGCAATTCCGGGAAGGTGTGTGCAGGTGCAGGAGCCAGCCAGGGCTGAGGCCTGGGCAGTGTGGCCTGTGCTCTTCCTAACACAATTCTCTGCTCCTCATCCGGCTTTCATTTTGACAGTGTGAGGGCCTCCTAATCAACTCGCAAGACTTGACCATCTTCTAGTGCAGGATTTTTTCAGTGTGTTCTCCTCCACCAGTGTGGGGGCCAGTACCTACTGGAGTGGCTCTGACCTGCAGTGACTTAGCAATGCTATGCTGAGGCCTCTGCAACAAAGAAGAGGTGCTCCAGCATCCTACTGTGTGCTGACCCTCCAACCCCCCGACCCCTGAAACGCCTCATGGCAGGGAGGAATCAACTCCTCTGTGTAATGACATAAACACACTAATTAGTGGGCCAGCCATCACTATACAACAAAACCCAGGAACACCTCACATAGCTCACATAGCTGTCATTCTGTAACAGTTTATTCAGGTTTTAACCTCTGAGGTTCTCCCTTTCTCTCGCTTGCTGCTAATCCATGGAATTCATTAGCACCAATTCACTATTGCAAATGACTGCAGCGACCTGGGAGGCAGGTGTTCCTTGTTCTCCAAGACCTCAGTGACCAGTATGATCCAGCAACCTGGCTTACTTGTGCTTCTAAACAAGCAAATTAGCCCTGGCTGGCATGGCTCAGTGGATTGAGCGCGGGCTGCAAACCAAAGCATTGCAGGTTCGATTCCCAGTCAGGGCACATGCCTGGGTTGCAGGCCATGGCCCCCAGCAACCGCACATTGATGTTTCTCCCTCTCTCTCTCTTTCTAAAAGAAAAATAAACAAGCAAATTAAAAACACCTTAAGGAGTGAGAGGCAGGAAGGCCCGATGTTCACTGTGCACTGTGCACTGCGGGGAAAGAAGCTGCTGCACGTCACACCGTGGTTCCGCCTGCAGAAGGGTCAGCCTTGAAGGGACCAGGTGGCATTGCACTGCACTGCCCACTTTCCAGGGTGTTTTCATACGGGTTATCTCATTCGAATCTACCAAACCCCGTGAAATAGGCAGGGCACTTCAAAGACAGAGAGAAAACATACTGCACCTCAGGGAGGTTAAGTGACTTGCCCCAGGTCACAGAGCTCAGCCGGTGCTCTACTTTTGGTCTGGTGTCCAGCCTGCTCGGCCACCCAGCCCCTCTGTGTAGCATAAGGAAGGGAGCTAACCCTATGCCCAAGCAGCCCCAGCGGGCATGCTGTGAGAGTCTGGGCAGATTATTAGAACACGACAATTTGAACAGCGTGGTGGGATTTAATTGTTTGGAAGGTATTCAACACGGCATTTCCAAACACTAAAGGAGGATGCTGGAGAATGTTTTCCCAGTTAATGACACGCAACCTTAATTTTGGAAAGTGCTTTCATGTTTACAAAGTACTTTCACAATTATCTTCTCTGATTCTGGACCCAGCCTGGGGTTGGTATGAAAGATGTCATTTTTGTTACAGGTACAATAACACAGTGAAGCCGAGAGAAAGCGAGACAAGCAGGCCTTTTTGACAGCACCTTCCTCTCTTCATACCTGCAACCTGCAGGCCGGGTATGTCCACTGGCCAGAGACGGAGCCCCGAGCACGGTTCTTTCTGCCCTGTAGGCACCATCCACTTGGCTTTCTTGCCCAGTGAGCTTTCTGACCTCAGAGGGATATGTGTTTTACTGCCTGCAAAGGTGTTTTACTGACTCGAGTTAATGTCCACAGGGGCTCATTGGAAAGCAAGCTTATGGGTGAGCCAAACAGTCCAGCTGCAGCTGCTGGGACTTAGGGCTGGGGAAGGCATTACAGGCCTGCAGGGGTCTTAAGGAGACATGAAGTATGAAACCCTTCCCAACTGTGGATTTAAACCTCCCCAGGTGAAAGCTAGCCCTAGCCGTCTTTCCTTCCTTCCTTCCTTCCTTCCTTCCTTCCTTCCTTCCTTCCTTCCTTCCTTCCTTTCTTTCTTTCTTTCTTTCTTTCTTTCTTTCTTTCTTTCTTTCTTTCTTTCTTTCTTTCTTTCTTTCTTTCTTTCTTTCTTCTCTCTCTCTCTCTCTCTCTCTTCTTTTCTCTCTTTCTTTCTCTCTCTCTTTCTTTTCCTTCCTCCCTTCCTTTTTCCCCCTTCCCTCTTCTCCCCTCCCTCCCTCCCTCCCTCCCTCCCTCTTTCCTTTCTCCTTCCCCTCCCTTACCCTCCCCTCCCCTCCCCTTCCCTTCTTCTTTCTTTCTTGACTCTATAGCCAAGGAGATGACCTGCCAGGCCCTGGCAGTCTGCTGGTTCTTGGTGGATTTTCCTGCAAAGGCTGCTGAGGCCTCCACCCCATGAGGGTGTGAAAAAGAAGTGGGAAGAGGTGAGGCTGCCCTGGGGCAGGAGCCAGGGCAGAACTGGCTCAGGCTACCTGAGTGTTGAGAAGGGGAGTCAACACCCCAAATACAGCATTCAAGGGAGCACGGAGGCGGGTCTACCCTCCAAAGGAGTGAGCAGTTTCCCTCTGGATCATTGATTAGCTTTCTGGCTGGTCTTACTGCTTGCACGCTTGTCCTTCTACAGTCTGTCCTCACACAAGAGCCAGAGCCATACTTTTCAAACAGACCCTGTCCCTCCACATCTCCAGGCCCCGCAGTGTTTACCTGCCTCTGGCTTTGTCTCCTACTACGCCCCTCCTCTTATCGCTCCACCCATGTGTCTTCCTGCCTGCTCCTGGTCAGCCATGCTTGCTGCCCCTGGGGCTTTTGCACCAATGAGATACCTTCTGAAGAGAAGCTCTGCCCCTAGACATTATCAGCTCTAGTCTCCTCCACACCTTCAAGTCTCGGGTCAGATTTTCCCCTCCTCATGGGAACTGCCCCCGCCCCCCGAGTGCTATCTTCTTACCCTGCTGTCTGCTTTTTCCACTGCACTGTTCATTTTCCAACCCACGCATTTACTCTTGTATTCGCTGTCTGTCTTCTCCCACTAGAAAGTGAACTTCTTGGGGCAGGGATATCTCTTTCTTGATCACTGATGCACCTCCAGTGCCCACATGGTGCCTGGCTTTGATTGGGTGAGCAGAAGGCCCCCCATGGGCTGCACGCAGCCATGGTGGTCCTCACTTCCAGACTGGCCGCTCCAAGGTGCCTGGTGTCTCCTTCATGTCAGAACAGGACATTGCTGGAGACCACAAAGGCCCATGGCAGCATCCAAGATTCTGGAAGAAGGGCTGCAATGCTGGGCAGGGGGTCGGACTCCTGTGGAGCCAACTGAATGGCCCTCATTTTAGCAGGGACTGGAGACAGAAACCTACTCCTCTCAGCTGTAGGCGTGGGGTGGGGTGGGTCGGGGCTCTGGCACAGGAGGCCAACTCCAGCCCTGATGGGGCAGCCAGCCTTACTTGAAATTTTTCCGCTTCCCAGGATAGGTCACCTCCAACCTCGCCAATGGTGATCAGCCTGGGCTCCAGCGCTCAGTAGGACTACTCCAGGTGGAAGGCTAGCTAGCAGAAGAGCAGGACCAGATTTTGTTACATAATTTAAAGGGAGCAGTCTAAAACAAAAGTGGTAAAAGTGTATTAAGAATTTGAGAATGGCAACAGACCACTAACCCAAGTGCAATGCCCTTCTGAGAAGTGACCATGTGGATGTCATTCACAGCTCTCCCGGCCAGGAAATTCCCACCATGGATGCAAATCATTTATGCTCAAACTGTGTAGCATGGTTCTCCTTGAGGGAAGAACCCCTAGGATGTAGTGGGAGTCCACCTCAGAGAAAACCCAAGGTGACCAAACTCTGCACCCCTGCAACTAGCAGAAGGACCTGCTGCCACGTTGCAGGATGGGGGTAGGGTTGGGGGAGGGGCGAAACGGTGTGACATCTAAGGTGGCATCTGGAGCTAGATTGGGTTAATGTCCAGGGGAAATGAGCAGCCAGGATTCTGGAACATTATCCATTTTAAAAAGGTGGTCAGTGATCAGCAACAGGTAAGAGTAGTGAAAACAGAAAACTGTAATGAGAAGAAATGAAGCTCTTGTTAGCTGGTGTGGCTGTGGCTTGTTAACAATTCGGGAAGCCCAGGGCATGTGCACAGGAATCAGCTCAAAGGGGAACATGCTGTTGGAGTCCTAGCAACATTCGGTGGGCATCCACAGATACCAGATCTGAGGTAGGTACTACCACCTTTCATGTGAATAGCATTTACCATTTAACAAGTGTTTCCATACATAATGATTCCAGTGGATCGCTCACTACCTCTACTTGGTTAGCAGAGTATCGATTTCCCCAGACCTCGGGGCTACCTCTCCTAGGTCAACAGAGTTGTTAAGGACCAGAGAGGACTCTGGAACTCAGTTCTTCCGGCTTTGGGTCCAGCACTTTTTTCTTTTCGTCCACGAAGCTCCCATCACTGACAGCTACCATCCTCCCAGAGACAGAAGACTGCAGGCCAGGGCCTCACAGGCGCAGGGCCACGTGCTGACTCACCGCCTCCAACAGGCCAGTATCTTGTCAGCCCAGCCTGAGGCAGCTGCTGGGGAGGCGGGGTACCAGCCCTGTACTCAAGGGAAGGTGGATTTTCAGAGATTGGAGATTTCTCTCACACAAACATTATGTGAACTGGTTTTCTTTTGAGGGGGTGGGTGGAAGGGAGTAGTCACTCGATAAATGTGAACTACAAATTAAATAAAGATGAATAAGGGGATGCTATCCTGAATGACTATATGTTTTGAAACGACCCATTAGCCTTTTATCAGAAGGACTTCTTCCTCTGAAGCATTGGTGGTTTTCTGCACTAAAGGTGTGCAGATGATTTGCCGGGTCCCATTATTACGCACAGCTAACCGCTTTGGGAAACCTGGGTCCTGCAGATGCACAGTCAGTGGGTTTAAGTTAGATACCTGAGTCACGAACATTCTCCCTAAAAGTTACAAGGGCAATTAGTTCATGTTAATGAAATAATCTCTTGATGAGTTGTTGTTTTTTTTTAACCGAAACTCCATTTGAGTCCCACTAATAAGAAAATGCATCTTAAAATCATTTCCATTTTAGAACAGGCACATGTTAAAAACAGTTGAACTTATTTTTCCCTCTTCAGTTTCTGCAAAATTCACTCCTCAGTTTACTCTATGCCAAGTCTCAGAGCTGAGCACATTTTTATGGTCTAGTTATAAACCCTAGAAAAACAAGGTTTATAGGAAATGTTGACACAACCTTAACTAAAGTGGTGCTAGCTGACACCTCTATATTTTCAATTTGGGGATTTCTACTGGGAAAATATAAACGCTAATTCAGCAAAGGAAGCCAACTATAATAAAAATGTTGTAGTCTTCCTGTTCACCCCATGAAGTTTTACTTCAAAAGATGCCAGTGCAACGTGGAGGTGAGTTAGCATTAGAATGCTCAGTATGTAGGGCACCTGCAAATAGCTCAGCCTCCACGTTACTTATAAACTTCGCCTGGGAATGCATGACCTCACCATGAGTCATGGCTACCCACTGCAGTCCAGTCCAAGAGGTGGCAGAAGGTTCCAGTCTTTACCAAAACATGTCTACTGCTCCCTCGCTACAAACCTCCAAGTCTGCCCAAAATGGAGACAAAAGGAGATTTTTCACAGACCAGTAAAGCAAAACCTCAAAACACACAGAAGCCCAAGATGAACATCAGTGGGAAGGCACACACTGGAAGGCCGATTGTAAACGCAGCCAGCTTCGTCTGCCCGGGGGCCAGTAGCCGTGCCAGCGGGACCCAGGTGTAAGGGCACGCTGAAACACCAGGCCAAAGAGCCAATGACAATTCCGATTTCCCGATCCCTCTAAACGGCCCAGATGAGAAGCACATGTGTTCCATATTTAGCCTTTGCTTCCCCCCACCCCCCGCCCTGTTCTGAAACAGGAGGAGGTGGGAGAAAGGGTGAAGTTTGACTCGGGTCCAGAGATAAAGACTGACACACACAAATGGGCCATAATAGGGGGCAAAGTGAGTCACGCTGAAGTAAATGTTTTAAAATCCTCAGCTAGATAGACTAAACAGCGTTGGCATAGCAGTCAAGAGACCCAGCTGCCGCGACTCCAGCCAGCCCTCGAAGCCGTCCTCCCGTCTCTGTTGTCACCTGTAGCTCGGGGGCCAGCCTCCATGACCAGAGGAGCAGAGGGGAGGGGACGCAACGTCCCTGGCAGCACTTTGTGAATTTGAACCTGCAGGTCAAATGGGAGTACTACTTTCTGTTGATCGTGTTTCTACTTTGGAAAACTATGTTCAGAAAATGGAAATATTTTCAAACTGAGGGGCGAGTCCATTAGGATAAAAAGGAAAAAACCTCTCCCTAGCATATTTGTAATTGCTTTTAGTTTACCCTAGAACCCAGTCGGAGGGGCGCTTACTGCTGACAGCTTTGCTTTGTGTTAAGTCTAATCGTGGACTATAAAGGCCATTTGGGTTACACCCCAATTACCATCACATGTGTCTGAACTTCGCCAGCTCACAAGGGACCACTAAGTTACATATCTTCATGAGCAGAAAGCCTTTCGGATGATTATTTTTTTCCTCCCAGGTTTCTAAGCCTGTTGGCAGCATTTTCCTAGAGTGTTTTCAAAAGCTTTCACAAGATATTCTCATAAGGTTGGCAAAAAATTTGAAGCATATTTTAAGACTAATGCTTAACTTCTGCAGGCCCTGATTGTTTTTCAGGTTGAAAACGAAGACAGCGAGTTTCTGGATGTACCTGTCAAGACTAAATGATTGTTCATTTCCTGTGAATTGGGAATAACGTAATAACATGCAGCTGGGGAGTGAGGCTGCGTTTCTTGCTTTTTCCTCTTCCAGAAGCTGGGTCCCTTACCAGCTGGGAAATATTGCTGTATGAACGTGCTGAAAAACTTAGGGGAAATGAAAGGAACAGCCACATTCTAGATGTCAGCGATCAGTTTGATGGTCTTACCTGCATCAACCTGAGAAGATTTTAATAGCAAAGTATACAAAGATTAATTTAATTTAAAATGAACTCTTAGGGAAAAAAGGGAAGGATTTACAAAGCCACAAAAATTTTTCTCTAGAATTGTGCTGATTAGAATTAACTTTGCTGAAATTATGCATACCTATAACTGGGTGAGTTAAGGAGAAACAATTTAAGCCTTGGCCAGTGTGGCTCAGTTGGTTGGAGTGTTGTCCTATAAACTGAAAGGACACAGGTTCGGTTCCTGGGCAGGGCGCATGCCTAGACTGTGGGCTCGGCTCCAAGTCAGGGGTGCATGCGAGAGGCAACCAATTGATTTCTCTCTCACATTGATGCATATTTCTCCCTTTTCCTCCCTTCCCCTCTCTCTAAAATTAATAAACATGTCCTCGGATAAGGATAAAAGAAGAGAAACAACTTAAAATAATAAAGCATTTTGCACTCAAGAGAACATATTAGCATGAATCAAAGGATCTGTGTCTTGCCAGTGCAGTCATCACCTGGCACAAAAAATACCATCAATTCAGTACCGAGTTTGACATTGGAATTCAGCAAAATGCAATCCCAGGCACTTATTTTAAATGCCCACTTGTATCTTTTAGTATAATAAATTTCGTTCAGTGTTTCCTTAGCCATGGCACTATACATTGTGATTGTGTTGAATATCAGATGCTAAGAGATGGAGCCAGTGTCCCTATTCAGGTGGCTCACATTCCAGCTCGTCATCAGCACCGGAGAAAGAGGAGGTGGGGTGGCAGGAGAAGTTACTTGGATTCTTCAGGTAGCCAGCATCTCCTGGGAAGGTCAGGGGAGGAAGGAAGGGCCATGGCACAGGAAAGTTAGCCAGTGAAATCTTAAACCATCCTTGCCCATTGCATCCAGAACTGCATGGAAGAAAAGAAATTTAGGGTCTGAGGAGAGTGTGGGAATAACACAACTCACTGTCCTGGACCACTCCACACATGTGGTCCTCAGCCCTGGCTAGGAGTAAGAATTACCAGCAGAACTTTCAAACAACAGTTGGATCCCATTCACTCCTGGGGTAAAGTGTCAGCATGATATGTGTATATTTCACAAAATATGTACTATATATACATTTAAAAAAACAAAATCTACACTTGATTCTGAATGATGAGTTGGGTTGAAAACCATGGGTAGGTAGTACTTGAAAATAAACTAACAGGTGAATTTGACAATCTCTAAATCTGAATCTCTCTGTTTTGTTTGAGTCTAAAGAAAGAGCTGCATGTCCTGAAGTACATCAGATAGACGGGAGGTGATTTGGATGACAGTAAAGTCACACCTGACCCTGCTGGAGCTCCTGACAGAGCACATACATACCCATTATGTTATTTCTCTCCCCCTCCTTCCCTTAGTGCAAGAGTCACCACCCCGTTACAGAAGAGAAAACACACCACATCCAGCCAAGATCCCGTACAGTGTGGATGGGCGAGCTGACCCCCATTCTGTGTTCCTTCCCCAGATGCAATTCCTTAGGGCTGCCAGCTGCTGAGTGACATGCCCAGGGCAGGGGCGGGGTTGTCTGCTCCCAGCTGATGTTATGCTTATGTGTTCAATAGTGGAGAGAGACAATGCTTAGCTACCAAGTTGACTGCAAATGGGGAGGTTTGTGTTTTGTTTTCACCTTAAAGAATTGGCCATCATCCAGCATGTATGATAGTTTTTGGCTTTCCATTTCACACAAGTCCTTTTCTTATGTTAACATGTGATGCCGCTCAGGTCTATTTTGTG
This sequence comes from Tonatia bakeri, assembly GCA_004024845.1. Lineage (NCBI taxonomy): Eukaryota > Metazoa > Chordata > Mammalia > Chiroptera > Phyllostomidae > Tonatia > Tonatia bakeri. Next base: position 417,008 of record PVIA01000027.1, on the reverse strand, counting down.
GCTTCCCGGGATTCAGTGGCGAAGGCCGGAGGAAATGGTGCAGTAGACATAGTAAGTGCAGGGCCTCTTGCAGCAGCCCTCCCGGCCCACTCCTCACCCGCCAGCTGCTTTCACATCACAAGAAGCAAATGGTCCCAGGTCAAGATTGGAAGAAGAGACTAAGAAATCTTCCAGTCATGTTTGGGTTTATTTGTCTGCCACCTGAGTAAGCTTTCAGTAACACTAGTCTTATGATTCAACTATTCTGATGGAAAGAAAAAAGGATCAAAGCATGTGAGGCAGATGGGTGGCTTAGTGCTGGAAGTTAATCTGATCTGGGGAAGACTGTTGGGAATGGACTTGAGGAAAAACCTATGACAAAGCATGGCACTGGAAGCTATGCTTCTGCTGCTAAAATTTACCCACTTAAGAAAGTTACTTCATATTTTATATTAACATAGACAAAAAGCTTCCTAGATAAGATTATTTTTGAAGATCTGCGATGTTATGATAGCTACCACAATGGCAAAAGTGCAGTGTTAAAATGTGATGACAAACTCCTCTCAGACACTAACATTTCACAGACCAACACAACTTACTGTTCTTGTGGGTTTACCCCATCAAACAAAATACACTTACAAAAAGTATCCCTCTGGTTTTTATAAATTAGCAGGCTGATCATTTTATGATATTTTATCTTCTTCATGTGTGAGCTTAAAGATTGGTGGTATTTTAATTATGTTTAAACCCCATCTGGTTTTATAATAGCCTATAGGGAAACATTTTTGACAGTCACAAAAAGGAATTTTATGGAGTTGAATATATGGAATGTAGCCAACCTTTTAAACCAAGTATACAGAGCTACTTTTGGGGACAGAAATGCTAAACAGATTTCACCCAAGCACTGACGGACTGGCAGCTCATTGAAGTGTTATCTCAAGAAAGCTGGTCTGGGAGAGACAGTATGCCAAGGTCGGCTAGTGATGCTTGTCGCAGGAGAAGGACCAGGTCCTGGTGCCACTCGTTTGCCGTCTCTGCTGTGGGAAACAGAGGAGACACTGCCATGTAGTGAATGCTTATTTCACGACTAACAAAGACTACTGAAATACATGAAAAATTCCTTTGATGCCATAGTTTTTGCCAAGCAAAGACTCAATTGATCACTTCAAATAGTTTCAGATTCAGAAGCCTTATTAAAAGTGTTTCAAGCCTATCTGGGTGTCCAGAAGAATAAGGATTATGGGAAATTCTGTCATTGCTGTGGTAGTGAAGGTCACTCAGAATCTTCCAGTTGTACAAGCCACACACAAACAAGGCCTTTTCCCTGAATTCCATTATCCTCAGATATGCTCAGCCTAGTTGTTCTAATTAATGTAGTTTTTATTGCACTGAAAGCAAATGCCATCATTTACACTTGTGATTATGGCGCCCAAGGGGAAGTTATTAAGCCCATCATATTTCTAAGTTTTCTCTTACAATATTAGTGAGGATACAACTCTAGCAAAGTCATTGTTTCCTGTTAAAGATAATACAAATGGAAAGAAACATGGGGGTTATCCCTCTGAAGAAACTATGAATTTAAGATGATTAATGTTGCAAATAAATGACTTTCTTATTGAAGCAGTAGCCTTTTCATCAGAGTGAAATTAAATTGCAAAATTTAATTTCAGATGGAAAAAATGTTCCTCAATTCTATTGTAAGTAGTGACACATTTATACACATATCTTAGCATGTTTTCTACCAAAGATTTGTCATTTCAGATCATTTTCATTATGTATTTTTTAGTTGCAGACTATTCCTCTTAGTTTTCAAGTGAATGGACACTTTTTATTATTTATTGATCAGACCCTTAAAGACATGGGTCGACTAGGAAGGGTTTGGGTTCTGGTTAATTTATACAGCCAGGTAAGTGGATAGTTATGAATGAAAACCTCTAAGAATTTGTTATTTCTTTCTATACTGCTCTTCCTACCCTCCCTTAGCTAACAAATCCCAGACAGCCAATCACACTCCTACATTTCCACTGCCATCTAAACATGACCAGGGATCATCTCACCACTTTCTTCAAACCAATGTGAGCCCAATCTGAAGTCTGTTTTAACTCATGCTTGTCTCCATTTCTCTGCAAGCGTCCCACATATAGGGTTGTTGTTGTTTTTTAATTTGGCTTTAAATTATGAAAGTAGCTTGCTTGAGTTGTAGGAAGAAGCAGGAGATGATTTTTCTGAATTCTTATATTGCCTTTTTAAAGGGGCATATTATCCTTTATGTTTCCATAAAGCAGTGTGCTTCGGGGACCCCTGGGGACTGAACGGTGGGCTGGCACTGAGCCCTGCCTGGAGCCACATGGGAGATGGGTTCCTTCTTTGGGTTCACTGTTTTACAGATGGTTGTATTCACCAACATGGACAATTGATCCAAACGGATGTATATGTAGAACCTCTGAGAGAAGAGAAGTGGAGGGTGGTTTGCCTTCATTCAACCCTAGTGACCAGCACAACAGACAAAAAAAAAAAGCTTTATTTTATATGTGGATATTCTGAGCTGTGCGAGCAGAAAGCGATGATGTGCCTTCATTTTGGCATTTGGCAGAAACTGCTTTTAGAGCCTGTGCCAGGACTGCTGGCTGCCTACACATTGTTGGTTCTCCTTTACCTCCAGTGGTGTTCCCAGTGAGAACACTTCGTTTCCCAGACTCCCTTGCAGGCGGGAGACCTGGGGCCCTGAGATGGACGTCTACTTTGTTGGGTGGAACTTGCGTGCTATCTGACTGTTGCTTGATCACCACAAGGGAAAACTTCCTCCTTTCATCCTCTGTCATCAGACTGTTGAGCCCTTAGAACTGGTCTTAGCTCATGCCACAGCAGCTGCGAGGCTGACCCTTCCAGCAAACAGTTTGATAAAGGTTATTGGGAAATAGAGTGGGGTGGTGGGGGTGGGAGCATCTGGTTATGTTAACACAGTGGCATACAACAAAAATGGAAAAATGCCACTGAGGATCTTAGTTTAAATCAAATTATAAATACATTGCCTAGAAAAATTGGGGTATGCGAAATCTAGTGTGGAGGCTACATTCCACCATTATATGCATTAATAAAGATAGATTTGTTACTTTAATCAGAAAACATTAAGCACTAATAGTTACCAGTAATAGTGCTAGGTGTTGGGAATAAATCATGGCAAGGGAGACACGGTCCCGGCCCTCCTGGAGTGGACCGTCTAATGGGGAAGTCATACAATGATAAGCAATCAGGACAGAGATGTACAGCCAACTTCAGGGGACATTAGTCTCATAGGCTACGATATAAATCATGCCCCACTGTAAGGCATGACCTGTATAACTATGTAGGTCATGGCCCTTAAACAAGTTTTCTAAAGTGTGCTTGATATCGTAAATGGTGATGGGGGTACCCTGTGCCTTGGAAGCATGTAGCAACAGCATCTGACCGAGGCTAGGAGGTGGGTTCTTGGAATAAGTGACATTAAAGTTGAGACTTAAGATCAGCCTGAGCTGGCCAGATCAAGAGGAAGAAGAGTTGTCCAGGCCAAGGACAAGGGGTGGTGAGGCTGACTTAACCAGGGAATGGATATAAGGAACATCATGGTAACTCAATCATGCTGGCCATCAGGAAGGCTCCCATTTCTAGTTTTACAAACCTAGATCACCCACAGCCAAACTTGATGGATTCCAGAAAAGGAGGAACTGCTCACCTCCTACGTTTGTTTTCTAACTGGGTTTCAGCCACCTTTCCCCATATAGTATAGTTGAGTCAAAAGCTGGGACAAAATGAAACAGTTGAGGACAATTCACTGCCTTCAGACAGATGGGTCCCACTGGTGGGCTCTGGTTCCTGCCACCTGTTTGATTTCATCAAATGTCAAATATTTTGACTCAGGCAAACTCAATCAATTTGACTTCAAGACTCCTCAGCTAAAGTATCTTATTTTAAGGGTTTTGGGATTTAAAAACAGATAAACATTTTGGGGGATAAATTTCATAGTTCTTAAATGGCTTGCATGGTATAATCATCTCCACAGGGCAGAGACTACTTCTATCTTGTCCCTCAGCATTTAGTACAGTAGCTGACACAAACTAGCATTACAGAATGAATGAATGAATGAACGGTCAGTCAACCTTGCCCTGCCCACAATTTCTCTATGTAATCTACTCCAAAAAGAGGTAGACTGGCTTCCAGGCAGGGCAAGTCTCCATCAGACTCAGTTTTCACAAGAGATTGCCACCTCTCTCCCAGCTCACCACCTGTTTAAGTTTTTGGTCTGCCCTTCCTTGACACCCTGGAATGGAAGCACTTGGGTACAAGTCAAGGTGTATCATTTCAAATCCCTGCAACTTGACACTTAACCAAAATTTAGTTTATCACCCTAAAGAGAAAATCACACAAGGGTGAAAAGATGTATGCACAAGAATATTTGCTCTAACATTTTTCACTATTGTTTGTTGCCTTGTTTGTAGCCTGCCTTTTCCCTCTAAAATGTAAACAGCAGGTGGTGAACAGGACCCCTGGCTGTCCAGGTAACTTGAACCCTCGGTGCATGTGGGTTAGCTCCTTGGAAAAGCAGATGCTGAGATTTATTGGGGAAAATGCCAGTGACAGAGGAGGGAGCGGGAGGCATGCAGAACTGTTAGATCCCTATGCAGGTCTGATGCCTAGGAAAGGAGAAAGGGAAGGAAGGAAGATCAGGTTGAAAGAATTTCAGACCGTAGCACAGTTCTAAGAAAGTTCTGGCCAGGCTTATGGGAGGTCCTTGAGCTAAAGTTCTCACATCCTGTGGAACAAATCAGGACTCTCGCCTCTACAGTGCTCTGTCATTGGTGGGGACTGGAAACAGGGGCGGTGGCAGCCTTGGTGTGAACATGGTGCTGAACCCAGAAGGGGATCCAAGTGGCATATTCCCATGGCCGCCATGGCCTGGAATGGGGCAGATTCTTTAAACATATTTGTTATAAAAAATAAATGCATGAAAATTTTCCCAAAGAAGTCTACAGCTCAGAAAAGGTTAAGAACTATTGCTCTAAAATTATTCTCATGATAATGCTACATTCATACCACACAGTTTTTATTTTCATCACATTTCTTTCACTGAATTGGGTGATAGTGTTTTTATTCCAACCCCCTTGACAGCTGACAGAAGAAGCATCTTCATAAGACCTGTTGTCTTTCTCACTTTAAAGTGCCACCGGGACACTTCCCACTGTGTCACTCTGCCTTCTTATGAAGACCCGCGGGGAAAAATTTCTTTCTTGTCTTGGTCCAAGGAAGAGTTGTGCTTTAGTTGGGCAATTGGTTTGTACATTTAAATCACTAAATACTTAAGTAATTAAGTAAGTAAATTAATAAAATAGTTGACAATGCAATCAGAGTTCCCTTTTTTGTATATGTGCCTGAAAGCTTGGAACCAAACTTGTGGTCCATTTTCAACAAATAAATAGGAACTCCTACAAATATTCTCTTATAATATTTCAACAAATACTGACTTTGGACTCACCTTTCATGATTAATCTTATTTTTCCTGCCCTAATTCTCTTGTCCCTGTTCACAGCTTCTTTTCACCTTCTCTCCTTCTCACCTATATTTTATTAGGCTGCCTTATAAGTTTTGAAATATGGTGGGATGTAATAAATTGGTTGTTTTTTGTTGTTTAAAGACCCAAATCCACAGACACCCCTCTCCGACTCTTCCCCAGTGCTCACTGGGTTCTTCCTGCTCCTCCAATTCAGTTCTTACCACCGTTGGTTACAATGATGTTTTGGGGGGTGGGTATTGCTTACCCCGAAGCAGAGCATTTTGGTTCATCTCCATTAATTTATCCATGTCAAAAAGTAAAATCACTATTAATTATGCTATATATTAATTATCATGCTCAGCCACACCTTCTCCTTTATTGCATTTCCAGCATCTTCCACAGCTAATTGTGGGAAACTTTCCTTTCCTACTTTATTCATTTCCAAATGGATTATACTTTTTATGAAGATAGTCGCTTTCTCATCAGAGGGGGAAAAGTATAAAGATGCATTAAAATTTATATCTAGTGTAAGCTCTAAGAGATTTTAGCCTTCTCCTTCCAATCATCTTTATACATAATGGGGATTTACAATAACTAAGATACATGTATACAACAGAGAGTACAAAAAAAACCCCCAAAACCCAGAAATTTATTTTAGTTTAGAACTGAGAATAGAAAATCATATTAGAGGCAAATTATCCCCTCACTCTGATGCCCTCTGTGTACTTAATCAATAAGAACAACCAAATCAGACAGAATACTAAAAAAAGCAGATGTGTCCATATGGAAAATGGAATGAGTTTCATTACTAAATAGCTAAATCTGTTTACCGCTAGAAAGTAAATGTATTTGCCCACTGCAAATTTAAGGGAGAATTCAGAGAATCTGATATGTAGGCCACTCAAGATTCATGTGAAATCAAGAGAATGAACAGACACCTTATTTGGAATGATTGATGGCCCCTGCTGTGATGAGCAAGTGTGAAAAACATATGCTGCCTAGCTTTATGTGTTTTGGCTGCCAGATGGTGCATAACCCCCACCCCCACAGCCCACCCCAGACCCTGCCCTCACTCCCACCCATGCCAGCCCCTGCCTTATTCCAAACCCTCTCTCTTGTTATCCCCCGCCCCGTCCCTGCAACCTACCCCCAACCAGAAGTGGAGGTTGGGTGCAGTTATGTGCAAGTCTCAGGTATGAAGTACAGATGTCTGTTTTGCATATTATTGGGTAAAATGAAAAGTTTAAAACAGAATGATTTGTTTCCTGTGACATATGTTGCTCCCATTGAAGCATTAGTATCTATCTCTCCTACTTGAAACTCATCTTTCTGTCTTCATTGCCAACACAGTTCCTAGAACACAGTAGTTATGTAATAAATGCTTGGTGTATGGAAAAATGAATAAGTAGATAAATACATAATCAACTCATAAAATAACCCCATAAAAAAGGAAATGAAATGAATTGGCATAATTTGGTCTCTGCAAACCCAGGCATTCTCCCAGTGTTCTTAAGTCATCTGTGTAATAGACTATTGTAGGATTTGCTAGAGAGTCTCGATCTTCTCAGCATGTCATTTCTGAGCTATGTCCTTTCCTCCTCTTGGAGAGCTGCGACATCACTTGCTGCACACAACCTCCCTGGGCTGCTCCTCTTTTCCATAAGAGACCCATGGGACGGCGACCTTGTTTACCGTCACTTTCCATTACCCAGATCATCTGGTTGTCCAGGCCCAGCTCCCTGCAGGCCGCAGGCTCTTTTACTGGGAACCAAAGCCTCCCTTTTAAAATAGATAAATGTGTATTTACTATAATAGTAATGCAACCACATTACCAGGAAATCTAGCAAATAGGCATGAAGGGAGGAAAAAAATCACTCATTGGACTAACTTAGGATGTGAAACAACCTGTATGGAAATTTTGGTGAATTTCCTTGCAGTCCTTTTCCTCATACATCTGTTTTTACATAGTTTCAGAGGGTTGGACTCATATACATACAATTTTATTCCCTGATTTTTTAACCAGTCAGAAAAGGAGGAACAACACTATTTAGCAGAGAGGATTTAATGTAAGAAACTGGTTAAACAGGTGTTAGAGAACTGAAAACGTATAATGGAGACCCTGGAAAAAAACAGGCATAATAAGTGCAGGAGGCAGCTTCTACCCCTAGGCTAGAGGAATAAAAGGAGGAGGTCCAGGTGCACAGAACTGGAATCTTGGGTTTGGAAGTGGCTGCATACCTCTGGGAGGGAACACCACCAGGCCTGGGGCTGACAGCTCTTAAGGGAGAGGGGATGAGGTAGCTTCAGGGTGTGGGTCCAAAAGCAGAGACTGGAACTAATGCAGGTGGAGTCACCTGCCCCTGTTCACAGTGAAGCGCCACAGTGAGTAACTGATGAGACAGGAAGCCCACAGGAAGGGGCCTGTCCCTTCTCCCCAATGCTGCTTTCAGTCTCCCTGGAGTCCAACAGGGAGCCAGCAGCAAAACAATTTTAGTTTGCAGAGTTCCAGCTCCAGCACAACGGAGCATCGTGGTTCCAAGATGGGGGCCAGCAACTTAACAACCAGCCCATACCTTCAGCTTCGTTTGGGGTGTCACTGCACAGCCTACATTTTAAATACCTGCACCACGTTCCATACAACCATTGTACCTCATTTCCTTAACCATTTCCTTATTATTGGCGTTTTAGTTTATGGCCAAGGTTTTACATTTGAAAATGACGCAATGCAAACTGTGCATTTGTTTTTCCATTCCCATAGGACAAATTCTTAGAAGATTAATCTCTGTGTCAAAGGACAGATGAAAAGTGTTATGACTCTTACTACATATTGCCAAAATGCTTTTCAAACCAGTTATTTTGGTTTGTGCTGCCACCATCAATTTGTGAAAATGTAGCTACCACACCCACAGACAATGCTGGGTCCCTGTACCGAGCAAGACAATGCCTTTACTCCTCAAAGTCTTCCATCTGATTTGTAAACAAACAGATAAGCCGGCACCTTTTCTACACAGTTGTATCAAGTAAGACCTGTGTTAACACTATGGCTAACATTCTAGTCTAGTCCATAGTGATTCCACTGGCTAACTTTTGAGTACAGTTCAAAAGCCATCTTTTTGGTTTAGGCAACTCAGTTAAAGAAGTTTCTTTTTCCCCTCTCTCTTCATCTTTCATTGTTTGTTGAGCTGATGCACCCCAGGGATGCAGCCCTCTAAAAGGCTTCACAGAGGAGTCTGGACTAAGAGCCCCAGCTCTCCTAAAGCCAAATGAGTAAGCAGTGTCTGTGGGACCCATTTGGTTGGTGAGCTGGAATATAAAGAAGAAAGAGCTTAATGTAACTACAGAACTCAGGACAGTCTGTATGCGAAAGCCAACTTACTTTTTTCCAAAATGTTTTGAGACAACATGGGTAACTATCTCTGCTTTTGAGTTTATATTCTTTACCTTTTAATTTTTAATATTCAAAATACAACCTAACTGCATTTGATTTTTTTAAGATACCAGTGACCTGGAAAAGAGAAGTCTGTACAGGATTCCTTCATGTTTTTAGGCAGTGACCTTTTAAAATAATGTCCTGGGTCAAATGCCCAGAGGAGGGTGGAATATGTAACACATTTTGGCATAGAAAAACAGCTGTATAAAATTTTATTCTTTACAGTAACAGCATGCATTAACCATGTAATGAAATATTACTGGGTTCTATATCTGTATAATGTTCTTTGTATGAATAAATTCACAAATGAGAAAAAAATCCTTTTGGGCCTCATTATTTAAATCAGAAGAATTCGTATGTAAATACAGACACACACTATTACCTACACACACAAAACCCACACATATGGCCAATGTGTGTGTGCATTTGTATTCGCAAACTGTTCCTTGGAGGGCTAGATTCTGTTAATAGATGACCATTTCCACTTCCTTTAATTAACTTTAAGAAGACAGATTTCATATAGCAGTTTGTTCTATTAAATCCAAGTCATCTCCTCTCAGCTCCCAAATTTATGATCTTTAATTTCAGCACACCTCATATTTATCAAAACCATGGAAATGATGGCGCACGTTTCCTGGTGACTTATGACGTGTTGTAAAGATATTTGCTTTGTCCTTTGGCCTGCAAGGCCCATGGATCTCTGTTGAATGCTTCCCTTTTTTCTCAGGGTAGATGGAAGGGAAGGGATGGAGGAGAAGGCCAGCAGCTTCGGCGTGGCCCACAGACCTTCCCCAGCGTGAAGGGAGTGATGGGGTGTGCGCGGCAACCATTACCATTTCACGTTCGTGGCCAATTCACGTTAGTCAGCAGCAGAGCCGGACAGAAGGGAGAGCAGACTGTGGTCGTGGCCAGCATCAGGTTGCCAGGCTGATGACCTTACTCCTTAAAGGTAGATAAATAGAGGAAACAACATTTGGAGCCAATTTTGAGGGACAGTCACCACTCTGCAAATGTGTGGTTGAGAGGAAACAAGGGTGGTGGGAGAAAATACAAGTAAATTCACAGGCAAGGTCCTGGAAAGGCCTGGGAAAGGCCGCAAATGCTACTGAGCAGAGTGCTTGGGAGGTGAAGGGGAGGACAGAAGGGCAAAGCAGGGGTGATGGTGATGGAAGAATTTAGATGGCATCTCACCACTGCAGCCCTGGCTGGTGGGGCTCAGTAGATTGAGTGCCAGCCTGAGAACCAAAGTGTCGCTCCTTTGATTTGTAGTCAGGGCATATGCCTGGGTTACAAGCCAGATTCTCAGTTGGGGCACACCAGAGGCACCACACATTGTTGTTTCTTTCCCTCTCTTTCTCCCTCCCTTCTCCTCTCTCTAATTAATTAATTGATTAATTAGGGGGAAAATATTGCACCTCTGCTGACAAAGAGGACACATTCTGGTGATGTGCTTTGTTGTGAAAACATTGTCATGAGAAGTAAGAAATAATATAAGGAGCCTATGAATGCACTGTAGAATGAGAGCGAAGAGAGAATTATTTAGAAAAAATATCCTAAAATGCTCAGGAAAATAGAGTCTACTGAGTTCAGACATGTGGAGTGTTTGGATAGTAAATAAGATGTACGTTTGCTGTTACTATCAGCAGCATCACATGGGCCAGAGGAAGGGGAAAGGTTCAGGGGGAGGACAGCGGAGGGACAGCGGGAGGAAACGCTGCCAAGCACGCTTCTGTTTTAGGTCTCAGGGGGTTCTGGGTTATAGGGCAAGCTGATAAGAAAGTTGGCCAAATATACGCAGGTTCTGAAAATAGGTTTGGCGGGGAGCCCAGGCAGCCCTGATCTGGTCCTCCTCGTGGAAGCACTGGGGCAGACCCTTCCGATCTTTTTGGATCAGCCGCCTGGTCAGACTAACAAAATTACCAGTCCAGCTGAAGCACACCTGGCCCTGAATGATTTCACCCACTCCGTCACCCACCCTCTTCCTCCTGCTGCCTCTGGGCCTCTTCACTTGGACTCAAAGTTTTGCTCCACAATTGAAGGTAAAATATCTTAAAACATAAATCCTGAGTGTAGTAACAGCTTGCCTAAGACTTATGTTCACTGTTTTAATTAATCCATCAGTAGCTGTAATTCATTCTGATCAGAACCTCCACAGAATGGTAAAAACCTTGGGCTTTGGTGTCAAACAGACCTGGATTTAACTCCCAGGTCTGCTGGTTGCCAGCTAAGTGACTTGGTGCAAGTTGCTTAATCTTTAGGTGCCTCAGTTTCCTCATCCATAAAATGGGGATAATAATAATACCTACCCCTGGGATTGTTGCCAGGATTAAATCACCTGTCATGTATAAAGGATTTAGTACATACTAAAACTCCATACTTGTGCGTAGCTGTTGCTATGACTACTGGTACCCGAGTGGTTTAAAAGGCAGAGTGATGCTGACTGACTACAGAGAGGGGACCGGTGTGAGAACAGGAATGAAGACTCTAGCTTGGACGAGGTCGTCCTGAGCAGCTTCAGCTTCGCACGACTCTGTACCTGTGACACACAGCACATTTTGATCATTCGGCTATGCAATGCCCACATGTTTTGCTTACGTAACTTATGAGCATAAGTTTATCTTAAAGGAGTTTTCTCCCCAGAGGCAACCTCAGCTGAGGTGTGGAAGCCTGGAGAGAGGAGAGGGCTGGAGTTTAAGTTCCAGGCCTGCTCACCTCAACCTCACATTTCTAAAGGTCTGTGTGAAGTTTCTGAAGAGAGTGCCCTACCAACTGATTATTAAATGGTGTAAATATTATAGTTCTGAAGACCTGAAGCAAGGTCATTTGCAAAGCATCTAAGCCAGAAGTCCCATCCCCACAACACACTGTTCTCACCTCTTCAAAAGGCACCTCTGTCCTCTCTGCTCCCACACCGTATCCTGAAACATTTGCCTCAATCTGTTCTGTGGACCACTTCCCTTCCCCACCTGGTCCTGATTGTCCCAGGTCATGGCCCTAGACCTGTTTCCTGTCCCTCTGACCTATGGTCCAGTACTGCTCCCATCAGTCTGACCTCTGGCTTCCTTCCTTAGCTCCGTTGCGTGCTTGTCCCTTTGTGACATTGCTTCACGGTGGCTCTGAACCTCTGCCTGGTGCCAATTCTCATGCCAGAGGGCCTGCCCTCCAGGCTCACACTGCCTCCAGGAATGGACCCCAGGCCCCATCATCTTCTCTCCCATAATAAATCAGCTCTGAGCCTCTTTGAAGAACCAGCTGACACTTAGACTTTAGAATTTGGTCATCAGTGAGAATATACACATGGATCATGTCACTAGAAAGGCCGTGTGTACTCAGAATTGACCTTCTGGAGGCATGTACATGGTGAGGACCAGACCTCACTCTGACATAACTAAAGAGCAGTGCTACAAAGTAGAGCTATGCACAACAGTAGCAAGCTGATATTCAGAGAGAAAAGTAATTGTAATTACTTGATTAAGAAATAATAATGTAAAGATAATTGTAATGACTTCATATCAGATGACATGGTGTTCCAGCCACCATGAAATGACTTTCCTGGTACCCTGTCTGGGTACTAGAATATGCATGGTTTTCTGAATACTGGTGTCTTTTACAGATGAGGACAGTGAAGCACAGTGGTTAAATATTTGCCCATGGTCACAGCTTATCCATATCAGAGCTGGAATTTAAGCCTAGGTAGTCTAGCTGCAAAAACCTTCAATGCTGTCAACCCTTGCATGATGCTACTTCTCAAAAGAAGAATTTCATTCCAACATTTTGCAGTAGGAATTATTTTTATTGATTTGCTTGCTCTGTAGTATTCTTCAAGCTGGGGGTGAATTCACTGGACAGGTGGTGCTAATTCAAGGTGGCTGCTGACTGCTCCAAATGCTAAAAGCATGAAGTGTTAAGGAGCCAGAAATACAAGTGAGCTTTTTCCATTGATCCACCCAGCTTAGTACTTGAAAGCCAAAAAATAATGTTATATCTAATGTTCAATATTTTGAGGATCCTAATCTTTATGCATGTTTGGGCAACTAGACATAGAAAAACCTAGAATTATCTGTCCAGGGCTTACCAGAACACTCAATTATTGGATTTTATTTTCTTTACCTAGTCTTTTCATAAGTCACTATCAACAAAATACTCTGAGAACCTGGGTTATTTATTTATTTATTTGTAGAGCAACTTCTAGTGGCTGCCTTAAGTTCCCATAGTTTTGCCCAGTCTTCCCCATCCAGTGATCATTACAGTGGGACCACGAGATGCTCCCACGGCTTGCGCTTTGTCCTTCGGCTGTGTTCACCAAGTCAGGAAAGTGGACACATGTGAGGATAAGTTCTCTCAAGCACTGGATCTGAGAAGATACCAATAACATTCCCGGAAATTTCTGGTTGAATACAGTTTTACTAATGCTCAAAATGTATTCTGTTTTATTAGTACAATTAATGAGAAAAATATTTTGTGCACTTACCTTTTGTCAGGTGTTATGAGGACACAGGTTGCCACATGTGTTGCCTTTTTGACAACACCTGTGAAGACAGCACACAGGTTAGGAGCTCTGAGCTAAACGACACAGAAAGTCAATCGAATTCTAACAACATCCATTGAGTCTCCTTCAGTGCAAGACCTGACCAGGCTAGGTGATATAAGTGAATCAAAACTAGGTAAGATGAAGCCTTACAGATAGATGACTACCTCAAAAAGCATCACAACACCAAAGAGCTCATAGAAATGATCTAACTCAGAAATGATGAATATGCAGCAATGCATTACCACGTTCTTCCCTGTATCCATGGAGGACATCAACCACTCACAGTGATTTTTCCACTGAACCCAGAATTAGCCCTAAGGAATAATAACACCTATAATTATATCTGTCTTGTTCACTTGCACTTCCTTCTTGAACAGAACAGGAAGGAGAGGGGTTACAGCTACCCAGCTGGGAACACCCATCAGGCCATTCAGGCAAACAGAATGAGCTGGTCACATGTGTCACAGAAGATTGAGAATTTTTGGAAGAGGAGCTGTTTGCAGGTATCCAGGTTTTCACAATACTCATTTTGAAAACCATGGTGGCTTCACTTGCACACTGTTGGACCTTTATTATTGGCAAGAAATTATTGTACACCTCACAACTTGTTTCAACACACCTCAGCGGGACATCACCATTGAAAACCTGCTCTGGAGGTTTAAACTCCAAAGATTGTTTGAGACCAAGGTAAAAGAACAAAATAACTAAATAAAACCACCTTACTATACTCAGAAGTGACTAAGCCAATCCAAAACAAACCATTCCCTTCCCTCCACATTCCTGAGCAGCTATGCATGCTCTTCCTACTTGTAGATGCTTACAATTCTTGGTCACTGAGTCAGTTATGACAAGAAAGAGCCAACATGTTGGGTTTTTCCTTCATGGATGGCCCACTGAAATGTGAGTAAGGCAGGTGTGGCTGTCCTCTCTGGCAGCCTTCGTGTTCTCACCCAGTGCTGGTCTTGGCAAAGGCTTGGAGCGCTTTCCTGCCTTCTCCAAGGGAAATTCCGCTGTGAGGAAGTGAGATGCTTCACTGGAGGTGCTCGAGGGCCACCGCCTGCCTTAGCTCCAGTGTCTAGCACAGCGCTCGTCATATAGCAGGTGCTTAGTAAAGATGTCTGAACACGGTGAATTAATTGATGAGTGGAAACTCAATAAAAGTCCCCAGTACTCAACTCTGTCCACTCCCAGAGCTTCTCCTCGGCCACGAACAGCCTTACTTTGCTCTCCTTGCTTCCCCTCATGTCACAGCTCTGAGGCGGCCTTGCCTGTGTCCAGGGTCTCCCACCATCCAAGAGGTGCTTTTCCACACGGGGCCGCCCACCCCTCCCCAGAGGCTCTGAGTCTGCCACCTTCATACCCATCACTTCTCTCTGCGAAGGGCCCTCTTTAGATCCTCCTTCCTTCAAAAGCAGCCACAGAATTGAAAATAGCAGGGAACTCTTCTCTCTCACAAATAAAATTGTCCCGTCACTCATGTATTTGTCCTTTTCCTATTCCCCAAAGGAAGTAATCTCCTCAAGGCAAAGGACCTTGCTTTTCCTTGCAATTCAGTGTGATTCTTGTGAGTTCGTATGTATGGACAGAGGGCCTATTATGTAATAATCTGCCTAGAGAGGGTTCCTGACATGTTTTGTGACTCAGAACAGCAAAGCCCTAGAAATGTCGATACTGTGCATAAATACGAATGTGTTGGCAAATACAGGGAATCCAACTCTGCCCGCATCTCTGCGTGGATGGAGGCTTCTTGAGAGACATAACATCTCATATATTTAGAGCAAATAAAACATGAGCTTTCTTCTTTTAAGGCCATAATCTAATAGTAGAAACACATTAATTTAGGCAGACTTTGTGAGAGCTCCCTAACTCTTTCCAGTACCAGGTGACGAGAAAAAAGAAATTGCTATTTTGCTAGCTCTTTTATCCCTTTCTCCTACTTCTACTAAACATTCCCCACTCATTTTTTCCCTTCCTTTCCACACACCCATACGCGTATACAGAAGATGTGTTCTAGTTGTCGGACAGGGAATTCAACAAAGTCAAAACTGTATGACTTACAGTTGAAAAAGTTTATCTTTCTGTAATAATTTTCTACTTAAAAAGTCAGTTCCAAGAGCTCAGCTCCTTTTCAAATGCACTTTGCATGGTAAAAATCTAGATTCCATTCCTTGAAACTTAATTTTTATTTGATTTCATTGACGCTGCTCTATTGGAATGTGTATCACTGGAGCCCCCACCGAGAACTGAGCAGGTGTGAGTAAAGCAAAACATCTTTTGTTAATAGAAGTACACCCTGGGAGTTCACGGAGACGCTGTAATTTCCATTGCTTTCATGAAAATTCTGTAAATTCCCATGTTGTGAATTTCAAACAGAGCTTGGGAGACCAACAGCTTTTAACACAGGCCAAAGATATGGTTATTTATATGACTGAAATAAATGATCTGCTTTCTTTCTTCCAAAAAATAAGTCCAGGTATTTAATTAGCATGTTTAAACTGCAGAAAGTCATATTAACTTGGAGGCTGGCTCTCAGAGTAAAATGGAGACCTTACCGCGGTCAGCCTACACGAAGACGACTTCGGGTTTCTTCCTGGCTAACTTCTGAAGCGTGAAGGGGGGCTCATCCATGTTCGTTTGGGTCCAAAATGACGTCACTCCAGCACTGCTCATTCCCAGCTCAAGTCTTTGCACATAGTTATATTTAGAAACCAAAGGAATGAGAACAGGTCCCCCAAACCTCTAAGCTTAAGGGGTGATGTGTTAATTCTCCATCTGTGTCTAGGCCTCCTGGATCAGCTGCCACGGAGAATCCAGGGGTGCAGCCAAACGCAACTTTCTTCCTGGTTTGGGGCCAGACGCCTATGGTGCTGCACTCACTCAAGCTGGAAGGAAAGACGTAAGCTTGGTAGATTACAAAATTGCATGTGTCATTAGAAAGAGATGTCAGAATGCTTTATTTAAAACTTTGTTTTCTCAGGTTGTGTTGCCTAAGTGTATCTTGGCATAGAAAACTTCAGCTTCAAAAATTCCAAGATGCATAAAGAGTTTCACATAGCTGAAGCTATTATATTTGGTTAGATGCCACTAACACCTTTCCCCCCTTCATTCTTGCAGAGGAGTGAAGTGATGACTAAATTCCTACTAAAAATGTCATTTTCTTCTCTTTGCAACCATGGGGTCTATTCTTGACAGGATCATTTATCTGTTCCAAAAAGAAAAATGTAGAGTTCATGGTGGTATGGGGCTTCGGGGGATTTCTGGGATAAGGTCTTTAGACTGAAAGCTTTCACCATTCGAGAACAGCTTTCAGAAATATCTAGCAGTCTGCCCTGGTAAGCTTGCCAAATTGCTCATTCTTGGCTGGAATCATGGGCACTCAAAGGCCTCTCTTTCCCCTATAGAACCATTGAGCATCATTTGACAGGCGCTAAGCACACTCATGTGATGTCTCTGGGGGTTGTTCAGGCTGAGAATAAACTCTTGTAGAGGACCTGTTTCAACAGACATCTTCACCTCCACGTAGGCTGCAATGAAGGTCACCTACGAAGAAGAATGGATGTGCCTTTTAAAAACATGTGCCCTGTAGTTTCTCATGCTATCTGGCAATTGGGTGGAGAAGTAAAAAGGGCTTTGATTATTTTCCTCCTAAACTTCTTGATCAGACACTTATGTGGCACAACTATTTAAAAAATTTTTTTTTTCTTAATCCTCTCCCAAGGATATGTTCATTGATTCTTTACAGAAAGAAGAAGGGGGAGAGAGAGAAACATCTCTTGATGTGAGAGAGAAACATCAATTGGTTGCTTCTCATTCCTGCCCAGACTGGGGATGGAACCCACAACCTTGTGGTGTACAGGAAGATGCTCCAGCCGAGCCACCCAGCCAGCGCTGGCATAACTATTCTGAAATGTAAAAGTTCTGCTAGACTTAAGGACACTCCTGTACAACCCATAAACTTCTCTGGAAACAGCCCTCCTGGGCAAGGACCAAGTCTAATCTCCCAGAAGTTCCCAGCCCTTGCCAATGACGTAAGCATGTGGAAATTCAACAGGGCTGTACTGTGTGCAGTACCTTCTGTCCCCAGAACCTTGCTTTATTTCCAAGCTGCATTACCTCAGCTTCTCAAAGTTACCACAAGAAACATTAGAATTTCATTTTGGTCTCTCTGGCCACAGTGAGTAAGAACATTTGCTAGAAGACAAATGGGACTCACAAAAGTGATGCTCCGTAATCAGTCAGTGGAGAGAAAGAGATAATGAGAGATAATGCCAGTTTGTTTTCACGAGTGCTTAAGATCCTGCTGCCAATACTGATTCTAAGTGAGCTGTGATTTTAAAAGGCTAGTAAAATGATGTGACCCTAGGAGTGATCTGGTGACAGGGAGAGTGGGAAAGATCAGGAAGCTATTCACAAGCCCAGCTGAGCCTGGTGTACAATTCCCCCGTCATCCGCTCACCTTCTGTCTGGCCAGAGCTACAGCAACTCAGGCACATTACGGAAAAGAAGAAGCAGTGTGTTAGGTCTTAGGAAACCAAGTTCAAGATACAAAGCTTCCTTCTAGTACCTTCCCCCCACCCAAATTTGGGAGGAAAATGGGGGTGCGTCTTATAGGCCCAGTGTAGCTTACCTGGCTCACTGTGGGGGGAAGACCGCAGTGGAGTGGGGTAACAGGTTATTAAATATTTAACCAAATTTTTTGCTTCAATTTTTTTCCTATTTTTCTCCTTTAAAACCTACATCTGTCTTATAGTCCTAAAAATACAGTAAGTCTTTTCAATTCCCAAAGCCTCATTTCTCACCAGCAAAATGAGAGTTCTGGGCCAGACAGTGTCTGGCTTTGCTGTTGTAGGATGTGACTTTTCCTGCACACTGGAAATGCTGTAGTGCCCACAGTGGAGGAGCCTGCTAGCCACCCGCCCCAGGCAGGCCATGGGGAGGGAGTAGTAAGGCCACGAGAAGTTCAAGGATCAGAGTTCTGGGCTTCTGGGAAGGGATCAAGGAGCTGGGGCTTTAAGAGGATCCCTATGTGGTACAGGAAAGCCCAGCCTGGTGGCTGGCTCCATCTTCTATCCAGGAAAGGAAGAGATTAGTTATGACTTCTCATTTCTCCAGTATCTCAGCTGTAGGAAACAGCACCCCTAATCTCCCAGGTCCCATGCTAGTAAGAGTCGGTGTGTTCTTCAGCTGTATCCCTACAACATCCTGCCAGCTCATGCCTCTCTCTCCTGGTGACTGCAGGAATGCTGGAATGGAAATGCTTGAAGTCACATGAATCACAGTCATCTAGGGAACCAGATTCACATGTGTGCCTAAATACTTCCACCAAGAGACTGATTAAGAGTGTTAGGTACACGGTCCACGTAACAAGGGTTATTCAGTGACAACACTATGGCCTGTTCATAGATGTTCAGTCTTCATAGTTCTGGAAAAGAATTCCGAGCACCCAATTTTATAGATAACGAGTAATAAAACCCAAACCAGTGGCACTCTAGCGCGACTGTGTAGAAGAACGTCAATGTTTCAGAATGTCTGTTGCAATGCAGACACATTGCCACCGGAAGTGCTGGGCTGGTGGGCCTGGAGAGGAGCCCAGGAGTGTGCCCTGTGAACGAGAACACCCACATGTCTGATGCTTGTGCTCAGGGGGTGCACTGGGGAGACACAGACCTGAACCAGACACCCTCTGCGGGCTCCCATTATCGCAGTGCCTGTCCCCCCTCAACCCCGCCCTCAGACCTGGGCTGTTTCTGCCTGCCTCCTATCTTCAAACCTGGTGGCATGGGCCAATCCTGGACTCATGGCCAAACACCATCCCGGGTGGCTTCAGAATCCTCTCAGATAGATGTGGGTTCCACTCGGTCCTATTACGTCCCTTTTCTTCCCTTTTGCCTCATCATTTAACTGTGTTGAGCTTTGAGTTGAGCTTTGAGTTTTGCCCTGAATGTTCCTGTTTTGATACGTTATTTGCACTTATACACCCTCCTGTTTCTTCTGGGAAATGCCTTCCAGTTCTGATGTGGGATTCCAGAGCCTCTGTTCTCCAAGCAAAGGCCCCTGGGGGCTCTTGGTATCCCCATGCTTCCCACACAACAGAAACAGGGACCGCTGGCTCCCAGGACCCAGTGAGAAGTGCCCCAAGAAGGAGCCCCCTTACCCTAGGATGGAGTGTAATCGAGGTAGGGTTTAGCCTCCAGATGGCCACCCCCTGGGCTGCTTCTTGGCCTTGGGTTAATTAATTCTCTGTTTCCAAGAATTCTTGGGTTTGTCCCATTGCTTTGATTTCCACTCTACCCACCTGTTTCTTGGGATTAAGGTTTCCTTCTTCCTCTGGCTCCTAAGCCTTGGGATCAGCTATAAGTACCCTCCTGCCCTGCAACTCCTCCGTCCTTTAATCCTGTTGAAGTTGGAAACAGCTGGAAACAGGCAGAAGGTAAAAAAAACAAATGGAGATCTGTGGATGTTAAGTCCAAAGTCCCCCAGGCCACTTGGTTCCTCAGGCTCCTCATCCTGTCACTGGAGCTGAGACCCGGCAGCTAACCTGATGCCCCGGGGTCCTCGGAGGCCCTCCCAACCTGAGGGGCTCGAATCCCAGGTCCTCCTCAGCCTACTGGTCTCTCTCTTCAACAGTCCTCCCTCCTATTTCAGTCTACTGATTTAATTTCATGCCCCCTGCTCTGCCACCTCCCGAGGAGAGAAGGAAATTGGGAACATGCTAATGATGAATATTGGGATTTCCAAAGATCCTTTGTATTTTAGAGAAACAGTCGGACTGTTCATCCAGCATCTACTTTTGTTTTTTTAAAGCCACACTAACTCTACACTCTCTTCCCCCGTGGAGCCAGGGCTGGTATGAAAGCGTGAAAAAGCACAGGATGTCAGGGCCTGGTGTCCGTGAGGATCTAGAAATGGCTGCTGACTGCACAGGAGCTGCCATGGCAGGGAGCTGCAGTGTCTGCCTGTCCATCCAGCCCGTTTCCCTCCCTCCCAGCTTCAAGTAACAGAAAACTTTCTCAGCTGCCTGTGCCTGGGGGAGCTTCGTGTGTCTGTGTCACCAGGGGCCTTCAGGTAGAAGGGCTGCCACACCAACCGGGGGCTGCACAGTAGTAGGCTGAGAGTGGAAGGCTTGGGTTCCAATCCCCACTTACCACTTACGTGACAAGGGATTTAACCTTTCTGTGCATCAGTTCCCTCATCTGTAAAATCGAAGTGGTAGAAACCTCCCTTATAAGGATTGCTGGGAGGATTAAGTGGGTTGGTCCACACGAAACACTTACAGTGTGCCAGGAGTGTGCTTAGAGTGTGCCAAGAGACATTATCTGAGTATTAATCCTTCCTATTATTATTTTGGCCCCATCTACCTCACCCCTTTGCATATTTCCTAGTTTCCTCAAAGATGGTAAGCACTTCAATGAAATTATAACTCTCTTTCAGGTAGTCAAAAGCAACATGTTCCTTAGTAAGTTGCTGTGTAATTTTTCTAATGTATAACATTTCTTAGTATCATTTTGGCCACATCAGAGAACCTAACATGCAAATGAGCTCACATGCAGCTGATCAATGAAAGTGAGGTCTGTAGGACCAGGACATTGCATTAGTTCATGATCTTTTTCTAGGCCAGGGGCGTGTTATGGCAGCAAATTATAACCTTTAGTAGAAGAGGAAAAAGAAAACTAATCTTGATTACCTCTTAGCACTAGGACCCTATAAACTGCATTTTTAAGAAGATAGACAGGGCTGGCCTCTGGGCAGCACCCCCGGGAAGCAGCCCACAGAGCCCACCTTCGCCACTGCACTGTCCAGGCAGCACCAGCCCCGCCCTGCTGTACATGTTGCCAGCCTGGCCTCTTTTGTTCTGCTGTGGCATTTTCTAGACTCTGAGAGCTGCCTAACTGGGCTCTCAAAGTTATTGTTCCAGGAAACAATTTTTGTTTTTCTGGTGCTCCGGTTACAAAGTTGCATAGTTTTGAGTGGCCTGCTCCAGCGCTACTTCTTTCTGAACTCCTAGTGCCTGGTTCTGTACAGCACGGTCTCGAAGGAAGCATGTGTCACGACATTAGAGGAGAAACACCTGTATTATTATCATGACTTTGAAGACATATTTCAACACTTAATTTAAATGCGTTTACATTATCTTTGTAAATGGTTCTGAGGCCTTGCTTTAAGTCATGAAATTAGCAAAAAGAAAACTTCACGACGTGCATTTGCCCAGGAGTGGGAAGGCGTTCGCATCCCCCTTCCCCATAAGCAGCATTAAATCGGTGGTGACTAACTTCTAAGACCGATTGGAGATAACATCCGGACTTCAGTTTCGAAGCTACAGGTTGATATATTTATGAAGGCATTTTGTTTTATTTATGTCCTATTTGTTCACTGTCACTGTTTCTCACTCTCTCCCTTCCCAGCCCCCCTCTCTCCCTTCTGTGCTGTATATCCTCAGGGTAGGAGAGGAGGGCTGATTTTATTAAAGCCTGCTCCTTAGTGACTGTTTCCTTGTCAGTGTTGTCGGTGTGATCCATCACGCCCAGAGACCACCTTCTATTCATTCTTAGAGAAATGAAGAAAGAAGACACACCATATTAATAATACAAACTTCAAGAGATCTGTTAATATTTGACACACAAAGTCTCCATTATCTTGCCATGTTTTGTGTGATTCATTTGCTCTAAATGATGATGACATCAAATTGGAAAAACTTAGCTGGCGTTTATACAGAATATACCCCTTGCTGTGAAATACATTCAGATCAACCAGCTCCTTGTTATAGGGTTTATTGAACACTTATTTTCTTTAAATACATTATTTATTTTAAAAATTATAACAAAATTTAGCAAATTAGCAGCCAATGTTGTTTTAATGCTTGCTAAATACCAAGTATTATTCTAAGCATTTGGGTGATATTAATTAATTTAATCCTCAAATCACCCCCTAGAAGATAAATACTCTTATTATGCTCATTTTCCTAGAAAGAAAACTGAGGCATAGTGGGGCTACATACCAAAGGCCGAAGAGCTAGTGCGTGGTGAAGCCAGCATAGAAAGCCAGGCATGCCGACTTCAGAGCCTGCAGAATAAACGTCCCCAGCCCTCACCACCACCTTGCTAACCCAGAGAGGAAAAATTATCATTTCCACTAGGTAGCTAAAGAAACTGAGGCTTGGAAACAGAAAGTACCTTATCCAAATTCATAGATTTTCAGTGGTAGAACAGGGGTTTGAATTACAAACATAATTGCATGACCACTTCCTTCCTTCCAGAATTTTTGTGCTTCTTTGTCATCCCCATGGGACCCCCTGGTCTCTTTAATATTTTTAAGGCTTCAGGTGGAAAAGCCTCAGTGCTTTTCATGTATTGCTTTTGAATTTGCATATTTATCATTTATTTCTAAAGTGTATGTAGAAATAGGAATATCTGGTCTAAACAGGAAATCTTTACAAAAAGACATCAATTTTAAAGAGTTCTCAAAAGAAATACTCAAATGTGCAAAGACGTTCCTGCACCCCATTTAAAAACTCTTCTGAATTAACTTGGCAGAAGACTGGCCATTCCTGATAGCTTTGAGATACCTCCCAATCGCTCTTTAAAATTCTCTGGAAGATAAACAAAAAGACAAGGAGTGGAAACTGAAGCGGAGGGGACTGTGTGGGAAAGAGCAGCCAGATTCTCCACTACCTGTACCATTCAGAAGGCTGTATGAAGAGGCACGTTTTTGGATTAAAAGACACACATTCCACCTCTGGAACCACAGCAGGGCAGATGCTGCCAAGGGGCACTGGACAAGCCTCTGACTCGCCCACTCTGTTACTGTGACACACTGGGTTGGCACTAGTAAGAAAAACAGACACATTTTCCAACCTTTGAGCCACTGGAAGCCACGCTTCTGTCTCCCACCTACCAAAGTCTCCTTTTTTTTATCTCTCCAGTCAATTTTTTCAATTAATCATTTAAGTCTAGAGTGGTGGTAGAAGGTGGGATGGAGAGAAAGGGATGAGGAGTATGGGAGAAATAATTTAGCAGCTCCCACTGGAAGAAGCTGTTTGCAGACAAAGGGGCATGCTCTTTGTAGAAGAGAAAGAAATAGGATTAGGCTGATAAAAAGAAATAAGATTAAAGTCCAGGAGTTCTGCTCTATCTATGAGTACTAGATTTTATAATTGAGCTGGATTCAACATCTCAATCATATTCTCCAACCTGAAGAGGAGACGGGTGCTTGTCCGGACAGCACTGGGCCAGTGCACCCATCCCCCAGGGAACTGTGAGTTAAACCCTCCTCCTGAGAGACAGAGCTGCCTCATCTGGAAATGCAGGATGATTACACCCTCCTCCCAGAGATGAAGTATAGCCAATGCCAGACCCTGGCCCAAGGCGGGTTCAATCTGTGGGGCTGTTGACACTTCGGAGCTCCCCATGGGCTCAGGCTGAGGCTAGACTTCAGCAAAACCCACATTTTCACCTGGCTTCTTCATCAGCACCCCTTCTGGGTCCCTCACTTCCTTGTCGGTTTTACCTGAAAGCACTTTCGCTAAATCACTGCACAGCCACCCCCATCTCAGGCTCTGCTTCTAGGGACACCAACCTCAATGATCTACTGAGCTATTGCATAACCATTTTAAGTACATTGGATGGCTTGTAAATATGGGTGACACAAAAATCCTTATAAATGTAGTTTTTTTTCCTCTTATTTTGTAGATTTCAAGTTCAGTTCCAAAAACTACAGAGCCAGGACATTCTGTGGTTCTTGCAATACACTGCCAAGTTATTTTTCATAGGGTTTGTCCCAAATGTATGACCTCCTGCACTGTTTTATGGTAGGATCAACAGCAAAGCAGCCAGCACTAGACACCAGCACTGTTCCAAAGCATCCAGGCTCCTCTCCTATTGCAGCTTTGATTTGTGTATATTAGATTACTAATGAGGCTGAACACATCCCCATATTCTCTTACTGATCGTAGATATTTCTCAGGTGAATTTCAAATCTAAGAAGAAAACTCCGTGCCAGGTTTCCGAAGTTTTGACACCACAAGACTCATCTCCTTATGTGTGAGGGCTTTTCAGTTCCAGGTAAGAAAATTCCGAGTTCAGAAACTGGGCGAAGCCATCAGGACTGTTTTTCCTGTGCAGAAAGGTTAAAGCAAAGCAGATGTGAAACTAGCCTCAGATCTCTTTTCTCATTGTGTATTATTTGTTAGGGAATGTTAACTATTGAACCTACATGCAAAAGAATGCTGGCTAATTTAATAGTCACTAAAATTACTTTTCATGTCATCTTATTAATAAAAACAAATGTACGAAATAACCTGAGCGTAATTGTAATAAATGACCTCACTGGCCTTGTTCCCTAGGTTTCCATGGCAAACTCTCCTTGTTTTTCTTGTTCTGCCTCCTTCCTTTTCTTGTCTTCAAGTGCCTGGAAAGTAGGTATTCCCCAAATTTCTGTCCTTGAACCTTTTATTGTTCCCCCTTTTACCTTCTCCCTGGTGATTTATTTAGACTGTGAACTTAAACTATATGGAGGGGGTTTTCCAGATCTTTCCATTTCACTCAGGAGTGTGAAATTCCCCAGGATTGCCCACAGTCAGCAGTGGTCTCACCCTGAGGGAGCATGTTGGCAGTGAGAACACACTCTCATTGGAAAGTGCTGTGCACTAGGCAAAGCCACGGAGGTGGAGACGGTGGCTTCTACAGCATTCCCGTACTACCACCTGACCACTGACCTGGTGAGTTAAGAGATCTTGTTTTCCACAGTTTACCTGCTTCTTGCTATGGACATAAAACAGACTCATTAAAGAAATTCAGCCCACAGATGTGTCTTTCTAGCTTGTGTGAAGAAGTAAAGTTATTTAGCAATATCTAAAAACTGGGAAATTTTATATCCCATTATGACATTCTGTTAAAAAAGAAGATACGGCAACCTTAGGCTCCCAATTCCTGTATGAAGAGAATCTATAAAAGCTTGCTAATGGTTCCCTTCTTTAAATGAGGCAGTACCTTCCAATTTACCACAGTCCCCATCACTCCGCATCGCCTTGTCTCTTTTATACTTCTTTACCTCCTTGCTTAAAACTTCTCATCCCATCCTCCCTCCCTGCCTTCCTTCTTTT
The DNA here is from genome assembly GCA_004024845.1 of Tonatia bakeri. Classification (NCBI taxonomy): domain Eukaryota; kingdom Metazoa; phylum Chordata; class Mammalia; order Chiroptera; family Phyllostomidae; genus Tonatia; species Tonatia bakeri. Next base: position 391,444 of record PVIA01000027.1, on the reverse strand, counting down.
CTTCTTTTCCACACTCTTTCCTTGTCTGAGATGCTCTTCCCTGCAGCTTCCTTCAACTTTGCCCTCTGTGTGGCATGGCCTATTCAGTGTCAGAATCCTGTTTGGTGTCACCTCTTCTGTCTTGTCCTGCCAGCCCACCATTACTACGACTTACGTCAGTCACTGACTTTTCTCTACTTATTCTCTGTGACGAGCATACCTGCATGCATTTACCTATAAATATCAGGAAACCAATGTATATTGAGAGACTGGCATGCTACAGATACTCTGAAAGGGGCTGCACATTTAAAATCAAATAAAGTATGGTTCCGGGCAGCATGGAATACACAGTTTGTGAAAAAGACTAGGATAAAAAGTTGAGTAGGGTTTTGTGGAGAATAGAAGCTGAACCAGGCTCTTTGGAGTGAATGACTTACTTAATCTGAGATTTGAAAGTCAAGAAGTAATTAGTTGAGGAAAAGTGAATTTCAGAAAAAGAAAGCATAATCTGAGGGGACACAGGCATAAAGTACACAGTGTATACGCGACATTGCAATCAGTTCTATATTTCTACCAATAAGGATGTGTTCCCTGAAGTAGCAAAAAAGGAGGCAAGAGTTTTAACCCACTTCCTTATTTCAAAACCATGGGTTTTTTAAATTTTATTTTAAATTGAATTAAATATAGCAATTAAATAAGAACAATTGTATTTTAGAAGAAAGATTCAATTTTTAACTCGACACCTAAATTGTTAATCTTAGTTATGTGACTTTATGTGCACATTGAGCCAGCTATCGAGCTCTCTTTGGAGACAAGAGTTTGGAAGAGAGTTGAAAGCCAGAACGAAAATATAGGCCATTTTTAACATCGAGCCCATCATGCTGCTTTGTTTTCAGATCCAGTCATATAAAAGTTAAAGAAAAAAGTTTCACAATTATAGTCCATACAAATTGGATAAGGGCATACAAAGCTTGCTCACTTATTCTGGGTGAAATAAGAAGCTATTTTACCCAAAATTTTTCCAAATAATTTTCTGGAAGTTATAATGAAATCAAATATGTTCCCCAAATCTTCTCTTGGGGATTGCTTGGCAAATATGAAATGTTAGCAGCAAGTCAAAATTTCCTCTCAAATTTCCAAATGGAATTTTCTGACACAATATCAGGAAAATATTACCTGCATTTATCTTGCAAGCAAACTAGGTGATATTTTGCATTTTTCCCTGACATCAATTTTAAGAATTAGGTCAGAAAGAAAAGAGACCATTTTTTAACAAGTTTTTTTTCCCTATCGCTGGAACTTATAACTGTTTGAAGCATATTTAACATTAATATTGGTGTTTACTTCTTAAAATCCTGTACAGGCTCCATGTACAGAATTCCAAATATATCTGCCAAATATGGCCAAGATCAAACTATTAGTCTTGAAAGTCTGGAGTAGCTGGTAGTTTCCTTGATGTTCCAAAAATAAGGCCCCTGAATTCTTTAGCCAAATTTGTTTTTCGATAACTAGCAAACTTCAGAATCGAACATAAGAACTTTGCCATGAACATTCAAATTCTCAGCATATGGCAAGTACTCTAGTACTGCCCATGGGGTTGACTACCACGGTAATGATATGAATAATTCTTATTCTCATACAGTGTTGGGCAGCCAATAGCTCTGATTTCCCCCCAGCCGAATTCCTCACTGTAAATCCTGTGTTACTGGAGCGTCATGAATGCGCATTCCAACCAATTTTTTAAATAGCTCATTTATTCAGAAGAATTTTGACAGGGCTTCAGACATATTATTAGGTTTGGTTGGAGCCCCAAAGTCTTGAGAAACAGCTTTTTCCTTCCATAACATCTTAACCACAAGTCACGCATAGACACATAGCACAGCACAAAGTTCTTGGGGCAGTCATAAGTTGCACAGAACTCACAGTAAGAAAAAGCCATAACTTGATCCTTGCAAAACTCAATGTGTGGTATCATTAGGTAAGACATTCTAGTGCCTGACTACAGAGTACAAGAACAAATATTCTGGGATAGCTTCAAAATATTTTCTCGCATAAACTTTTGGCAGACCTTAGAATGCATAGGTCCCTGAGAAATTCTACCAGTGCTGTGAAGTTGGGCCTCCGGTGACTGAAAGGGCTACTGTACACCCAGTCGTCACAGCCATCGCCATTCCTTCTTAATACTGTTTCTTCTTAATATGTCCCGATATTTAATAGTACCTACTGCAGAGAGCTGCACTCTGACAAGAAGGTCTATGCATATAAAAATAAGTTTTGTGTGATTCTGATTTAAATGTCATTAAATGTAAGATAAGGACACAATAACTCCTTTGATCAGTGTTTTTAGGCCTAAAAAACTGGAACGCTTGTTGTTTTCGATAAGCCTGAATCTAACCTTGATATATAAGTGAGCTCCATCAGATTTGTGTTTTGGCTGCCATCTTCAGTTACCTTATGGAAAAAAGAAAATTTTAGTGAGTAGTATTTTCAAGAGCGTCAGGCTGGTTTAGAAGAGTAAAGCAATGCTGATGATGGAAGATAACTGCCTAGTTTCCTCTCGTATCTGAGCTCGATAAGCAAAATATTTTTTTGTTCTATCCTCACATTTACGTCAGTAGCCTAAAACATGCCAACGTTTAGTGGAGACTTAGACAAGATTTAAAATACTTGCATGATTCTCTGATATCTTATTTCCTGTTGGACTAAACTCCATTGTCAAACAAGATACAGATATAAAAAGAAAAAGGAATTATTCCCCTAGTCTCTCTTATAAACTCATCTCTCTGAGGTAAATCAAGTGATCTATCTGCCCTATTATTCTTCATGCTCCTACAAACATATGTCCATGTTTACATTAACACACAAATATTTAGTGCTTTTATTTTATAAAGATGATAGTATATTGCACATTTTCTGAAACATGCTTTATCATTTAACAGTTTCTCATAGATGGCCCCCCTTGTCCACATAAACATATAATTCATCTTCATTTTAAAGAACACCAAATCTAAGATTATGATTTAATTTGCACTAAAATGAGAAAAGAATTTTTAATCATACCATATTTCCATCTAGTAACATACTGTTTTGCATTTATTGACTTTTATGTCTTTCAAGACAGGTTTTCATGTAGATATTGTAATTTTTTGTTAACTTCATTCTTTTTACAGTTTAAAAATTTTTTTTTTTGCTATTGTGAAAAGGAGGGTTTTATTTTCCATTTATATTTAACTGGTGACCACTAGTTTGATAGATTATATTACAATATTATTGGTCGTTACCTACTCCCTCTTTAATAAGAGAATTATACATTCGTGCTTATTGGATATAATTTGTAATACCTCCTTAGAGATGAAGCATTCCTATCCCCATCTGGACTGGCCATGTGACTTACTTTGGCCAACGAATGTCAGTGGACATGACATACATACATTAAAACAGAAGCTTTAAATTTAATTGTGTGATTATACTTGCCCTCTTGAGCTTCTGTTCTCTGGCATTAAAGTGTCAAGGTCGGGGCTGCCCCTTCAACCTAGATCTTGGAATGAGAATGCTTGTGAAGCAGACCTGCAACCAACCCATGGCTTAGAGTAGAGCAGAGTAGCAGCTGACTGTCAACATCTGTGAAAGGTTTCCTATTTTTACCTTATTTTCAAGCTAAGGGTTAACTTGCCAGTATCATGGATGTTGGCAGAAGACAAGTCCTGAATCAGAGACAAAAGGTAGCAGCCAGAGTATCTACCTGTTTGTGTTGGTTACCTGAGTCTCCACTCCCACACTGGTGGTGCAGGGAGCCCACATGGATGCCTGAAGGAGCACAGTAGGATGCATTCCAGGACAGGAACATTGGACTTTAAATCCTATCATTTCATAGCAAGCAGTGAGCAAACCTGCTCTTTGCTCCAGAGGTGGAATTACCTCCTCCCTGTAAGGTTGCTCCCTGCAAACACAATCTGGAGAAACAGCTGGGTGTTGAAGGTTTAACATACCCAGCAAAATATGTAAAAATATGAGAGACTCATGGAAGAGTGTCTCCCAACACTAGCCTTCAGCGCTCATGGAATGTTAGTGAGAAATAAATGTTTGGTATTGAATGCAACTGCAACATTAGGGTTGTCTGGTTACCTAACAGAGTTAACTGATGCACCAAGTACAGAGAAAAATGATTATTTGTATATTTATCTTATATCTTGCTACCTTACCTGACTTTAATTTTTAAAAATAATTTAATGTAGTTCCATAGCTTTTATAGGTATGATAATATCTTATGCAAGTGAATGAAGGCTCCCCTACCTGATTTATATTAATTACTATTGATTATTTTGTTTTCTTATCTTTGGCATTAGGCTAGGTTTCCAAAACAATTTTGAATAATAATGATGATAGTGAGTACGTCATTTATTAAGCTATTATCTCCTAGTTACAAACCTACCTTTTGATGCTATGCTTGCGATGCTAGGGCTGGAACTCATTGAACCATGTTTTTCTTTGCGAGATGACTCCCAGTTAAACACTGCTGATAGAGTTCAGAGGCAGAGAAATGACAGGCTGGAGAAAAAAGAAGGGACTGTTTCTTCCTATTTGTTGTCTGGGAGCTTCTTACTACTCCCTGTTCTTATGAGCATTGTCCCACAAATGCTTCCTCATCTTGGCCGGAGCAGTTCCTTCCCATAGCAGTGGAGGAATCCCATGAACAATTTCCCAACATGTGTAGAAACCACCTCATTGCACTCGCCACTCAGAGATATGAGAAGCCTGAGTTTCATTTCCACAAGGGCCTTTCTTGATCTCATTCAATCAGAGGGCTGCAGCTGCTCTCTGCAATTGCCACCTCTGTGATCCGAAGTTCTCTCTCTTTTTAAAACTACTTTATGAATAATTTGGCACCTCATTAATATTTCTTTATATTAAGTTTTCCCTGCTAAAGTAACTGGTGTGGCTTCTGCCTCATGGCTGAACCCTGATTTTAATTATGATAGCTTTGGCTGTTTGCCCTTTAACATTATAGTTGATGGTTTTTTGTTTGCTTTTTCTTAATTGCCTTTGGAGTTTATCAAATGTGTTTTTGTATATACCGATAAATACATTTTTCCTTTTTAATTGTTAATTTAATAAACTAGATATTTTATAATGTTGAATTATCCTTAGATTTTTTTAGAATAAATAATAGTTAATGCATTTGTTGCTCTTACTACATATGTTTAAAAAACTTTATATACATTAATTCATTTAATAAATCTACTTGGTCATAGTTTATGATTACATCGCTAAGTTTAAATTTCCAATTGTTTATTGAAAACTTATATTTATAACTGAATTTAATACTACTTACTTTTATATATTATATTATTATTACTTCTTTCCTACTATTTTATCAGCTCTGTTGAATTGAAAGATCCTTGAAAATCAATGCTTTGGTAATATTTTTCTCTTAGAAGTCAATATTACAGTGTTTTGCAAGAGCATTGATTGATGTGTATTGAATGAATAAACACAATAGATCTAAAGTAAGTCTACTTTTTGAAAAATTAGCATTTATTTTGTAATATAAATTCTACTTTTACACATTTAAAATTATTTGTATGAAATTAAAATATATAACAAAACAAATTCAATATTAATTTAGATTTTTCTGAGCATATGTATTCATTTCAGAATGCTGACATCTTTAAAATTGTTTCTGATCCTGTCTCCTTAAACTCTCTTCATAGTTTTCGAATTCTCCAATATTTAGTTAATATCATAATTGCTTTTGTGCAATTCTGAATTACTGTGTTATGTTTGTGATCTAGATTATATCAAAATTATTTTTTTCCAGAATAAATGCAAATTAGTAGAAGGTAGGCATTAAGGATTCTCGATATATGAAAACCATTTTCAACAAAATGTTTTTTATTTAATCCAAAATTAGATTTGTGTGGTTTGGGGTTCAGGGCTTCTGAGGCTTTGCTTCCGTTGGTTCAAGACTTGACCTTGACATGGAAGTTTTTCATGTTGCTCCTTTAAGGCACTAGCTAAAGGATTGACAATTATGTCTTTGGGATTATATTTAAGGACAGTGTGTTATTATTTTTTGTTTGGTTTTGAAACTGCATTTTAAGGAATTTTGTGTGCATGGCAATATGTTGGCAGACAGGTAAGTAAAAATGTATCCTCTACCACCATGGATCTTTCAATGTAAGGACAGGCCATATGCAGACCCACATTTTATATAGATATAATAATGTTAGACAAACTTCTTTTCAATCCCAATAGCAAAAGGAGGGAAAAAACCTATCAAAATAAGACAAGCACAGCACTGAAGTACCTTGCTCTATTTCGTCATTGTTTTAATTCCAGCTTCTAATGTTTTGTGGTTTGGGATGTAATGATTGGCATTTATGATCATAAGCATGAAGGATCTTATTTCTCATGTCTTCATGACATACTTAGAAGCTGTAATATAAATCATGGTAACCTCATTTTACAGGAATAACAGGAATTATTTTATTATTTCTTTTACCTTCTCTACTACCCTAAAGTTTATAATACTAATTTTCATTGTAAGCAATAATTGATATGTACCCTTATTACTGCAACACAGTTTTATAAAGCTTGGGCTGGGTTTATTTGAGAAAATACTCTATTTTAATTTATGGTATAGCCTGAAAGTGACCTAAAATGCATTCTGTCAATTCAGTTCAGTTGATTTGCCTCAGCCTATCCTGCCTCTCCCTCCCTCCCTCCCTCTCTCTCTCCCTCCCACCCCGCTGAGTGTGTGTGTATGATACCCTGATGATGGCAAAAACCTAAATATAGGGAGCTATTTTCATGATGGTCATCTAATTTTAAAAGTAAATTATGGCATAAACTATGTTTGATTATATTAAGTGTAGTTTATGTATTACTATTCTTTATTTTAATCTCAGTTTTTACTTTACCTCTGAATATAGATCCTACTTTTTCGAGGTTTTTGGAATTATGATTTAAGACAAGGGAGTAAGAAGTACATGTAGTTTACAGGGTGCTGAGTGATAGACACAAGGCTCTATTTCAGGAAATTAAAATGGCAACTTGGAAGAATTTTGGTTTTTAAATTAGATTTATTAAGAAATAAAAAATTTACTTACATCAATTATATGATATTTACAAATACTAGAAAGTTGGTAATTTAAAATTTCACACAATTGACTTAAAGAAGATATTTGGTCAAAGTTTTTCACCTACTCTCTGGAATGCCAACCATAGAATAAAGCATAAAACACACTACTGCATTTAATATGATATTAGGTAGATGCTTCATTATATGGCTTAGGGGCTGTTAAACTTTCTGAATAGTTTTCAATGGCTTTTTGGCAGGTGTTGTTTGATTGTTTTTTGTTGTTTCATTATATAAAATATGTTGATACTATTTTCACAGGAAAGAAAAGTATAGACTAGAGCAAGAAAGTCAGGGTGAACAAACACTCAATAGAGAATTACTTCAGTTTTAAAATTGAAGCTGACATTTTTGAGTTGTGAAGTTTGGGGTTTTATTTCATTTAAACTCAGAACGACTGAAGTCAGGAGACTGTCCCGAATGAGAAAGGACGGGGGAAAGGTGAGAACAGAGGAATGGAGAGACTTCGGCAAATGTTTCAGTTCCGCAGCAACGTCTTTGCTGTTTGGAAAATAAGTGTCTGCAGGTGTGTTTTCTATCATACTTGCTGGCTCAAGGAAGAATGTTTATTATTTTCTGAATTTACCAGCAATTGGTGTGTGCTGAAGGCTCATTTATTTCTTACAAAATGTCGCTAACCCACTCCTGTCCTCTTAAATTTAAAACAGCTGCTGCCACTGGCAGGACCTAAATTTGAACAGAGACAGAACTCCAGACTCTGTATGCCTGTGTTACACTGTTATTAATAATAATCTCTGTCTGTCAAGGTGACAAATGGACAATTGTGTCTACACACATATTCCCTCTGTCCTTATATATAAAAAGTTAAAGCTTTCATTTTAACAAAAACCCACGATTCAATTAGAAAAATAAAAAACCTTGATTGTTGGTACCATTTAAAGCACTACAATTTAGTTTTGCTTGAAGCACTGTAACTTCCAATGTTATTTCCCTTCTGAGAAGTTACATTTTTTAATATTATCTATGAATTAGGACAGCTTATTTACTTAGAGGACACAGCGTAGGGATCCAAACTAAATGTTAAAAGGCAAAGCAAAGTCGGAAAAAGAAACGCAGTCTTTAATTTTAAGTTGGTTATACTTTTATTTTCAGATTATTGTTTCATAATGTAGAATTTACAGCCTCCTCAACATTTATTTGTAAAGAAGACAATGATTCCAACTTTTTCAATGTATGCCCCACTGTTTAAAGAATTTTGACATAATCATTGAATAACTGGGTTTTCAGTCAAAGATACAAGGCTTTTTAAAAAAAAATCTTGTTTTTATACTATTACCTTATCAAAAGCAAATCATTTTGTTTTTCTTTCTCTTAGATTTCCTTGGAGAACAACTGTTCACTTTCTGTAAGGATGGATTCATCATCTGTTTTAAAATGCAAACAAAGATCAGTTTTTGCATAAGGTGAATCACTGAGAGAGACAGTGAGCGTTCACAAGGCACTTCATGTTCTCCAGAGTGAAATTCAAATCATCCTTTTCCACCCTGAGTTCAGGCTGTCCTGCGAGTTGAGATCTCATCTTGTTAAGGACTTTATCTTTAAAGAAAACAATTTTCTCAAAGGAACTCCAGCATTGTAATTTATAAAATCAAATTCATCAATAAGCACAGCTCTCATTTAAAAAGTCATCCAAGTCTCCAGAACCTAGGGTCTAAAGTATTAATGTTAAATTATAATATTCTATAATGTCAATATGTAAAAGATAACAAATAAATGTTTAATCATTAAAAAGTCACCATCTTCATGAATAAAATTAAAATACCCAGTAATCCTTAATACATTTACAGTCCCTTCCTTAGTGATGAGAATGAACTTTGCAATTTAATTTGACACTTTACAGTGTGAAAAAGAAAGATAAAAAATAAGCCTCTTGGGGATGGGAAGAAAATTTCCAGTCTCTTACTAGCCAGTCTCTCTCATTTGCTCCTCTCACTCACTCCCTGATCTCTCCTTTTTCTCCCTGAAATCACTGGTGTTTTTACCCTCTGAAGTCCTCTTTTATATAAACAGAACTAACTTTAAAAACCTGAGGTTTGGATTTCATTTCATCTAGAAGTGTTGGCCTGGAGTTGTTGCTGGTTAACGTGGTAAGTCAAGAATTTAAAAAAGATTAAAAAAAAATACAGACTCTGCTAAAGAAGGTACATGGTAGTGTGGGTCAGCGATTTTCAACGGGTGTGCCACAAGAATTTTTAAAATATGCAGTACCTGTGTATTTAGTCAGGGGCACTGACCTCTTTTCCTTTAGATTGTCAAATAAAAAAATGACAACAGCCAGCACAACAATAGTCAACCAGTGTGAATGCCACTCTTGAACCATTAATATGTAAGTCATATTGGATTGGTTTAAAAGTTCATTTGTTTTTTTCCATAAGATGGCTCAGGTAGCGCTTGTCTTTAAATTCATTTGAACAATTTGTTAGATTGTATTGTGACAACTGTCATGTCAGCGTGCATTAAAAAAACTTACCAAGATTGGTGAATTTTTGTGCAGCCATTTTAATATTGAAGATGGAAGAAAATAAGCAACACTTTCAGCATATTTTGCTTTATTATGTGCAACTGAAATGCAAAAAAAAAAAAGATTTGTTAAGTGCTAAGTGCATGGAGAAGTGCTGTGACAGATCGAATGTGTCGAAAGTGGCTTGCAGACTTCCGGTCAAGATAGCGATGCAAGCAGACGTGGCTTGCCTCTTTGCCCAACTACATCAAAATGACAACTAAAATATAGAATAGCCATCACTCAGGAATGTCAGAAACCGAGTCACCGTATTTTCAGACTATAAGATGCACCCCCCCACACACATTTGGGAGGAATAAGGGTTGTTAATGCTGCTGTTGAGTTCTGTTTACATTACATTGGTGAAATATTATTTATATTACTACATATTTTACCACATTTTTTGCTTCGAATTTTTTTTCCTATTTTACTCCTCTAAAACCTAGGTGTATCTTATGGTCCAAAAAATATGTACATGAAACTCTGACAACAACAGAGCTGAAGAAACCACATCCGTAAGTGTAGTTGTATCATATCGGTCATGTCACATAATAAGGTTGTAATTGGTTAATTCTTGGTACTGAAAATTTTCATAAAATACAGGCACCTAATTTTTAAAAAAGTCACTTTACAGCATAAAGGGTAGATAATTACTATTACAGTACTTTTTTTGTAAATCAATCAAAACTATACCTAATTTTTGTCAGATTAGTAAAAACTATATTTATCAGTGTGCTGCAGAATTTTGGTTATTAGTTTATGTGTTGAAAATTGTTGGTCTAGATATAAGATACCAGGAAACAAGTGTACCAAAAATTTCCAAGTGTTGAACACTTGTTATAATACTCAGCTTTTCTTGGTATTTATTATTAATTCATTCACCAGAAAGGGACTGAAAATCTGTAACCTGCTGAAGACAGCACAGGACCCAGTTCCAGTGTAGAGAAGCTCGCAATTTAGTAGGAGGGTCAGGTAAGGAAACAAATCTGTTTCAATGTTAGGCAGTAAATTCTTATATAGAGGGGGCATGGTGCTGTGGGGGAAAAAGCGATAAATTGCCAGAGGAGCTCTGATCCAAGGTAGAACAGAAGGATAAGCAGAAGGTGAAAGATTTATCCTTGAGAGAGAGAACCACAGGCAAAGAAATAGGTATGTGGAATTTTGAGGTAACAAATTCATAAAGTTGCCTCGAGGACAGAATCAGTGGTGACAGAGGAAGTTGAGGAGAGAAAGATGGATTGAAGCCAGACTGTATAAACCTTTACATGCCAAATTAAAGAGTTAACACTGTAGTCTGTAGGCACAGGATTTTAAGCAAGAGGAATGACATAATCAGCTTTACAATGATCAGAGGTTAGACTCCCTAGGAAATAGTCCCCAAAACCCTGAGATTTCCAGGTGGTGATTCACTGGGGCATAATTGGGGAATGAGTACTTGCAAGGGGGTGAAGGGAAGTTGGCTATGATGCAGATGCACCAGAGACTGCATCCCTAATGGCCCTTCAGTGTTGTCCCACACTGAGTCCAGGTGGCCAGACCTTCTCACCCACACTGAGAGGGCACTGGATGTGAACAGTCCCCAGGGAGGAGGGTACAGCCTTGGGCAAGGCTGATTCCTGAAGGTGGGAGCAATTCCTGGAGAGGGACACAACAGTGAGCCATCGCCTACCAAAACATCTGGCAGCTGGAGTGAGTATCTCTGTTCTGAAGAGGACCTGAGCAATGCCACAGTGTCGTGGGATCCAATACAGGGTTTTATGTATTTTTTTCTGTTGGTTTATTTATTTGTTTGTTTGTCTAAACCTAACCATAGCGAGAAGGATGGTCCTGAGTGAGGAAAGGCTGGTTAAACAGAGATGAGATGGGATTCTGTGAAAAAGGATGAGGCTAGAGGTGATGCCAAAGGCACCATGACAATGCACTGGGAAAGCAACTCTCGTCCCAAATGCTGCTGGAACAACTGGCTATCTGCATGGGGAGAAACAAGAGTATTAACCGCCTTTTACACTATACCAAGATTTAACTCAAAATGGACCATATTCCTAAATATAAAAGCTAAAACTATAAAATTTCTAGAAGAAATAAAAAGGGAACTCTTTGTGACCTTGGGTTAATCCAAACTTTCTTAGACAGAACTCTAGAAAATAAACAATAGAAGGGTGGAAAGATTGACAATACCAAATGTTCAGGATGTGAAGACACTAGAACTCACATACATTATCAATGAAAATATAAACTGGTACAGTCACTTTGCAAAACAATTTGGCAGTTTCTTATAGAGAATATACTAACCATGAAATCTAGCCCATTTACAAGGTATTTATCCAAGACAAATGAAAACCTAAGAGTTGTACTCCAAGTTTATAGCTGTTTAATCTATAGTGGACTGAAACTGAAAATAACTCAAATATCTGTCAGCAGGGAAATGTAAACGTAAATTAAATTAAAAAATTTAAATAAGTATTATGTATAATAACTCAGCAATAAAAAAGTTTAACTACTAACATGAATACATCTCAAAAACATTGTGCTAAGCGAAAGATGCCAGACACAGAAGATTATATTGTTCTGTCTGTGTATCTCTATTTGCATTAAGTCAAAAGAACCACTGGTACCAGGGGCCAGGAGGGCACTGGCTGCAAAGTGGTGCAAGGGCACGCTCTGGGCGATGGGATTATTCTACAACATATATCACAACTGTGTTATTCAATGAGTTTTAACTAATACACACACACACACACACACATTTATTATGCATTTATTATTTCTGAATTTTATTCTACGTATGTATGCTAACCCTAAAAAACTAAAATATAAAGATGAGTGAGTAGCACTTGGCCACCAAGCCTGATTTTCTTCAGTTCTTGTTTCTCAGAGAAGTTCTTTTGTATAACCTTCAGCATTCATTCATTCAATACTATTTATAAATGGCCCAATTTTAAAGAAAGGGAAATCTAGGAATTAGACAATTGCATTTTTAATGCATTAGTTACTAGTGAATTGATCACTAAGCCCATATGAAGAAACTGTTCTACTTTAACTGACAGGGATAATATAATATTTTAAATAAAAAAAAAGAGCTTTTAAAAGTAATATATAAAAGAAAAACTCACAACCTGGCTGGTGTAGCTCAGTGGATTGAGCACGGGCCTGTGAAGCAAAGGGTCGCCAGTTCAATTCTCAGTCAGGGCACATGCCTGGGTTGCAGGCCAGGTCCCCAGTAGGGGACACATGAGAGGCAACCACACATTAATGTTTCTCCCACTCTTTCTCCTTCTCGTCCCCTCTCTCTAAGAATAAATAAATAAAATATTTTAAAAACCCTGAAAAACTCAAAGCAACTTAGTGTAAAGTGGGCATTTATATTCCTGATTTTGTGTGTGTGTGTCTGTACATAAGTAAAAATATAGTAAGTGCCCACTTAACTATATACAGCAGGAATAAAATTTTAAAGTGGAAAAACACCATATTTTTTCCTTCTGTAAATAAGAAAGTACTGATAGCAAGGAAACTCTAGCTAGAAAACATCGGACATTACTCTCCACTATAAGAATCTGAAAACACTAGCATCTCTTTGAATGAGGGAACTATGACACCCTTTTAGAGCTACATAGAACTTACCTGGGAAAAAACTAGAAGTTGTGACTTTGTTTGCCCAGGCCAAGAGGGCCTTGCGGATAACCAACAGTTTTGGTGACAACAGTGAGACTTTGTCTCCTAGACTGCACCTACCTGTAGCCCTGTCAGGAAAATGACATTCCTTTTTCAACTGAATTAAAGAAATCTGTCAAATGCTTTTCATGTACCAGGAACTACTTTGGGTGCTAAGGACATAAATTGAGTAAACCAGTCTCTATCTTCAAAGAATTCATAGCTTAGTGGGGCAGAAAGAAGTATAAAAAATTGTAATACAATATACTATGTTATCAAATAAAAGATGCCATAAATTTTAAGATACACCATTATTTCTTGTACCTCTAAGTTTTCACATAGAACCCTGACTGGGTAGCTTAGTTGGTTAGAGCATTGTTTCATTACCCCAAGGTTGCAGATTTGATCCTTGGTCAGGGCACATATAAGAATCAACCAGTGAATGCATAAATAAGTGGAACAACAAATCAATTTCTCTCTCTCTCAAATCAATAAATAAAGTTTAAAAAGATTTCACATGCTCAGCAGTGCTTTTGATTTAAGTAAGTGCTCAATAAAGTTTGGTTATTGTTATCAAAGGTAATTAATGATAGAACTTGAACTTGAAGAAAGAGTAGGGTTTTTTTTTCCTCCTAAGAGATAAGGGAGAAAACAGATTCCAAGAAGAAAGAACAGACACAAAGTCTCAGAGGCCTGTTTCTGAAACATTCTTTCTGTCTGCGGTGGTGTAGTAGGTGAGGTTTTTTCCTTGGGAAATTGTAAATCTTTTTGACACCCTCTACTTTCTCCTGCACCTTCCTCCTCTGTCCTCCAGTCCAATACACCCACAAAGGCAGCTTGATTTTTTCAGTTTTAAACTCAAAAGCATGCACCTGGCCCTGTACTCAATCATGAACTTGGCTCCTCAGAGCAATGACACTCATTACTTGTCTTCTATTTCCCTCTTCACTCCCCTACCCGACCCTCTTGCTGTTGGCAAAAGCCTTTGTCTGACATCTTTTGTTTAAGAGGATTGATTGCTCCCTCCCCCCCAACCCCCCCACCCCCCAGGGCCTGTTAGGTTCTTTCAGGGGACTCCATGCAAATAAGGCTCCAGGTGGCCTGACCTGATTTCCCAGAGCTCTCCAGGGGCTAACGCCCTATTAGGACATTCACTGCATATAACATTTAGTGAGCCTAACCCCCTCTGAGTTTTGGAGAAGTTATTGGACTTGCACAAAAGTAGCCAGTTAATAACAGGCTAAAACACTGGTGTTTTGCTGCAAAGGATTTCTTCTCAGTATTATTTCCATGAACGCAGTGACCCCCCTTTTAGAAAGTAACTAGTATTTTGAGCATATGAAACCTCACCAGTCTTTGAATTTGAATTCATGCATCTATTTACTCCTCTACACATAGTTACTGAGTATCTGCTTAAGGTAGGGCACTCAGCCACAAGTAGAGGTTGAACAAGACGAGCATTGTCCCTACTCTCACAGAGCTTACAGTCTAGCAGAGGAAGAAATGAAAAGCATTCCTGAGGCGAAGAGCGAAGGCAGCATAGTGAAAGATTCTCTGAGCAAGTTCCTGTGAAGCAGACACCAAAAGAATAGGGAGAATAAGCTACGTAATGGAATGGGGGCAGAGAGGTGATAAAATGAGATTTGAAGTATCTGGCAAATCATGTAACAACAGCATGTGTAATAAGACTGTGTGGTTCTTAAATGTACATCCCTCTGCAGCTCTCCAATCTCTGCCCCAGGTCCTCTTTCCACCAAGCTCCCTATCTCTGCTCCTTTCCCAGAACCACCTCTTTTCTACTTTGTACGACTCTTGTTTTATGGTTGTTTATTATACTCTCAGGGTATTAGTACACTCTAGGGTTTGTGCTGTCGACAACAGCCTCTCTAGATGTAGCAGTGGCCTGATTATTGTGTTGATTGTTTGGAAAGAGATCTCTCACGTCAGATCCTGCATCTGAGAGGGATGTGGTGGTGGTGATGGGGGTTGCTAAATGGAATCTGGCTTCTCTTGGTCTTGATTCTTGAAGATGAAATAAATATGCATAGAAGTCAGGCAAGGGGTGGTTATAACAGTATTTAAAATTTTTTAATTGAGATCCAGCATAAGGGATACTTTAATATCACAAACCAGAATACACACACATTAATTATTACAACACCAGTTTCCCAAAATTTGTATTTTGGAAATACCCTTATTACATGTGACTCAATCTGATCTTTTATATTTTGGATTCTGATTACTGTTTTTCAGGGTAACAATCTATTAATGGGCCACAAAATCAACTGAGTGGGTCATGGTGAGCACCTTAAAAAGCACAATAAAAGCAGCATATGGAGGCAGACTAGAAAATAGTGAAGATGCCCTTATTTTGTGGTCAGTCTTCTGGCACTAGAATTTCCGTATCTCGGACTTGCCAAGTCTCTGTTTCTTGCATTGTTTGTACTTTGTTATTTGAAACTTGACACAGGTCAGTGGTTATAGCTGCAGGTTCTGGAGTATGGGTTCAGATCTTGACTGCCGTTCAGGCTGTGTGACATGGGACGCTTGAGTCGGTCTCCTGCACCCTGCTTGCTTAGTGTAAAATGGAGATAATAGCACTGTCCTCATATAGTTGCAAGGATTAAATGAGATACTGCAGTGCTTGGCACATATACTCAATAAATATCATCCATTATATTTTGTTCTCTTTTATTTTCCCCTAGTATTAAGTTTCAGCTTTTTTCAGTTCACTAAGCAGGACCAAGGGAAGAGTTACGGGATAGAAGACTACGGAAGCCAGCTTACTAGGGGCAGCAGATAACAAAGTGAAAGAACCACTAGAGGAAATAGAAACCCTAAGAGTTAGAGCAGAGGTCCTTAGTTCTTCCATTGCTAACTTGAATGTCCAGGATTTTATTTACTTAAAGAAATTACCCTTACAGTTCCTCTGTCTAATATCAACACACTTTAATCCTAGCTCCTAGTTACTTATCTAGATCAAATTCTAGTTTAGTATAGAAATAGACTAAATTTGATTGTGTATTTACCTACACATTTCTACTTGACATTTCCTGAGGTTCCTCTCTTTTGGAAGCACGCTTTCTGCTTGCCAGTCCTTTGTTGGTCACATTACTTCTTTCCTGCCTCTAGCACTATAGGAGTTTTTTTTGTTATTGTTGTTGTTCTTGGGAGAAATGTGGGGAGAAAAAAATAATGAATAATAAGATGAGAAGAAAAGAAGGTATTCTGTCATACTATCTTATAAAGGCAAAAGTATTCTATATTAAAAACATTTAATGCATTTAGTGTGTACTTCTTAAATATTTTCAATCCCCCCCCCAAAAAAAAAATGACAAATAACATTTACCTATGGGACGGGACAGTCCCAGAGTTATATTGACCCCAAAAAGGAATATACCTGCCAGAAAAGGACTCCTCGTAGTTAACAGGGCCCAAACTCATTATCAAAGTCTAACAGACATTGTTTGCAGAGGCCTCTAATGCACACTGTGTATCAGAAAAAGCCATAGAGTGTGCTGTTAAGCTGGCTACACTGAGCTCCTGCTGGCTGAGCTGAACCTTATTAAAGAGTTCCTAGGATTGTATTTCCACCAGTGGGCAGAGACCTGTCTCATCAAATCAGAGCTGCACAGCTACCTTCTGGTTTGTATCTTTACTGACCAATCAGAGAAGCTCTACATCTACCAATCAGGATGTGCTGCTTAAACCAACCAGACTGTGCACATTTGGATTCTTCATTTGCATAAAAATGGGCCAATCAGGGACAACGACAGGGAATACTCTTGGTTTCCCCAGAAGCTGTGTTTCCTGGGTTTGCAAACTGTTTACCTGAATAAAGTTTCTCCTTTCTCTGAACTCCAGATTGGGACTCTTGTTGGCATTGGATTGGTGGCAGCAACTTCTGGTTGACAGGTATACTTAGAAACTCATTGAAAAAGAATTCTAATTTCTGGAATGACATACATAAAACAGGTTATAAACCTGTAAATGATGTGATTAACAATTTAGAGGTTTCTTAAAATCCCTGTTTTGCAAAGAAAAATGTTATTTTTAAATTATGTAGAATTTTTAAAAATTGTTAATTTTTGTATCAGTGCTCCACAGAACAAAACCTTATTATGGTTAAAATTAGTACGTATAAACTTCACAAATTACCCATATTAGTTAATGATAGTGATCATTAAAAGCATCATGAAATTATATTAAGATAAAATGTACAAATACTTTTTTAATACGTAAGCTTTTAAAAACTTAGATTTTTTTCTGAATAATACATGTTTATTTTTAACCAGCTCAGATGTTGAGTTAAAGGCTAACAGTCCCGTCATCATTCTTTTCTATGGGATTAACTATAATATTTTCAATGAGAGTGCAAAGCAATCATTGTTTCGTGTTTTATTTACACTGGATCTGCCTGGCAAAATCCCAGGTCTAATCATTTGTCATGAGTCCAAGTAAGTGTATAAAAGTGTCCTTGCTACCTTCAATGGGATCTATTTCCAAGGTCTATTTTTCCCATTTATTTTCCCTCAAGGCAGATTTGTCCCAGCAACTTTTTACCATAACATTATTTTCTGCTTGTAATAGTACTCTCTAAGAATTCTACACGCCACAAATAATCCGTGAATATATTGTCAGTTCTTGGAACCTACCTTTTTTCCTTCTGCTGAGCTCTCTTTTAACCATAACTCCTCGTCTGTAAAATTATGAAAAGTGCAGAAACCTGGGGTCGGGGACAGAAAGATGTCACATGAGCGGGAGGTGGTGGAAACTTGACACCGGCGAATGTGTATATATTTGTTTACACAGGTCACCATTTTTAAATATTTAACAGAGGCTGAGCCAAAATGGGAAACATATTAAAAGGTGGAGAGACTAAAACCTCAAAAGACTAGAAGTGCCGACGGGACAGGGCGGGGTGGACGGGCGCTCGCCAGATCAGCTAGCTGGGGCCGGAAGGGTGGACTCCAGGGGGCAGGGCCGAGTCGGGGCGGGTCTGGTTGGAGGGAAGCTCGGGGCGGGGCCAGGGGCGGGGGCGAGGGCCGGTGGGAGCCCTGACACCTCCTGGCGGGGACCCGCAGGCACCTGATGCAGAGCAAAAGCCTATTTCCACACGTGGAGAACTTTTAACAACACGTGAGAAAAGGACAGCAGTGCCTGTGGAAAATATGCCTCACAACTCTGGCGTCCTACCCAAATCCCCTGACCAACAGCTTGCTTGCGGTGTTCCCGGGGGACTTCACCCCTTCTATGGATAGTCCGGGACCTGGGTCACGAGCTTGGACATAAGGTCTCTCGAGCAGCCCCCAATCTAGACGTCGGGACGCGCAAACCCCACCAGCAGGCGGCCACGCAGGTGGTGTGCGCCTGCGCCCCACGATTGGGGCGGGCCCTGAGAAAAGGGGTGTGTCTTCCGCCGGCGCGCGGGGGGCGGAGCCGTGGGGACTGAGCGGTCCGCGACCCATGGGTTGACCTTCCCGAACGCCAGGTCCCGTGACGTCACCTCGCCGTGACGCGCACGCTGTAGGAAAACTGTAAGTTTCGGAAGATTCCTGCAGCTACCTGGGCCTGCAGGGCTGGACCTGCTGCTCGTCTTCCCGATGCTTGTAGAGGCTGTGGGTTGTTAGATCCTGGTGCTACCGGGGGAGCCGCGAACCTGGTTAAGGGACAGGTGCCCGCCCAGGGCGGGAATGCGCCCTTTGGGGTGGGAGGGCCTGGAGGGCCAGGAGTACAGGGAGGCGAGGCCGCACCCCGCTGGGCGGGGTCCCCCCCCCCCACTTTTTCCTCCAGGGCCTATAGGGCTTTAGGAGCCTGAGAGCCAGGTCAAGGAAGGGGGAAAGTCTAAATGAAAGTCTCCTTTCTTCCTTATGGATGAAGGGTCTTGGATTCCCTTCAGCCCAGAAGTTTGACATGTGAAGTCTGGGCTAGAAGTTTCCTTCAGATATTCTATATCCAGGCTTCTCTTGACATCCCACAAGTTACCAGATCGCTGAAGACAAGTTATAAAGATAACCACTTGCTGCCTTAGTTTCCTTTTTGTGTAGAATGGCAGAAAAGTAGTCACTGGCTTTCCTAATTGTCATTCTTACAGGAATGGGGATTGTGAGAGCAAGTGAGATAATACAAACATGTAAACTCACTGGAAGAAAGCTTATAAAGACAGTTGGTTATTCTCAGAATGTGATGGCCAATGATTTGACAGAGGGCTTGTAGATAGTACCTTTTTCCCAATTTTGCCTCTTCACCTTGCTCCCCACCCTAATCTAATCACATACAACAATTGAGCCTGATTGGCGGGCTGAACTATTGTCACTGAACTTGGTGGAACAAGGATCAAGAAATAACCAGCACCATTATCATAAAGATCTCGGCAATTTCCAGGTCCCGTTTGCCTAGATTTTGCAGAGAAAACTTTTGGAATGTTGAAACTAGTACATTATACTCAATACAGATACACTGTGAGTTTTAGGAATTTTGCTGTGTAAACTTGGAATATACAATCGTCATATATGACTGCTTGAATTATTTGGCTTGCCATGGGTTAATACATTATTGATAAGTTTGTACTTTACTATAATACTTTTCAAATTCAAGGACAAGTATTTGTTGGGAACTTAAAAGGGAAGAATATTGTACACATCTCAGGAAATAGAAAGATCACATTTCTATAAATTTAGTTAAAGAGTGTAATATCCTTCCATTTGAGTTAGAGGAACCTTCGAAAGCAGTGGTCCTAATATTTTTTCTATCATTTGCTACCTTTGTGTCCAAAGACAAGTCAACCCAAATTTGAAATTTTTTCTCTCTCTAAAATGGGAGATGATGGTATATCTGCTGTTGCTTTTTCAAGGATCAGATGAGATCATGAGTATGAGAATGAAAGGCTAAGTATGATATTGCAATTAAGAAATTTGCATTGGTCTCCTAGCCTGGATCAGAGAAATAAGATATGTGTGCATTCCAACTCAGGTTCTGAGTCAGAACTAGAACTAGAGCAGCAAACAAGACCAAATCTCCAACCTAGTGGAGCAGGCGTTCCAGTGGGGAAACAAGCAACAAAGTATGTGGTATCATTTCACAGAATGATACATCAGTGATGCAAAGGAAGATTTAAAAAACAGCAGACAGTGTGGGGGAACAGGGCAGGTTATTTTTAGACAGGACCTATCAGGAAAGGCCTTTCCAAGGAGGGGACAAGGTGAGTCAATTAAAGTGGAGGATGAGCTGGAGGTGAAACATTTCAGTGAGGAATAATAATAGCAGTAAACACTTAGGCAAAGCTTGTATATGAGGCACTCTTCTAAACACTAAATTTTTACAACCACCTTATGAAGTAAGTACTCATATTCCCATTTTTATAGACAGGGAAAGGACACAGGAAGATTAAAAATTTGCTCAAGGTTGCACAATTAAATGTCATAGAGACTGTTTGGATTTGGGTAATCTGGCCTCAGAGTCCATGCTCCAAATGGCCATGCTGTATTGCCTCACAGCTGGAACAATGATGGAACAATGCTCTGAGGTGGAAACAAGCCTGAGGTGTGAAGGCACAGCAAAGTAACAGTGTGGAGGACACAGCAAGGAAGGAGGAAAGTAGTGGCACATGATGCTGGGGTGCCAGGCATCATCTCTCCTAAGTGTGGTGGAAACCATTGGGAGGTTTGTATCAGGGGAATGACATCTGACTTCAGTGCTACTGGATGGAGAATTAACCGAGAATTAATCATGGAGCAGGGAGTGTTGAAGATGGGAAGATAGGAAGTCATTGCTGTACTAGGTGGTATCTTGGACTAGGGGAGGTGGTTGTAGAGATGGTAGGAAGTAGTCAAGTTCGTGATATACTTTCGAAGGTAGAGCTGCTGGTGTGAACTTACCAATGTGGGTTTATTTGAAACTTAAAATTCTTAGGTTTTAGGCTGGAACAACTGGTAGGTAGTGGTGCTGTTTACTGAGAAGGGTGGAAGGGATTTGAGAAGAAAACCATGAATTCTGTTTTTGGACAAATTTCAGATTCCTGACAGACTTCATCATACTAGTAGTGGTGCTACTACTAACAGCAGTAGGCATGATGTAAGCATATACTTATATCAATGTAGTAGGCAGGGTTTTAAGCACTTTTACATATACATTCATTTAACCCTTATAACAGTTGTATATAGTATGAATGAATCATTATGCCCTCCATTTACAAACGAGAAAACAGGCACAGAGAGGTTAAAAACGATTTGCCTAAAGTCACCCAGCTTGTGAGTGATCGAGCTGGGATTCAAACCCAAACAGTCTGGCTTCATGTCCATGCAGTTAATCCCTGTAACTACCTCCACATCGACACGTTGAGTAGTTAGTTGGATATGTGAATATAGAACTTGGGAATGGTCAGGACTGGAGAGACACATTTACATTTCTGAAGAGAAAGACTGTTCCTCATCTAAGCTTTGGTTGGCAGTGGGGCTGTGCTAACTGGTCTTTCATTACTTGATTCTGTTCATGCAGCCAATATTCAATGTCCCCCTTCCACGAGATTCCACAAGGGTGAGGTCTGTACCTCTGTTACTTCTCTCCCACTACTCCCTAGTCCAGTGCCTGCCAGGTAGTAGATGTTAGGAATGACTGTATATGCAGGGCGTTTGGTTAGGTTTTGGGAGTTCAGAGATGAATAAAACAGCACTCTTCCTGGAGGAGCTGAGTATGAGGAAAGGCCTGAGGGAATAAAACTAGAGCTGACTAACTGCATAAATGCATCCTGATTAGTTCATTCTGGCCTTCTGCAGCCCCCTCCACCCAGTATACTTAAGGAACAGGGCATGAAGGGGTCAAAGAGGCCCAAGAATGCCTAAGCAATTGCAGGATGAATTTTGAGGCTTCCCTAGTCCTTTTCAACAAAAGAATTCCTCAAAATCATGCATGTTTTTACTATATTTACATTAGTTTTATTTGGCAGTGATATAATTTTCACCAAATGAAATATATTCAGGTATCTGAATATCATTGTGAAGCGATGAGTTTTTCCAGTTCCATTACCTCAGTTGTTGACAGGGCTCACTATTGAAATAAGGGAGTTGGCTTGAAGAGCTGTAGCTTGTAGAATAGAGGGTGATGGAAGGGCTGTGGGAAGTATTTAGGCAGGTTTCCACCAGTTTTTCACGCCTAAGTTCCATGTAATGAAAAAAGTTTGAGTTTCTCTGCTGATCATCTCTTTAACACTGCGATATACTTTGGATCATAGGAAGGGGATCTGGTGCTGTATGTCAGGTGGAATTATGGATTACATCTTTACATGTGGAACATTGTAGATTGTAGGAACTAGAACAATACACACAAAACTAAGTATCTTATTTCTTTGTATCTCTTTCAGGGCATACTGTACCTCAATTCATTTACCACAATTTCATTGCTTCTTAACATGAGTATTTCAAATTCGAGCCATTAAAAGATGAGATAAAATTACACTATCATGGATTTTATGGTTAAATTTAGAGTTTTTTTCTTACAGTACACAAAATTGGTTTTTTGTTTAGCTTTTTTAGCTTTCATTGTGCCAGTTGACCTGATAACCAAACCCACCAATAACTGTAAACAGGAACCGTCCGCGAATGCATGCAGAGATGATGCGCCGTGTCGTTTTGCAGTTCACACAATTTTAAATCTGCTGCTGTAGCTTCCCTAGAGTGAATGGAGTTGAAATGATTAGTCTTTCTTTATGCCACAATTGCAGTTAGCTTTCTTAAGAACATTAGATACGGTATAGAGTAGAGTTCCGTTTTACGTGGCCCGTTGATTCCTCGGGCGTGGTCACTTTGTGAGTGTAGGCTCAGGGAGGGCAGATTGGTGGCTGCTTCATTGTGTCAGCTCCCGGCAGAGCTGGAGTGATGGGAAGTCCTCCTAGTTGAAGACGACAGAAGCCATTCTTTCTAACACTGACCCATGTGAAATATAGATTCACATGAAATATGAAAGATAACTTGTAAAATCCAAATTCCTTTTAAAATTTATGTTACATAAACAAATTTAAAAACTACTACCTTATGTTAAGAGTACAAACATAATATATGGAAATTGTTTCTTGTAGAAAACCATGTGTTTGCCCCACTGATGGTATGTAATGACACTAAATATAATTTTTAAAATTCCACTTCTTGTGGTTTCTTTTATTTTTGTGTATTACCTCCAACTCATATATATATAGGCAGTAATAGATGAATACTAGTTTGTGTATTTTTCCTTAACATTTTTAAATGTATTTAACTAATTTAAATAGATAAATAGCACTTAATTTTGATTCATTCCATATTTGACTGCTTAGAATTTAAAATTTTGAGAATCGTTTTCTTTTGACCACATAGGTGGAGCCTAAGCTTTAGTGACGTGTTAACAAAGTTGTTTCCCCAAAAGAATACCCAAGAAGAGAATTCTTAGAGAGGATTAAGCAAAAACAGCATGTTGATGGAAGGGATAATTTAGCCATAACTACTATATCTTTAATTCTATAGCTGTTACTACCCTACAGGCAGCATTCTTTTATTGATTTTTATATTGCAAAACTGCTAGTTTTAAGCTGCATTCTAAGTCATCAAGCTATAGAGAGACAAATGTGAGATAAATATTAGAATATATAATACTGAGAGAGAGCTCAGTGGATCTCAACTGGGGATGATTTGTCCCCTCCCCCAACTCACCCTGGGGACACTTGGCAATGACTGGCTGCAATTTGATTGTCACAACTGTGTGTGGGGGGGGCACTGCTCCTGGCCTGTAGTTAGTGGGGGCCAGTGATGCTCCTAAATATCCTACAATGCACAGGACAACCCCAACAGTAGAAAATTATCTAATTCAAAATGTTGTACTGCTGGTGCAGAGAAACCCTGCAATATATAACTCCCTCCCCTGCTCTCCCTACCCCTCTCTTCCCCCTTTTAGAAATTGGCGGGTGCTGGTTTTAAGTAGCAAACACTGACTCAAATAAAAGATTGTGTTGAACTGTTTTTAGTTTGTTGGAGAGCTGAGCTAATTTGGTTCCTTTATTGCATGGAAAATAATTTTTGTAGGTAATAGCCTTGAATATTTTTAGTTACCAATGTGTCTAGTTCTTGGTTTGTTTTTGACTGTGACATTGTTTTCTTAGTAAAATTAATTTAATTTGGATATTATATAATCCTGGCTTATAACTGGTTTGTTAGTCTGAATCTCCTGCATTTTTGTACATATTGAATTATTTTATAGTTGCATGGTTTATATATTTCAAAAATACTTTTGACATTAATTTTCATATATGATTGTCATACACCCCATGAAATGTGTAGGGCATGCATTATCCTCATTATTTGACAGATGAGGAAACAACCTTAGATCAAATGACTTACCATATGTATTACAGTAAGTTAGTGACAGAAACAAATCCAGGACTCAGAGGTCTTGATGCTACCAGTTACTACTGTCTTATTTAGTCTCCTTGACAGTCCTGGGAAATGACTTATTATTCTTTTTTTTTTAAAGATTTTATTTATTTATTTTTAGAGAGGGAAGGGAGAGAGAGAGAGAGAGAGGGAAACATCAGTGTGCGGTTGCTGGGGGACATGGCCTGCAACCTAGGCATGTGCCCTGACTGGGAATCGAACCTGCGATGCCTGGTTCGCAGCCTGCGCTCAATCCACTGAGCTACACCAGCCAGGGCTTATTATTCTTACTTTACTGATGAGGCAACCGGTTCAGAGATGTTAGGTGACTTACTCAGGGTTGCCCAGCTCAAAGTGTAGTTTAGACTGTTTTCTCTAAGGCTGTGTTGCTTCTCTGGTTAGTCTTCTCTGATAAATACATTCGACAGTTTCTGGATGAATTCACCCAATCTGCCTAACCTAATGCAGAAGGTCTCTTGACTCTGTAGGTGAGGGAAACTTCTCTTCTACCCTCTTTGAGTCACTGGCTGGGCCTCAGAATTAAACAGTTATAAGACAGATTAATAGGAGAAAAACACACATTTTGTTGAACTTTTACATGTACGTAATAGTCTTCACAAGAGAATGAAGTCCCAAAAAAGTGATCAGAGCAGGAAGCTTTTATACATGTTCACCAAGAAAGAGTAAATTTGTGAAAATTGAAAACACAGAGGGTTTGGGCTAGAGGCCGTGTGTGGTGAAGTGACTAGGAAGCCAAGGGTTAGTTTAACAGGGTTTGTTGGTACAGATTTCTCTCTGCGATTCCCTGTGTCTGGTGATAATGCCTTTCTTCCTCCGGTACCGGGAGGGTACATTTGACATGGAACTTTTGCCTCTTGCTTTCAGGAAGACAAAAGGAGAGTCAGAGTATCCTTGCACCTGCTATTTCTTAAGTGCCCTTAATTCTAATAAGCAATGTCAGAATGGCATATTTTTGGGAGACACTGGTTTCCCTTCACACTTACTCCATGTTGTCACTTGAGTCAATTGATAATTCACTTTCTGTAATACTACCATGATTAGACTTGAGTAGCAACTTCACTGAGTTTTGATAAGTTATAATACTACCTGCTATTTCAAAGTTATTTTTTGAGAACACCAAGTCTAAAAAACAGTGCAAAGATGGCTGTTGGCTGTATTTGAGTATACATACTTGGGTGAGCCCCCCCCCCACCCCCCACTGCCCCCAGCATGATTCACTTTGCCAGTCTGATAGGGGAATTTATGTTTGGGTAGGACTCCCATTTCTAATGTGAATCCATATTACTCTCTCTAGCCATCTTTCATGTCAGTTTGGAGGCTGCTTCTCTTAGTTTTTATCCATGCCGATGTAAATCTCAGACTAACTTGGCTTGAATAACAAATAAAATCATAACATAGTGATTGATTTTTATTTTCTTTTCTGAAACATTTAGAATTCATCTTACTCTAAGTGAGTACATCATTTTCGTGAGGTGGTAGGAGTTGGTAATTGTCACTTTATTTTCTACACTGGAAAATCTAAAAAGAGACTGTCAGTTTATAGAAGTAAATCAATTTCAAAGATAGGATTTAGAATTTAGATTTTCAGATCTTACAAAACTAAGCCACACTGTCATTTTCACTAGACCAAAAAGAATACCGACTTAAACATTTGATTCATTATTATTTTGTTCAAAGATATTTGATGATATTCCATTCTTGAAGTAGTTGGAAACTTTAGTGTTTCATATAATACATCTGTTGCCTGGATTTGGACCACTGATAGTATGAAATTGTGGGTTTGAGAGGGAAAGAAAAAGACCCTTTGTTAGTGCATTGGTGATTGGGCAAGAAGGATTATAATTAGACTTACAAGGTGAAGATTCTGAACTTTATGAAACTGAATTATTGTAACAATTTTTTTTTATCTTTGTGAACCAAAAATACCTAGGTTGTAATAAAAAGCCTTTACTTGAGAGTAATACTATAATCCAAGAGGCACAAATTCAAATGACAACTCCAGTTGAACTCTGGAGAGAACAAAAAAGGCAGGGTTTATAAAGGCAAAAACTAGAAACTGCAACAATGTGGCTACCTAACATGGTACGACTAATTCAAAGAGGATTGGTGAGACCCAGGTAATGAAACTCTCAGGTAAGCTGACATGGTTCCTGATTGACATGGAGACCAGGTGGGGCAAGTTCCAGGACATACTTCTAAGGCAAGTGGCAAAGTTCAAATGTCTAAACCTCATCTGTGTTGTGGACATGGGTAAGTAGGACTTCCCCGATGACATCTTGACTCCATTTGAGGACCCCAAAATGGATATTAGGTGTCCATTTTAGATATTTTGGTTCACACCTCCATGAAGAAACATGCTAATACCCAAGAAACCATAATGTTTATTGTATCACTGAGGGAAGAGTCCACTACTCAAGCGTAACTGAAACAAAGCTGAATTTCATACTTGTTCAACAAGGGGAACTATACTTGCAAAATATAGCCCCCCAGATAGGCAGAGATGTACTTAGATACGGTTCTGAGATTTAGGACTGGCTTTTTTTCAGGAGTGAGGCAATGTAAGGGTTGGCCAATTTTAAACTTGGAAGGGACTGGCTGGCTGTGAGGAGCAACAGTACTGAAGGGGGACAGTTCCTAACTGGCTGATTTTCTTAGCTGTGTACTTCAATGGAAAGGTTGAGTAGAATTTGAAGATTGATTGATTAGCGTATATTTAAAATCAGTTCTTTGATTACTTGTTCCCAGCTTGGGACAAGAGCCAAAGAATAGTCTTTTCCTTTATTCAAGTTGGAGGTCCTTTTTATTTTCCATATTAATGTCAAACATTTATGTTGGCAATTGTGCTAATATAATACATTTGATTTTGCTTTTCTTAGGAAATAAAAAACTGAGGAAGTGAAATGAATGTCATTTGTTGTCTGTCAGTTTCAGGATTATATAATTTGGGACCCAGATTGTGTCAAGCATTGTTTTTATATGTAGTTAAAAAGGTAGTGGCATTATTTATGGAAATTTACTGTGTTAAATATTATGGTGAAAGCTGTGTTACTTTCATGTCTATTTTTCTCTCTTGTGGAAGTGTCCTATCACATGCCTGCCGAGATTAGTTTTGATGGATGCTGAATTATAGATCTAAAAGTTTGGGGTTTTTTGCTGTTAGAGAAACATCTAGAAGTGGTTACTTTTTGAAAGTTAGCTAGCAGTTCCTGTTATCAACATTTTAGAAAGTTGAATGATTGTATTGCATGTCTTTTACATACGGTAGGCTGAATCACGTTAGTGTCTGTGAGTCATTTTAACACAGTTGTTATATCATAGTACCATTATTCAAAGTATTTTGGTTTAATATTTATTTTAGAACACTTTATTCTTCACAATAAAATAAGGAGCTGTCTGTGACTATTTACCAGGACTGTAACAAAAAGTTATTTTTCTAAATTAATCTCTTGTATTGCTGTTTTCCCATGGAGATGTTTGTTACTAAGTTCAGAGGGCGTTCTTTATCTTTGAAGTTAGAGAAGGTAGAATAAGTTTTTGGTATACTTTGTTTTTTGTATTGAGATATTGTTTAAAATACGATATATACTGACTACTTACAAAATATCAGCTATTTTTAAATATTTTTAAAAGAATGGGTGCTGTCCTGTTTATATGCAGCCCCTACTTCCTTCCTTAACCTAGAACGTTTGTGTCTTAACCTGTCTGCCTTCCAGATAGGTATTAATCCAGTGATAAAACTGTATTAGTTATTTAGATAAAGAGTTTTTATGTAAAAGCTCTTTGAAAATGTGAAACTTGATTCTTGTTTCTGTTTGCATTCCAAGTATCTGACCTGCTATGATAGTTAACCTTAATAGATTACTCTCAACCCATTATTAAAATTAATATAATGATACATTTATTAAAAAGCTATTGTTTAACTACTAAACAATACTCAAATGGTTTTTATCCTCAAGATCTAAATTTTACAAATTTATACTTAAATAGATATTTAAATTTTCTAGGAAAAAGTTACTGGTGTCTTTGATGCCGGAATGTGGTTACTGAGATCACGTCTGTTCTGTCTGCCTACAGTGTGGAAAATGGATTTGAAGTGCGTTTTTCTCTGTACATATGCAGTGAATAGTTGGGCTTTTATTGCCTAGTGATCTGATCAAAAAAGAATCTTAGGTTGGTGATCTTTTGTAATAAAGTGGAAAAAACAAGGATTTTTTTGCTCCTTCATAAAAGCCTTAATTCCTAGTGGTGTGCCATATATTAGCAAAGACAATGGTATACCATAGGGTTTTTTTTTCATTTTTTAAAAAATTTATTGATTTTAGAGAGAGAGGGGAAGGGGAAGAGAGAGCGAGATTGATTGTCTTGTTGCTTCACTTATTTATGCACCGATTGGTTGATTCTTCTCTGTGCCCTGATTGGGATCGAACCCACAACTTTGGTGTATGGAGTATCGAGATGATGCTGTAGCCAACTGAGCTACCCCACCAAGGCAGTACCTAATAGCTTTAATTTGCATCTTTGATGACTAGGGAGGCTGGACTTCTCTTGTTAGCCAAATGGATTTCACCTATAGTTGCCAGATTTAGCAAATAAAAATATAGGACACAGTTGAATATTATAGAAACAACAAATACATTTTTAGTAAAAGTATATGCTTGTAATAGTTGGAGCATACTTAAATTACAAGTTTTTCACTGTTTATCTTTAATTAAAGTTTAATGGGACATCCTGTACTTAGATATCTGACAGCTTTAATTTTACTGTCTGTGAATTGTCTGTTTTTGTCTTCTACTAAATTTTCAATTGCATTTCCTGTCTTTTTGTTGTTATTTTTACAGAGTTTTTTGCATACACTAGATGTTAAATCCCTTTTCTAAATATAGCAAACATATTCTTCCAGTCTTTGTTGAATAACAAGCCCTTAATTTCGATGGAGTCAATGCCATCATAATTTCCTCATGTTGTTTATACTTTTGAGGTCTTTCATCACTCGGGGTCACAAATGTATTGTTCTACTTTTTCTTTCATTAACTTCATAGTTTTACCTTTCATATTTAGAGCTTTACTTCAGTTGGTGTTATTTTGGGGAAGAGTACTAGGTGATGAGGTGAGAGAGGTAACTAGGGGAGCAGATTGCATGAGGATTGTAAACCCTCATGAGCACTTTGGTTTTGATGCTAATTGAATAGGAAGCCAGTGAAAGTTTTGCATGGAGGGCACTGCAGACTGAAGTATGCTTTAAAAAAAGCCTCTCTGATAACTATTGAGAATAGTTGTGTGAGGTATGGCACAGACTGCTGGTCCTTGTGCAGTATCTAGTTCTTCCTTCTTTTAGTGTCAGAGCCCCTCTAGTGGAGCTGGGTACAGTGCATGACTTACCCTGTATGTAGTTGGAGACTGCATTTTCCCACTTTCCCTGCCTGTAGGTATGGCTGCATGATTAGGTTTGGGCCAATTAGATGTGAGCAAAAGTGTTAAGTGCAACTTCTAGTTTATCTTTTTAAAGTTAAGGTGCTTGTCCTAGTCATCTCCCCACCCCACTGCCCTTCTTGCTAACTGGAAAACAGCAACAACTATAACAACCTCCTTGAAACCACAGGTAAAAGTCCTGTGAAGAGTAAAGCTGAGCCCTCTCTCATCAGCCTAGGTCCCTGGATGACGCTGTGGAGCAGAACCAACTACTGCTCCCCTCCCCCTGCTATTGACCCTCTTCCTAGCCACCTGCCTATCTCTGTACTTTTTCAAGAAAGAGGATAAACTTTTTTTGTTTGAGCCACTGTATTTGACATCAGTTTATCAATGCCTAAATTTGTACCTGAAGTGGGGTGTTGCCTTAATACAAAGCTACAGTGCATAGCACCGGTTGAATACTTGGTCAACAAACAGTAGACTAGGAAACTGGTGACTGCTGCGGCAAAACATTTGGTGAAACTGTCACCTCTGATTACTTGGAGGATAGCTGATGTGTCTGTCCAGTGTGTACCTCCAGGGGAGTGGTTGGAATGACTGCTAAAAGGAAGTGGCTACTCCTTGCTGCTTTAGCAAGGAACTATAAGAGGGTATCAGATAAGGGAATGGTTTGCAGTTAGCAGTTTATAGTTGGAAGTGGAAGGGAATATAGTTTTATTAAAGGAGATTCCCTCTATTATTGCCTGTCCTCTGAATTGACTGAAAGAACAGTAATATGGGGTATTGCAGGGTTGGGAAAAGTTGCTTCTATATCTCAAACAGTAGAGGTAAAGTTTGTTCTCAGAACCTTGCATTAGGTTTTCTTGGCCAGACAGTGGAAGTCAGTCCAGGCAAGGATCAAATTAAGGATTTACCTTCCCACTTGAACCAGTCAATTAAAGCTCCAGTTACAAAGTCTCGGTTCCCTACAACAACACAGGTTTATTTCCTACTCATGACATGTCCATGGCTCTGTTCCACATGCTGGGTTACTCTAAACTGAAAGAACAGGCTTTTTAGGGACATCGCTATTTTGTGGAAGAAGGAAAAAGACATGGCAGAACCAGTTGTTTGGAAGTGGCATGTGTTATTTCTGTTCATATTTTATTGGCCAAAGCACATCAAGAGGTTGAGCCTGAAATCATTCAGGTGGGAAGGAGTATCTCAAGTCACATGGCATGCCCTTGTGTAAATGGGGTGTGACAGTAAATCCTTCATCGTGAATCGGACCTCAAGGTAGTAAACTTTAAATAAATTGAGAGAGAGAGATGAATCTGTCACAGGGGCCAGCAAATAGAAGACATGACAAGCTTGATACCTACGAGCAGACTGAGTATTCAATTGCGGTTCCCTTCACATGGTACTGATTGAGGGCAAGCAGCATGTTGAACTTTTGAGAGGATTATGTTGCCAAAGATGTTATAAGTTTTCTTTGAAAAGCCTGTGATGGTTTGACGTTGTCTCCTAAAGCAACCCTGGACGCCCAAGTTTGTATCAGCATTTTGCTGCCTCTGTGGGGCACATATTCTCCCATGTCTACTTCATGTAGGACCAGAAGATGGAAAAATAGAGTCTTCCAGAGGCAAATCAACAAAGGAGATTCCCTGAGAAAACAGAAGTAAGTTTAACCAAGGGACTTGCTCTCCTGGTACAGCAGGATTCTTTGCCATTGCTGTCCAGCAGGATTTCATCATTGGTAAGAAGATATACTTACCATTCTTTTCAGAATGAAAGATTTAGTTGCATTCATCTTATTTGCATTCTATTGTACAGTGGCTGTGAAGGTGGTGGTGGAGAGCAGAGATTACTTATCTATAGGTCACTGGGCTGGGTTGGAGTCAAATTGATATCTTATTGTGCATCAATCCCCCCAGAGATCATAGACTTTGAGCTGAATTCAATAACAGGATCGGGCTTTTGGGTCATACCTTTAGAAGGAAGATGACTGTTCCAGAATGGGAAGGATGCATTGCCACCTCTGATATTTAGCAAGGCTCAGAGCCCCTACATAGAAAATATTTCTTAGACTCCTTGTGGTCAAGTGAGGCCACATGTCTAAGTTTTGGCCAGTGGATGGGAGAGGAAATGGTGTGTGCAACTTTTAAACTATATTTGTATTAAAAACCTGCTTGTCATGTTCTTTTCCATTTATCCCCATGGATGAGGTATTGGTGAGCCAGCTTTTATCATCTGACAAGGGCAGTGCCCGCAGGTAGCAGTGGGACAAGAAAGAAGGAACCTTCCGTTCCTGGACTGAGGAGAGTTCTCCATGTTCCTGGGACCCGTTGTCTAGCCCTGGACTATTACACTAGAGAGGAATAAACT
This sequence comes from Tonatia bakeri, assembly GCA_004024845.1. Taxonomy (NCBI): domain Eukaryota; kingdom Metazoa; phylum Chordata; class Mammalia; order Chiroptera; family Phyllostomidae; genus Tonatia; species Tonatia bakeri. The sequence continues at coordinate 358,965 of PVIA01000027.1, read as the reverse complement.
CCCACCTGCATGAGTCACTATATCCTTGGTTTTGTTACAGCAGAATAGCCTCTGCACTAGTTAATGTGAATGGCAATGATGTAAGCAGGAGACAAAGAGAAAGATTTGTTTCTATTATTTTTCTTGGTTGAAGTTTTTGATTTACATAATCTGTGTGTGAAAATTTATTTTTTAAATCGTCTAACAAAGAGTTCAGAAATAAACTCTTTTATTTGACCATCACTCCTATTATGATTATGATATATTCCTTTTTATTTCATATGCATATGTTTACATATATATAAAACTTTGTATCCTGATATTTTCATGTGATACCCATTTCTTTGTCACTTTAGAGTTCTCATAGTTGCACAGTTATTGTTACATAACATTCAGTTTTACCATACTTAAAATATTGTTGTTGGCTCCTGCGGACTGAATTATGCCCTCCCGAATTCATGTTGAAGACTTACCCTTCCGATGACTGTGTTGGAGATAGGGCTTTTAAGGAGGTGTTCAAGGTTAAATGGGGCTGGAGTGTGGAGCCCTGATTGTGTACAGGAGAAAAAGACAACAGAGACCTCTTCCATGTGCTGACACAGCGAGAACCCAGGAAGAGAGTTCTCACCTGGACCAGACCAGGCTGGCTTCCTGCTCTTGGGCTTCCAGCCTCCAGAATTGTGACAAAACAAATTTCTTTTAGTCACCCAGTCATGTCCTTTGCTGTGGCAGCCCAAGCTGGCTATGATAGTGCCCGTGCTTTTAACTGATACCACAAACAGAGGCTTTTCCCAGATCATAGTCAAGAGCAAACAGACTGTGAAGAGAGGTCCCAAAAGTACACCACCAAGAACCAATAATGTTATTGAAGCCAAGAGACACGAACTTTAAAATGAGGGTTGTCAATAATAAATTGATGGGTCTAGTAAATTCTGAGTGAGTTTTAGTTAAGAAGTTCCCTGTGTTTTGGAGAGAGCAGTTTTGTGTTTGCAGGTAAAATGCGGCTTGCAGAGGGTTACCTAATGAACTGGGGAGGTAGGCAGAGTGGTAAAAATGAGTTTAGACTGTCTTTCAAGACACTTGGCTGTGAAGAGAAAGGGGCAAATGGGATAGTGCAAGGTTTGGGGAAGTATATTGGTGTTGTTGTTCATTCATTTATTTGGTTTATGATAGGAGAGATTTAAGCATTCATGTCGTGGGAAAAACCAGAAGAGGAGGAGAAGTTGAGTGTGTGGAGGGAAGGTGGATCAGTGATGGCATCAGATTCCTACGGAGGGGGTTGGGTGGCCTGAGTTCAGGAGCTCCGGTTGAGGGCTAGCTGTGGGTGTGGAGAGGGACGTCCTTCCTTCACACAGCCAGGAAAAAGGTCTCAGTGGGTGTATGGTTGTTGGTCATTGAGGTGGAGGAAACTGAGGGAGTTTGACCTAATCTTTTCATTATTTCCATGGAGATGATGTCATTTGCTGAGTGGAGTGGAGAGTTGGAAGCTTGAAAAAAGTGATGGAAGTTTGAAATTGCATCTGTGGGGTGTGATACAAAGCTGACTGGGAGCCCCCGAAAGATTGATGGGCAGCAGGGAGCAAGGGCCTGCTGAGATGGGAGACCCTGTGTTTGCAGAGTTCCCAGTCCCGTATGGTTGGGCCTTTTATAGCAATTGTCTTTAGGTGGGTGGGGTTTGGGGGTGAAGAAGTAGACCCTTAGATTGGTTTAAGCAAAGCACAAGCTGACAAAGCAGTTGAGAGTTTAGGTAAGAGCATGGGCAAACTGGGTAGTCACATTGTAGGTTATAGCAGGTAAGAAGTGGAGCTTGGGGCATGGTTGATAGATTGGGAAAAAAGTACAGAGGAGTTTGGGGAAAAACTGAATGCTTAAACATATTTAAGGTCAAGTATGATTTATTCATTCAATAGATATTGAGCATTTGTGTTCCAGGTGCTGTTCTAGGTGATGTGGCTACCTAGATCAAAACAGTGATCAACACGAAGTCCTACACTGGTCGATTTTGCTTCTAGTGGGAGCTGGACAACATATAGATGTAGATATAGATATATATATGTAGGGGTGTGTGTGTGTGTGGTTTCAGGTTGTAGGAAAATGTTGAAAAGAGGAAGGGTAAAGAGAGAGCGAGGCATCTGCTGTTTTAGACGCTCTGAACGGAACGGAGCTGTTACAGGTGCCCTCTGAGCTGAGTCTGGAGTGCAGTGAGGACACGGGTGCACAGCGGTGAGGACACAGCACGGCAGGGCCTGGCCAGGAGCTTGCTTGAGGAGCGGCCAGGGCACTAGGGAGCATGCATGAGGAGGAGAGTGGTAATTAACGAGAGGTATGATTATATTAGGACTACCATAAAAATTTAGATTTTCTTCAAGTGCCATGGGAAAGCCATTGGAAGGTTTGAATCAGAGGAGTAAGCCTTACTTTTCTGGTGGTTCAGATGTTTTGTAGAAAATTGATTGGCAATGGGACTTAAGGATTCTAGAAAGCGAGAAGCGTAAGAGATTGTGACCCCAAAATAGCATGTTATAGTTTAAGGTATAAGCAGTTGAGTGCTTCTGGGTGAAGGATCCCATTGCTGTTCCTTTAAGCAGACGCACCCACTCCACAATAGGCATTCTTTTCTGTGGATAAAGTCCTGACCCCGACCCTTGGCTTATACCACACCCTTTCCTGTTTTTGACTCTGCTCCTCACCGGCTTCATTATTCATTCTCCCATTTGTCCTCACCTTGTCTTTCAGATCTGATGGACATTGTTGTCTGCCTAGCCAAGACTTCCTCTAGATTTAGGTTTTCAGCCCATTTCTCTGAAGTCAGAGCACAGTCTTCAGAAAATTAATATGAGAGCCCAGTATATAAGACAGGTGAAAGTGAGGGAATCATAAGACAGCAGTGCAATGCTCTGCCCACTTATAGCTGTTTGGGACCCCACAAAGCAACCCAAGACACCTGCAGAGAGCCCCTAGCCTCGCAGTTCACAGCGTGGAGAAGCCCTTCATTGAGCTGTGAGCTGCCTTCCTGCAACTGCCTGTCCCAGGTGTCACCTCTGGTCATGTTCTCCCTGCTCGGCTTGTGCCTTCTTCATCCTGAAGCATCTGGCCGGCTAGACGCAGCATGCACACCCTCCAGTGACAAAGGAGGGTGCTGAGGGCACTCAGAACTGTGGGGAAGGCATGCTACCTCTTTGCTGAGTGTTCATTTTACTTGCTGTCTGTTTTTTAATTTTACTAAATTTGCACCATTTAAGTTAATGTAGTTCCAATTATAAGCCATACATTCTATTTGTCCTTCTCGACAACTTTTTATAATGACCCAAATGAAAAATGTCAGATGTTCTTTATAAGAAACTGGATGTATTATAGTTGAGAATGTAGCATTTGTGTAAACTCTTTAAGGGGAAAAAAACCAAGACCAAGAAATTTAAAGTTTGCCTGGGCCACTTAGGGCTCCAGTCTCCTGGGGATTATTTAGTTCCTCTGCTTTGCACTGGGAATACTTTGATAGAAGAGGTTAGAACTACTTTTTTAAGTTTTCAGATTTGGGATTCTGTATTTTTGTTTTGGTGTTTAATGGAGATATTATGACATCTTTCTTCAGCAGGGGGTAAGAATGGGCCACGATAGAGACTCTGTACCTCCATACTTTTCCAGGTAAAGGTAAGTATGAGTTATCTTCCTTTTGCCAAAGTTGCATTTTGACAGATACTAAAGTAAGCATTGTTGCATTGTGGAAAGGGCTGTTAGGGACCAAGTGTACTAAAGCAGTACTCAGAACATGGTTGCGCTGGACCACGACATACGTTTGGTGCTTTGAATTAAAAAAGAATATCACTCGCATTAAAATCTGTAATATTTCTTCTGAGTTGAGGGTGAATCTTTTAACATTATGATAAAAAATTTCTTTGTTTGGACTGTTTGCTATTAATAAAGTGATTTAGAGTTAGGGATTTTCCACAACTCTGCTACATTGTAAGACTAATGAGGACAGAGGTCATGTTCACCGATGCATCCTGAGATAGGAGTGGCACACAGCCGGCCACAAACACTTAACTGTTTTTCGAGTGAATAAATGCATCATCTTTGATATAGCTGTGGAAATAATATAGACGGCATCAGGGTTGAGTGAGGGGACTTCCTGACTGTTCTGTCACAATGTTGCTATCAATATATGACCTTTAAATAAAAACAGGAGCACAGCTATAAGCTTTCTTTTGAGTCTGTCAGTTGTCCAGTCCATTTAATCACATGATGTGCCAGCTCTGTCTGTGAAGTGGGGACAGCAACACAGTCTGGTGCAAATGGCTGTACTACGGTTAGATGAGATATGGACAACGGGAGAAAATACATGCAAGTCATCTATCTGATAATGTACTCGTCTCCAGAATTTATGAAAAAGTTGTTACAACTCATTAATAAAAACAGACAATTAAAAAATTAAAAAATAGGCAAAGGGTCTGAGTAGACATTTCTCCAAAGAAGACTTACAAATGGTTAGTAAGCACATGAAAAGATGCTCATCATCATTAGTCATAGAGGTATGCAAGTCAAAACCACAGAAGATAGTCCTCATAGTCACTAGGTGGCTATAATCAAACACAGATAATAACAAGTGTTGTCAAGGATGTGGAGGAATTGGAACCTTGGTACTGGCTGGTTCGAATGTAAAAGTGGGCCCCTGCTTTGGAAAACAGTTTGGCAGTTCTTTAAAAGATTAAAATGTAAAGTTACCATATGTTACCCAGCAATTCCACTTTAGGTATATATCCAAAAGAAATAAAAAAGTACATATATACAAACATTTGCCTATGAATATTCATAGCATCATTATTCCTAGTAGTTAAAAAGGAGAAGCAACCCAGATGTTATCGCTGATGAATGGACGAGCACGTGGGGCCCATCCATGCAGTGGGGTACCATGCAGTGATGAAAAGGAGTGGAGTGCTGGATGACATGTGCTGCCACATGGCTGAATCTTAAAGCTTTGTGCTCGGTGAGAGGAGCCAGACAAAAAAAGGCCATTTATTGTGTAATTCCATCTATATGACATGTCCAGAATAGGCCAACCCATAGGGGCAGAAGGATTAGTGAGCCAGGAGAAGGGTGATGGGGAGTGACTGCTAATGGGGTAGGGAGTTTCTTTTGGGGATAATGAGAATGGTGTAAGACTGTGGTGATAGTTGCAGAACTCTGAATATATTAAAACCAATGAACTGTACACTTTAAAAGGGTGAATTTTAAGATATATGAATTATATCTCAATAAAACTTGAAAAAAGAATAAATGAGGTAATATGTATGAATGTACTTTGAGCTATTTGAGGAGATTCTGTTGTTATTGTAGTTCGACTATAACACCTTTAAATAGTAACAGGATGACTTAGTTATTTTTCCTTGCTTGCAGGCCTGTGATTTTTATGCCATGACTTAACTTTATAAGGCTGTATAACTCAGCAATATAAAATATTGAAAATGTTGAAACATAAAATGAAAACTACTTGGCTTATTATTTTATTAACAGGATTTTCTGAATCAGTTAATTAGCAATAAGTAGAATGTGTCATTAAGGAATTAGATTTTGGAGGCATAAAATGTTAGAGCTGGAAGAAACTTCAGAAGTCGTCTGTTACAGGCGCCCTCGTTTTGTCCGAAAGTGAGAGAGCTGAGCCTGCAGAGGTTAAGATACCTCACGTCACGGAATTAAGGAAGTTCTCGAACTGTGTCAATGTTCTTTGTGTTGCTGTCTGTTGGTTTTGGTGCTGCTAATAGTATTGACACTGATAATATTAATAGCAGCTATTTAAATGCTTCCTATGAATGAGACGTTCTGTTAGCTACTTTGTATATGCTGGTTAATCTACACAACAGTTTATGAAGATGATTTGTTTCACCTGTGCATTAGTGTCCTGTCGGTCCTGTGACCAATTAACAAGAACTTCATGGTTTAAAACAACAGATTTATTATCGTACTCTTCTGGAGATCAGAAGCCCAAAACGGGTCTTACTGAGTGTTGGCAGGGCTGCATTCCTTTCTGGAGGTTTGAGGGGGGATCAGTTTTCTTGTCTTTCCCAGCTTCTGTAGGCTGCTGACATTGCCTGGGCTCCTGGCCACCGTCCATCTCCATGCCAGCACCAGAAGGTTGATTCTTTCTCACATGTCGTTTCTCTGGTTCCGATTCTTCTGCGTCCCTCTTCTCCCTAGGGGACCCTTGTGATTACTTTGGACCCTCCATAGTCCAGGATACTCTCCTTATTTTAAGGTCAATTGATTAGTGACCTTAATTCTACTTGGAACCCTAATTCCCCTTTGCCACATAATATGTAACATGACATATTAACAGACTTCAGGGATTAGGACCTACATACCCTTGTGGGGGAGGGCATTATTCTGCCTACACAATCTGTTAATTAGATTAAAAGATTCAGGTTCAGAAGGGTTAGGTAAATTTTCCAAGGTCATAACATTAATAAGAAAAGAGCTGATGTTTTAACCCAGGCCTCTTACCCTTCATGATAACATTTTTTTTTGTTTTTTTGTTTTTTCCCACAAATGCCTTTGATCCAGATCATGAAAAGTAAGTAGAAGGGTGAGCAGTGGTCAAATACCAAATAGCTCTTTCTTATTAAATTAAATCACATTTACTTAATAATATCAAGAAATAGACTATTTTATTACACAGTAATTAAAAACATGGTGGAGAAGTGTATTTATTGATTTGGGAAAATGTTTATGACTTACCAAGTCTTTCAGTTCATTAACTCCCACCCGCAATTTCTCTTTATTCATTAGTTCCTATCTGTCCCATGTTCCTTTCTTATCCAGCCTAACTTCCCCAATTCAAATTACTCTCCTGCAAATCCCCTCAATTCCTTTGTATCTCTTTTATCTTTGCTATCTGGCAAAGCCTCAGAACTAGATGATCTCAACTACCTGCCTGTTGGTTTCACTTTAATGATATACTCAGCAGCCTCAAAATTACCCAACAGACTTCCCCTGTGCCACTATTATTTCACTCCCCACAGCACACTTCCTCCATTCTTTCAAACCTCCTACCCCCTGCCATTGCTGTTTGATGTCCCAGCAGCGCTGAGTGCAGCTGACCACAGCGGAGCACTGCTTCCTTTCAGGAACACTCTTCCCTTGGCCTTTGTCACACCACCCTTTCCTGGTTTTCCTTTGCCCATTCCAGCTCACCCTTTTCAGTCTTCTGTGTTGGTTCTTCCACTTTTGTCTGGCTTCTGAAAGAGGAGTTTCTCAAGGTTTAGTCCTCTTTTTCTCCCCTCACTCTGTTCTTTGGTTTTTTAAATATGGTCTGTTTGATAAGTCTTCCATGTTTATGTCTCAAGCCCAGGGTTTCTCAACTTCAGTGTTTGTGACATTTTGGGTCGGCTGATTTTGTTGCTGTTGTTGCGGGGTTGCCCTCTCTATGTTGTAGGATGTTCGGCAGCATCTCTGGCCTCTACCCACTAGATGCCAGTAGAACGCCTCTCTTCCAGGTGTGACAAACAAAAATGCCTCCACAAATTGCTGAGTGTCTCCTGGGGGGGGCAAAATTATCCCCCGTTGAGAACCATTCATAGAGCCTAAAGGTGCCTTCTGAGGATCTAAGGATAATGCTTTTATGGCAGCTCCACTTGAGTGTCTCATAGCATCTTAAATTTAACATGGCCCAAATAGACACCTGGTTTTACTCCCTGGTATACTCTACCTTCAGCTTTCCTCGTTTCTGATCATGGCCTTGTAGGCCATTGGAGATTCTTGGCTTTGATTGTTATTGGACTAGGGAGTTTTGAGCGAAGAAATGACAGGATCTTAGGTGGGTCAGCTCTTTCTTGAGAGTAGACTATGAGTTAGAGGGTTAAAGCAGGGAGACTAGTTAAGAAACTACTATGGTGATCCAGGTGAAGAGATGGCAGTAGCTTGGACCAGGGTGGGAACAGAAGAAAAGATGGTAAGGAGCAGTATCTTTGCATAAGCCTTAAACACATACATCCCTGAGAAGAGGAATGCACTGTATCCTCATGAATATTTTAGTGTGATTTGTTTATCAGATATTTTCTCAGAACTCACAGGAAACAGATTTTGGTGGGTCAGAGTGAGAAGAGAGTAGCCCAAGGTTAGAAACTTGGGGCGTCACTTGAACAAATGCGGGCCAGAATGGGCAGTAAAAGGAGAGACTCCCTGGGACACATAAGCAGGTCATCCAGTACAGCCAGGTCTCCCTCAGTCTTCCCTGGAGCTGGCCCTCCCTCTGAGCACACGAACCTGTGGCAGGGTGGATGGAGTAAATGGGAGGAGACTTGCCTTGTCTAGCTATTGGAAGCAAGACGTTTGGGCTTTAGGGCTCTTAGCTGAAGTGAGGTGGCTATTGGCTTGTGGGGTGGGACAAGTTTTTGTTGCATGAGATTGCTCTGTGCGTTAAGAAACACTTATGGTCCCTGGTTCCTCACTCACAACGCGTGTTCCTTCACTGTGACATCTAAGAGGTGCCCCTTCCCTCCAGTTTCCACGATCCTGCTGGAGTCAGGCACACTCAGCTGCAAACCACTTGACTAAGTCCCCTTTTCTGATTTGAAAATTAGCTTCCATGACATGAAATCAAAAGGTGGTCATGCCAGGCCCAGTTTTGAAGACTTAGAAGGCATGGCAGTGAATGTTGCCACAACACTTAAAATTAGCCCTGACTTTTATTGCTGATCTGTCCTTTAAATGTCTTCTGTCCCTAACATGGACCTTAAAATGCTAATTGTTAATTCTTTCGTAGAGGGTGTGGATGTCTCAGGGCCACCTTTAAGGTGATGCACAGGACACTAGCTCAGGCTGCTCTCTTCCCAGCATTCTAATGTGAGGGAATTTGAATTAAAATGAATGAGGAGTTTGAATGAAAGGGATTTCTCTAGCTGTATCCTAGCAAAGGGAGTGGTAGTGGGATGGGAAGAGGTAGGTTTATGCTATATATGAGTGTTTATGCACATCACATCTTTATCAGGTCTAGCTGGTTTTAAGAGATACATAGTTAAAAAATTATATGTATAAAAATGTAGTAGAAAATGGAATATAATATTCATCAGATTTGTGAAAGAATAATAACTTGGTATTAGAGCAATGAAAATAAACTTACCAAAGACAGTTCAACAGTTTTGAATGTATAAAATTTAACATTTATAAGTAATGAAAAAATATACAACTAACTGAGGGAACTGTTTGTGTCAAGTTGCAACACAGATGATGTGAACTTTTTATCATGCACAGTCCTGGCCAGCCAGCCACATGGCCTCTCACAAATTCACAGTTACCACGCAGTGTCTCTTGTGAAATGTTCCAGATGAGAGAAATACAGTTAATAATATTGTTGTAACTGTAGTTTCAGGTGGGCACTTGAAATATCTAACTACTATGTTATATACATGAAACCATACAAAACACTGGATATAAACTGTAATTTACAAAAGTAAAGAAGAGAGGTGATAGCTCAACTGAGAGCAATAATAATGGACATGGATGAAATATATTTGAGGCATTTTCTTGTGTAGAATTGTTGACAGAGTTGATGTGTGGTGATAGGGAAAAAAGGAATTATAAGTTATTGTTTCTCAAATTTTAATGTGCCTATGGATTGCCTGGGGATTTCATTAAAAGGTATATTTTAATTCAGCAGATCTGGGGAGGGGCCGGAGACTCTGTGTTTCTAACAGGTTTCCAGGACTCGAACACCACTGTTAGTCCGTGGAGCAGTCTTCAAAAAGCAAGGGTGAGAAGACCTGAGTGTCACGCTGCAGTGGCTGGACGGTGCCGTAGTTATCAGAAGTGGGGACCACAGGAGAAAAGACAGGTTGAGGAGGATCTGGGCAGCGAGTGAAGTCCTTGTGAGACATTCGAGTGGAAAACTGTAGATGGCTGGAAATTTGGCTCTTTGCTCAAGAGAGAAATCAGGCCTTGGATACAGTTTGGGGATCAGCATTTTATCAGTTATAGTGAAAGCCATAGGAATAAATTACATTACCTACAGGAAAGACAGGAAAGAGATAAAGGTCATATTAAAAATATACTTATTTCTATTTGCTAGAATTTTAATGTTCTATTTAAGTTACTTTATAAACCACCAATGGGAAGAAGGTGGATAAATAGCCTCCTCTGCATGAACAATCTGTAGGTATAAATTCAGGAGTGGAGAAATTTTGGGGGGAAACCCTTTATTCCTTGATAATGATCAAAGATCAGCTTAAATATTCCATAGATCGGGTTAAAAATGCATTGAAGTACCTTCTTCCATGAAAGTTCATCCATATAAACAAATGTGTACTAAATGTCTTCAAAATGGCAAGCACTCTTCTAAGCTCTGGGGTTAAACTAGTAGCAAACAGAATGGACATGATGGAGATTCTGGGGGAGACAGGCCAAGTGACTGCAGTGCAGTGTGATCAATACTGTGGTATTGGGGAAGTGTAGCAGGGATGCGTAACTGAGTGTGGGGACGAGGAACAACCGTCCTGAGGAAGTAGCTTTTAAGCTGATACCAGAAGACTGAATGGAGGTAGCCTAGAAGAGGGCAGGAGGGGCATGCCAGCAGTGGCTTGGAGGGGAGCAGACCCTGCAGGTTGAAGAAGGGCGGCGTGGCCGACCCCACCCTTGGAACCTGGGGAGAGGAGAGTAAGGCGAGGTGAGGTTGGCGAGGTGAGGGGAGGCCGTGACTGGAGTTCTTCTGGGATTTGGTAGAGGGTGGAGGGAGAAAATGATGTCTTTTCCAAAGGAAAAGGTATTATTTTGCCTGGGTATAGTTCAAACGGTAGTCTTACGCATATGGTTTTTATAAAGTTTTTATAGACTTGCCTCATAATGGAATTACTTATAGCAACATTGTTTCTATAGGAAAAATGTTTTGGATTTCAAAAACTATCTTACAATTTAATTTTCAAAAAATTTCTTTTCACCATTTGGGGACTGCTTGGACAGGCACACAGTTCTTGTACTTTTTGTTATTTGTGCTCAAATCATGCTTTCTCTGCTGTTCCTGTGGCTGCGGTGTTGATTTTCCACCCTCTGATACAAATCAAAGGTATCATTGCACAGATGTGGTTGAAATGTTATTTTATTTTCTTCAGCAGATTTAGAAAATATATGGAAATAAAAATAGGAATCTTTTAATAAATTGGTTTTCAGACTGTTTTTGAAGTATATTTTATTGATTATATTATTACAGTTTTCCAATTTTTTTTCTCCTCTTTATCCTTCTCTGCGCTGCAACCCCCTTTCTCCCACTTAGTTCATGTCCATGGGTTGTTCATGTAACTTCTTTGGCTTCTCCATTTCCTATACTGCTCTTAACCTCTGCCTGTCTATTTTGTGCTTACCAATTATGCTTCTTGTTCCTTGTACCTTTTCCCCCATTTTCCCCCTCCCTCTGCCCGCTGATAACCCTCCATGTGATCTCCATTTCTGTGGTTTTGTTCCTATTCTAGTTGTTTGCTTTGTTTGTTTTTGTTTTTAGGTTCTATTGTTGATAGTTGTGTGTTTGTTGTCTTTTTAATGTTTGTATTATTGATCATCATCTTTTCCTTAGTTAAGTCTCTTTAACATTTCATATAATAAGGGCTTGGTGATGATAAACTCCTTTAACTTGACCTTATCTGGGAAGCACTTTATCTGCCCTTCCATTCTAAATGATTGCTTTGCTGGATAGAGCAATCTTGGATATAGGTCCTTGCCTTTCATGACTTTGAATGCTTCTTTCCAGCCCCTTCCTGCCTGCAAGGTTTCTTTTGAGAAGTCAGCTGATAGTCTTATTGGAACTGCTTTGTAGATAACTCTCACCCTTTTTCTTGCTGCTTTTAAGATTGTTTCCTTGTCTTTAATCTTGGGTAATGTAATTATGATGTGCCTTTGTGTGTGCTTCCTTGGGTCCAACTTCTTTGGGACTTTCTGATCTTCCTGGACTTCCTGGCAGTTTATTTCCTTTGCCATATTGGGGAAGTTCTCCATCATTGTTTTTTCAAATAAATTTTCAATTTCTTCCTCTTTCTCTTCTCCTTCTCATTTGTTTTTCTGATTATCTTTTGTGTATGTGTTGGGGGAAATATCTTGGAATCTACATCTTAGAGCTTTCATGTGTCTTGTTCATTACTTACAAAAGTGCTTTGCTTTGAATTTAGCTGCCCGCTGGTTCTGGCTTGGAAAGCTGAGGCAGACCCAGGCCCTCCCACATCTGGTAGAGCAAGCCTGTGGACTTCGCCACGGGGCCAGAAACTGGCACACTCAAGGAGAGCTCTCCTGGGATGTGTAGCAAGGCAGTGCCTGTTGGAATGGGTGGTCCCATATTTGCATGCAGATAAACTGGGAGGAACAACTGGGGAGTGAGACAGACTGTGCAACCCAGGGATCCAATGAGGGAAACTAAAGCCTCAAAACCTCTGGCTGTAAAAACCTGTGGGGGTTGCAGGGACAGGAAAAACTCCCAGCCTCACAGCAGATTTCCTTAGAGAGACCTAGGGTATCCTAGAATGTACACAAACCCACCCACCTAGGAATCAGCACCAGAAAGGCCCAATTTGCTTGTGCTTAGTGGGGGAAGTGACTGAAAGCCAGCCAAGAGCTGAGCAAGTGGCATTGTTCCCTCTCTGACCCCTCCCCCACGTACAGTACCACAATGAAGCCACGTGGGTTGCCTCACCCTGGCAAAAACCTAAGGCTCTGCCCTTACAACCTAACAGGTATACCACGACAAAGAAATATGGCCCAAAAGAAAGAACAGATCAAAACTCTAAAAACAGAACTAAGAGATAAAGAGATAGCCAACCTATCAGATGCACAGTTCAAAACACTGGTAATCAGGCCCTGGCTGGTGTAGCTCAGTGGATGGAGCGCGGGCTGCATACCAGGCATCGCAGGTTCGACTCCCAGTCAGGGCACATGCCTGGGTTGCAGGCCACATCTCCCAGCAACCGCACATTGATGTTTCTCTCTCTCTCTCTCTCCCTTCCCTCTCTAAAAATAAATAAATACAATCTTTAAAAAAAAAAAAAAAACACTGGTAATCAGATGCTCCCAGAAATGATTGAGTATGGTTGCAAAATAGAAGAAAAGTGAAGCCTATGCAAAGTGAAATGAAGCAAAATATACAGGGAACCAATAGTAAAGAGAAGGAAACCAGGACTTAAATCAACAATTTAGAGCAGAAGGAAAAAATAAATATTCAACTGGAACAGAATGAAGAAACAATAACTTAAAAAAAAAATGAGGAGAGGCTTAGGGACCTCCAGGATCTCTGGGACAACTTTAAATGTTCAGTTTGTTTGTTTCTGAGTTAAGGATTTCCTCTATAAACTATAGTGTATTAGAATGTTATACATGCTATGAAAGTATGAAAAATGAAACTGACATGAAAATTGTTATAAGCAGAGTAAAAGAGATTGATATGCAGAATATAAACAATATAAGAATAAAATGCCTAGATTTTAAAATAGTTTAATGACCACAGGTTTTTCATAATATCATTATCATAATCATCTTCACTATTGTTATAATTAAAAATACTGATTTTTAAAGCAGGAAAGAGCTGTTAAGGTCATTCCTTTTATAAAATAGATCTATATGAGCTGCATTTTATAATAAATGAAACTTCAGGCTTTAAACTTCCTCAAATTCCCAAGTCTCCAATACACAAACTTAATTTCATCCACACCCATTTCAGTGAAAATATTTCATTCTGTATCAGTTAGAATGCTTTTAGGTGGCCAATAACAGAAGGCCCAACTGAAAATGGCTCAAATGAGAAGTAAATTTTATGGTCGCATATAAAATAGAAATCTAGAAGAAAGATCGTTTTATCGTTGGTTCGTGCAGCAGCTAAGTGTTGTCCTTAGGGCCTTGGGAGCCTCCTGTCTTCCCATTCTCCCGCCAGTTAGCACTTGTCCTCAGGCTCGGCCCCTGCTGGTCTCAAGGTGGCAGGCACCGTTAGCTCCAAGATTTATATCCCTATATCAAAGCACCCAAGACCGTAAGAAAAGGCAGTGTCTCTTGTCTTAATTTGGACTGTTACAACAAGATACTGTAGACTGGGTGGCTTAAACAACAAACATTTATATTTCTCATCATTCTGGAGTTTGGGATGTCCAAGGTGGATGAATCTGATGATTTGATTCTTGGTAAGAGCCCCTTCCTAGCTTGTGGACAGCCACCTTTTTGGTATTTCCTCACATGGTAGAGAGAGGACTCTAGTTTCTTTCTCATTTTATGGGGCACTAATTTCATTATGGGAGCTCTACCTTCATTACCTAATTTAACCCTTTTCACCTCCCAAAGACCCCACCTCCAGATACTATCACATTGGGGGTTAGGGTTTCAACATGAGTTTTGGAGAGATACAAACATTCAGGATATATCATCTCATGTCTTTTTAAGAGTAAAAAACACTTTCCCAGAAACCTCCCAGCAGATTCAATTTCATTAGCCAATTTTACATCATATAACCCATTTCTAAACCAGTCAGTGGCAAAAGGGTATAGAAGTCCTTTGATTGGCTTAGACTAGTCAAGATTTACGGCCTCCCAATCCTTCCAGAGAAAAACAAAATTAGGACTCAGTTTTCCAGGAAGGGGAGTGGACTGGGAAGGCAGCTACTAGTGCTTGCCATACCTGTCAAGGCAAGTTCCTCTTGGGCTCTGAGTCCTTAACTATATCTTGAAGGACATTATTCTGTTAATCATGTTTTTCATCTTTATTTTGTACATCTCTCTTCTCACTATCTCTTCAAGATTATTGAAGGAAAAGTCTACATGTACTGTCTCCATTTCTTTTCCTCCACATTATTCCTTAAATGTCCTATAATCTGGATCCTAGTAGTAATCCTAGTAGTAAACTTCCTTCTGACATCATCTGTGCCTACCTGACTGCTTGATCCCATGCCAGTATTATTGGTAATGTTCGACAAGACCAGTGGTTCTCCAAGTTGGCATGCACTAGAACCGTCTGGGGGCGATTAAAATGCACATTGTTGGGTTCCATCCTTCATTTCTCATTCAGTAATTCTGAGCAGGGGCCTGTAGACTTATGCTTACTTAAACTCTCTGAGGACGTCTGATACCTTTTTCCTGAGTTTTCAAGACTCAAAATTACCTCTCAAACCCGAACTTCTTATTCCTCCTATATTCTTTTATTAGTGAATGTCATTGTCCTTGTTCTTAAGCAAGAATTCTGGAACTCACCCTAGTTCTTTATTTTCCATTTCCCCTGTACACAGCCAGTCGATGTTCCATATGCTAAATATCCCTCAAGTGCATCATTTCATCTCCGTCCCTATTGTTTCTGCTTTAGTATGAGCCCTCACTTTTTTCCACCTGTAACGCTGTAAAGTCTTGTCCTAGACTTTATCCAGGCTCAGACTTTCTTGTTTATACATCGTATTGTTGCAGAGTGATGTTCTTAAAAATGCAAGTCTTGTCACATTATGCCTGAGCTCAAAGTCCTTGGTTTCCTACTTCTTCCAGGTAAAATCTAGACTCCTTCCCATGCAAGCAGAGGGCTTTGGGATTGGGTCTCTGCCCACCTGCCTAGTGTTGACTTCTCTTACCTCCCCTCCCTTTCTGTGCTTCAGTGCTGAACTTCCCTCAATGCTGAGTTCTCTTGGACTTTAGTGCCTTTGCATGTTTTCCGTTTTCCTGAAACACTTTGCCACTTCACTGCTTGAATATCTTCTGCTTGTCTTCCAAGATTTAGCTCAGGTATACCTCTGCTTGAGTCCCTCTCCCTGACCCTCTATTCCTGGGAACTGGATGCTACTTTTCTGTACAGCCATAGAAGTATGTAAATGGAACTCATTTAGCACTTAAACACATTGCTCAATTCTGGAGGTTTATTTGGTGCCTGACCCCTCCCCCCAAGAATATAATCTCTTTGAGGACAAAGATTGTACTTTTCATCTGTTTCCTAATATAGTACCAAACAGAATAATTGTTCAATAAATGTTTGTCAAGTGATTGAATGTTAAAGACTATTTTTAGTGACACACTGTTTATAAAACCAAATCTGGAGAATTTCAGACTGGGAAACCATTTGGAGGGTGACAGAAACCTTAGACTTTAGATGGATTTGTTCATGATTCTAATGGAATTAGTGGTTCTTAGAGACAGAGAAGGGATGGTGGTTGGTGATACATTGTAGCAGTCACCTGAGTGGTGTTCTAATGAGTTTGCCATTTTCATGCCTTGAGAGTTTGGATGCAATCTGGAGATAGGACTGCTGTTAAGAGCTCTTTATAGTGAAAGGTGAAAGATTTATACAATCTGACGAGAAACCAGAGTATGAGAGCTCTTTATGACAAGAACATCTGATTCCAAACTTTTCTGAGATATAAATATAACTTTTATTTATTTAAATAAAAGGATGGCAGGCCCTGTTTATTTCGTTGACCTTTGAGAAGCTTATGCAAACTTAGAAACAAATAGGAGTTGTCACAAAGCTGCCATCTTTCTGGTATATACATTTTACTTTTAATATTTTAAAAGTAAGCTTATTTATTTTTTTGCCAAAAATTTCATAGTAATTTTATGCTCTAAGCCTTCATTGTCCATGAGGTAGCCACCACTAATGGCTATTTAAATTACTTAGAATTAAATTAAAAATTTAGTTCCTCGAATATACTGGCCATATTTCTGGAGCTCATATTGGACAGTACAGATATAGGATATTTTCATCGTTATCTTAATAAGTTAGTCAAATAATTAGCATATAATTACAAATTCCTATTTTTAAAAAATCCAAAAATGTCACTTTTAGAAGTGTTTTGTTGTATAATAAAACAGAAATGCAAAACCATTCAAATCAAATATATTGGTTTGGTGAATTATTACAATGCCAATAACACCCAGGTTAAAAAATAAAACTTTGTCAGTCACTCTTTTTTTAAGTATATTTTACTGATTATCCTATTACAGTTGTCCCATTTTTTTCTCCCCTTTGTCCTCCGCCCTTTACCTTCCTCCCTCCAGCATCCCTTCCCCCGTAGTTCATGTCCCTGGGTTGTTCATATAACTTCTTTGGCTTCTCCATTTCCCATACTATTCTTAACCTCCCCCTGTCTATATTGTACCTACCAGTTATTCTTCTTATTCCCTGTACCTTTTCCCCATTCTCCCCCTCCCCCTGCCCCTGCCCACTGATAACCCTCTATGTGATCTCCATTTCTGTGATTCTGTTCCTGTTTAATTGTTTGCTTAGTTTTTGTTTTTTGTTTTTTTTAGGTTTAGTTGTTGATAGTTGTGAGTTTGTTGTCATTTTTTTTAAAGATTTTATTTATTTATTTCTAGAGAGGGAAGGGAGGGAGAAAGAGAGAGAGAGAGAAACATCAGTGTGCGGTTGCTGGGGGCCGTGGCCTGCAACCCAGGCATGTGCCCTGACTGGGAATTGAACCTGGGATGCTTTGGTTCACAGCCCGTGCTCAGTCCACTGAGCTACGCCAGCCAGGGCATGAGTTTGTTGTCATTTTAATATTCATATCATTGATCATCTTCTTTTTCTTAGATAAGTCCTTTTAACATATAAACATAGTTTTCTTTTTTTAGATACTATAGTTGGTTTTAATCAGAATAAAAACATTTTTCTTGAGGTAGAATTTTCATGCCATAAAACTAACCTGTTTCAAGTATATAGTTCACTGGTTTTACTAGATTCTCAGAATTGGACGCCCGTCAACATAAT
This sequence comes from Tonatia bakeri, assembly GCA_004024845.1. Lineage (NCBI taxonomy): Eukaryota > Metazoa > Chordata > Mammalia > Chiroptera > Phyllostomidae > Tonatia > Tonatia bakeri. Next base: position 341,304 of record PVIA01000027.1, on the reverse strand, counting down.
CTAGGCTGAGAGCATTTTCATCACATCAGAAAGAAGCCAAAACCCATTAGCACTCACTTCCCATCTCCACCCTCCCAGGCACCCCAGTCCTGTCAGCCATTGGTTCACTCTGTCTCTGTGGGTTTGTTTGTTTGGGTTTTCATATAAATCATGTCATACAGTACAAGGTCTTTTGTGTCTGACCTCTTTCACTTAGTACAATGTATTTGAGGTTTATTCGTGATGTGGTATGTATGAGTGTGTCAGTCCTTTTGATTGCTGAATACTAGTCCATTGTATGGGTCTGCCACATCTGTTTATTTTACTTTTACTTCTTAAAAGTAAAAGTTAACTTTTTTAAAATTAAAATTTAATTTTTCAACTACAGTTTACATTCAGCAATATTTTGTATTAGTCTCAGGTATACAGCTTAGTGGTTAGACAGTCGCGTACTTTACAAAGTGTCCCCCTGATGTTTCCAGCACCTGGCACTATTCACAGTTACAGTATTATTGACTGTATTCCCTGTGCTGTAATTTGCATCCCTGTGACTATTCTGTAACTACCAATTTGTGCTTCATAATTTCTTCACCCAGTCCTCCAACTTCTCTCCCCTCTGGCAACCAGTAGTCTGTTGTTCTCTGCGTCTAGGAGTCTGTTTCTATTTTGTTTGTTTTGTTCTTTATATTCCAGTATAAGTGAAATCACATGGTATTTGTCTTTCTTTGACTGATTTATTTTACTCAGCATAATGCCTTCCAGATCCAGCTATGCTTTTGCAAATGGTAAGATTTTAATTTTTATGGCCAAGTAGTATTCCATTGCATGTAAGTACCACAGCTTTTTTATATGCTTTTCTGTTGGTGGGCACCTGGGTTGCTTCTATAGCTTATGGAAAATTTTAAATTCATTCATCAATTGGTGGACATCTGGGATTTTTTCACTTATTGGCTATTATGAATAATGCTGCTGTGAACATTGATGGACAACTCTTTGTGCAGATGTATGTGTTCATTTCCCTTCAGTACGTGTTTGGTGGTAGAATTGCTGGATCAAATGGTATTCTATGTTTTAACCTTCTGAGAAGCTGCCAAACTGGTTTTGTAAGTGGCTCTACCATTTTTCATTCCCTTGCCTCACCAGCAATATATATAGCATTCTAATTTCTCTATGTCCTCATCAGTACTCGCCGAATCTCTCACTTTGATGATAGCTATCCTGAGGGTTGGGAAGTACCGTCTCACTGGATACCAAATTGACTATAAATGTACTGTGGTTTTCATGGGTATGATGTTGACCATCTTCTCATGTTTATTAACCACTTATAAATCTTCTTTAGAGAAATGTTTATTCAAATCCTTTGCCCATTATTTACATTTTAATTAAATAATTTTTAAAATCTTTTTATTAATGAATTACAAGAGTTCTTTATTACTGATACCAGTCCCTTTTTACATATATGATTTGCAATTATTTACTCCCATTCTGGAGTTGCTTTTTTACATAATATTGTTTGCAGCACAAAATATTTTAATTTTGAAGTACCCCATTTAATCTATTTTTTCTTCTGTTGCTTGTGCTTTTGTTATCTGTTTAACAAACCATTGCCTAATGCTAAAGATTTACTTCTATGTTTTCTTCTAAGAGGTTTATAGTTGTAGTACTTACACTGACATCTGTGGTTTTTAGTTAATTTTAGTGTTTAGTATAAAGAAGATGTCCAACCTAATTTTTTTGCATGTTGTCCCTGTACCTTTTGTTGAAAAGACTGTACTTTTGTCCACTAAACTGTTTTGGCTAACACTGTTGTCAAAATTGACCAGAAAAGTAAGAGTTTATTTTTCATTTCCATTCCCTTGTTTTACTTGTTTACATTTATGACAGTTCGTACTATGCAACTACATAATAAGTATTGAAATTGGGTTGTCTGACTCTATCGTTTCCATTCTTTTTTTTTCGGTTTGCTTGGCTGTGTATGTGAGTTTTAGGAACAACTGCCACGCTGAAGTTTTTTCTTATTCGACATTATCTTTGGCACAGAAAACACTCTAGTTCAGTTTCTTTAGTGTGTGTGTATGTGTTTAAATATCTATAAATTTCACTTGGTAAATGGCACTTCTTTGGTGGATGCAGTTGTGCAATATGTTTGCTTCTACACTGATTGTGAGTATATTATTAAAGTTTGTATGGCACAGTTGTGAATATTAATTATAACAAGTCCATTTTAATTTTTGTTTCATAATTTTTTAATTAATACAAACATTGTTTTTTACTGTGATGCTGTGCTTGAACAAAATTTATATTAGCACTGTGAAAACAATCTATCCTATTATTCACAGATTCCATTTTGCAAATTCTAGTTACAAAAATATATTTGTAGTGCCAAAATTTGTACTCATGCTGCTTTTATAGTCATTCATGGACATTTGCAGAGTGAGACAAAAATTGGATTGCTTAACACATGTTTCCAGCTTAGGTAAAATATGCCAATTCTCTGCCTCCTTCTTTCAGCTCTGATAGTTGCTTTGAGCATGCAAACTACCATCTGCCTGGTGCCACATTTTTTTGCATGTTTAGGTACTTGTTGGTGATTTCCTTGTTTAAGATAGTGCCCAGGCACAGTGCTGAAGTGCTGCTGTATGTTGTTCCTAAGTATCAGAGGGCTGAAATGTAATGTATTTTACAAAGTAAATGCATTTTAAGTAAGTTACGTACAGGCATGAGTTAATACTATTGACTGTGAGTTCAATGTCAGTGACTCAACAATTTATATTAAGTATCTTTAAGCAGAAATGCACGTAAAACAAGGTTATGTTTGGTCAGTTGATGAAAATGTTGTGGCCAAATGCTCACAGGAACGTAACTCTGTATTTCTTCTAAGAGCAACGGTTTGGTTTTGCTTTATAGAGCTTAATTACTTTGAATAATGAAAGCTGACTGTAATTTTATCTTTGTTGTTGAACTTTTTAACTGAGTTTAAATAGCAGTTACAGCAACGTCAGGTGTTTCATGTTCTACAGAATGAACTTCCAAAAGCGTTCCTTTGATTCCCTGAATTGTATAAAAACAATCAAACCATTATTGGAATTAACCGATTTTCTAGTTGATGTATCTCCTGACACTGATAGGAAGCTGGCATCATTTAAGTGTGAATTTCTTCTGCTAATAGAGCCAACAGAATAACAGCTGCTGTTTAACTTTGGCTGTTTAAACAAGATAATTTGTAATCAGAGTTGACTAAGATAAATTTAAAGAGCAGTCATTTGATCTCGTTGAAAAGTCATGCTTTATAGAGTTATATATAAAACATGTTCTCCATATGGTTTTCGTAATTGGTGTCTTCAAGCTAGTCAGAAGCAGGGGCAGCAGCATTGAATATTTCTTCCAACTTTACCCAAGAATGAGGGACTTGGCTGTCTCTAGCTACTCCTGAGTGACACTTTTTCTGTAAGTGGCTTTGAGGATTAAGTGTCAGTTACAGACCATCCAGAGATGGGTTACTGCTGGGGCCTTTCAGAGTTTTTTACATTGAATTTATTAGGGTGACATTGGTTCACAAAATTGCACAGATTTCAAGTGTACAACTCAAGAAAACATCGTCTGCACACTGCATCATGTGCCCATTGCCCCAAGCAAAGTCTCTTTCAGTTTCCATTTTCCTCCCTTTTGCTCCCCTCCACCAACCCCCCTACCCACCTTTCCCTCTGGCTGTCACCACACTCCACACTGGTGTCTGTGTTAGATGGGTTCACCGCACATGCATCTCACACTCACTCTCAGTGAGGTCATGGCAGAGCCTGCAAGTGGAAGTCCTGGCCTGTTATAATGCTACTGTTAAAAGAAAAAAGCATCTTAGAAAGTGGAAAATCCAAGACAAATGACAAGTTGTTGGGACAATCGGCATACATTGGGACTGTCTCCGGCAAACTGTTACACATGGACACTTGACCAGACATATTTTTTCAAAAATCTACTAACCCCAAACTTATATTTTTCCATCAGAAAGGCTGTACCCTCAGTATGATTCACTTGTTTATGGCTATTTAGTAATTTCCACAGCATTATGCCCATGGAAAAATTGTGAAGCATTCTTCTTAGTCAGTTTTATTCATTGTGGCCTTTTATTCCTAGAACATTTTCTATTTATCTTAAAACTTTGATTAAATTTTGCATACTTATATTTTTAAACTAAAGACATGTGATTCACTTATGGAATTATTCTTCCTTAAATTAGTTCTTTTGGTATCTTAATAAAAATATTATACAGTAATTAAAAGTGAAATTTGGGAATGAAAGGAAAGTGGTTTTTACATATATTTGATAAAAATGAATTATCTGAATATAATTATAATACTTTATATTCTATTACAGGACTAATTAAAAGGATTTACCATATATGTTACAACTTTTTACTGAAGTCTTGAGAGATAGGTAAGTGACAAGCATTTTTTGAAGTGATATTTCTGAAACATTAAATAATTTCATCTAACAGGTTCCTAACAAAGTAGTCAATGAGTCATAACTTAAATCAGTGATTTAAGAGAAATGTCATATTTATATCAATCTTAGTATAACATTCCCTAATATCCAATAAATCGTATTTTACAGGGAGCTGTATTTTCTATAATAATTATGAGGACATTGTTAATAAGACACATAAGTTTAGCAGGTTCTAAAACTTAAAGCACTAAAAGAAAAAAATATCATTAAATGCAATGTGGTACCCTGGATTAGACCTTAGAACTGAAAAAAAACAACAGGTTAAATCCAAATAAAGTCTGTAGTTTAGTTAACAGTAATGCACCAGTGCTGGTTTCTGAGTTTGGACAAAACCGTGGTTCTGTAAGGTGTTACTGCAGGTGAAACTGAGTGAAGGGTGTATAGGTGCTCTGTAGTTGCTTTGCAACTTTTCTGTCAGTCTAAAATTACTCCAAAATAAAAGTTTATTTAAAGCAGAAAAATAAATAATAGAGGTTTATTGATTTGAAATTATAGTTTACAAGTGACTTTTCGTGTAGTAGTCCGAAAAATCAAAAGAATTATGTTTTGCAAATCTAGACTTCATGAGATGGAGGTGTAGGGAAATACGTGACTGTAGGCTCCGTTTTCCAGTTCACAGGAGGCGTGGGGTCTCAGGCTGTGGAGGTCGGCATGGCGTCTGTGAACGCCTCCTCGTACTCGGCCACAGCTTTGCTCTGAGTCCTTCAAGCTGCTTGTGTGTTCTCTGGTAGTTTAGTACAGCACTGTCTGTTAACCGGAGCAGGCCCTATAAATGTTCCCAGAACACTGCTTTCTTTCTTCTCTCTTTTAAATGTGCCGTTAGAGGCAAAAAGGCCAGTAATGTGACTCAGTGGTTTGGAGTTGAGACCCTCTTAATATAGTTTTCTTCAGTCACACTTAACTTGAGCTTCTAGGTCAAGTACTAGATACAGATGACCTGTTGTTAAAGGGTATGAATAAAGATGAACATAACTCTTAAATAGCCATTTCTGTAATTGAGCTAAAATAATTGATTGCTGTCAGATAATAGAAATTCTCAATTTCCAAAATGAACTCTGGCAGTATAACTCTTTTAAATTTCTATAAATATTAAAAGACTGTAAGAAGGGAACTCTAGTTTGCTGAAACTATTACATAACTTTTCATTAATAAAAGTAAAATAGCCATGCTGGCCTTATAAATGGTTTCCTGCTTCTGTTGCCAACTTAATGATTTTAGTTAAACTTAAATTTCATAAAAGGAAATAGAAATATATTATACTTAAAATATATAGATGTTTAAAACAAGCAACCCAGGCCTGAATGACTCTTGCAGAATAACTGTTAGGCTTAGAAAGTTCTGTTTTGCTTGATATTCATTCAGAACTGGTGTTATCAGTCTCCTCCTGACTTCTCAGTTGTGTAAGATAACTGTGCCAACCTTGGAGAAGTGTAGAAAAATGGAGGACAGGTTTTTCAGGACAAGTTTAGGTTTTATTAATTATATACCAGTTCACACATTAAAAAGCAACAACAAAAAAAACTTTTTATTATTTTTTTTTGCTAGCAGAGCATTAAAAGAGTTGCTGTCAGAGACATGCTTTACAATTTAGTCAACCGGCCGTCCTTTTGTGGGCATCTGAAGTATAAATGAGAACAGCTAATATGTATTCAGCACTCCCTATCTACCAGGCACTTTATTTACAGTAATCTTATTTAATCTTCACAAGCGCCTATGAGATAGTTTAGAATTTCCTTTATAGTTGGGGTGGAGAGAGTGACGGGTGTCCCCAGGCTAACCCTGAGGGTCTGGGGTGGGAAGAACAGTGCCTGTGGTGGCGCCACCGCCAGTTCGGTTCTCAGGGTCACCAGCTTCCAGGAAGTCTTGGATCCGTGGACTCGTGGTTCAACTTCAGATTGCTTCAGCTCTTCTCGGTAAAAAAAGGATGTCTGATCACACTGGGGAACCTAGAGCAGATTTTCCCCTGGGGGATCTAGTCTGGAGCACAATCTCCTGTTCTCTGTTCCAGTCTTGGTCTGGCTCGTTCTGCAGTTCCCTAACGTGTCAGTTGTTCTCTGTCACCTGATTAATTGCAATCACTCGTTTATTGTATGCTTCATTGATCCTATGCCAAGAACTTCTGGCAACTCTGGGGAATATGATCTCCATGTGCCTCCTGGTCAGAGTCTGGCAACTAGAAGTTGTTAGCTGGGGTGAGAACTTGGATGCAGAAGCTAGGACACATGCCAGAGGCTAGAGGTGGAATAATTGAGCAGCTGACACGTGAAATGCAGCTATCCAGACGCAGTCAGCGGGCAGTAGTCAGAATAGAATAGGCATATGACTTTGAAAGGTGGTTTTTGAAGAAGGTTATGGTGACTAGGTATAGACTTTGTAGTTTGTAGATGTAAAATAATTCCAAATGCTTTTTGAGGAAGAGTAAGTTACCAGCTTATTCATTACAGTGCCTGTTACACCGAGCAGAAATCTGTCTGTAACTTTTCCTGTCTAGCTGTGTCTTTCTGTAGCTCTAAATCTGTAGTTCTTCTTATACTAGAAAGCATAAAATACACATAAAATTTCAAAATCTCCCTTGTTATCTCTTCTTCATAGTCTACAAAAGTTGGCATTCTTCAGGGCCCAGTCCTTGGCCACCTTCTACATTTATTCTCTATGTGATCTCATGTGGTTCTTTGTTTAAATGCCACCTATTCTCTGAAATTTATTTCTTTGCCTTGGTTTCTCCCATGTATTCAGGGCTCAGATGTATGTCTACCTAGTCAACGTCTCTGTTTGAAGTCTAATAAACATTAAAAACATAACATGTTTGCAATAGAACTCTCTTGAACTCTCTTCCCCAAACCCATTCTGTCTCCCTCTTCATCTCCATAAATGGGCCACCCAGTTACTCAGGCCGAAAACCAGAAGTCACCTTTGACTTTCCTCTCTTTTTGCTAACCCACACCCAGCCCATCAGTAAGGCTTGTATGTCCTCCTTCTAATATGCACTCCAAACCCCTCTTTGCTCCTGCCGCTCCAGCTCTGCTACTTGAATGTAACTTACAGTCACCATCATAAGTTCCTAGCCGATAATACTAACTGGCCTTCCTCATCTCCTCCTTATGCCCTTGTACCTCTTCAGTCAGTTTTCCACGTAGGAGCAAAAGTGTTTTTTTAAATATTTTAAATGTTAAACAGTTCCTGTCATTCCCCTGTTCAGAACTCTTCAGTGGCTACCCATCACAGTCTGTATTAAACCCCGTCTCACAGTGCCCTACTGGACCCTGCGTGCTCTGCTTGCTCACGTTATCTCCTACCATTAAGTCTTACTCACTCCGTTCTAGTCGCAGTTGCCTTCTTGCTGTTCCTGAGATTCTCCATTCATTTGGAATTACCTAAATCCCTCCTACTCCCCTACCATATCCCATTATTCTAACCGTCCCATCCGCTAGCCTGGTAATTTGCACCTTTATTATTCCAAGTTTCTATTATTTGAATTGCTTTCAAGTGTAAGAGGGACTAGAGATTTAGAGCTGTAGAAAGAGGTAGCTAGATCATTGGAGAGGAACTACAGAGTGAGTGATTTCTGCTCTGTTTAATGAGCACTATAATGATGGTAACAATTACATCTGTGTAAAAATAGGCTGGGCCTCTTCACGGGACAGTGAGTTCTCCATCGCTGATAGTGTACACGTTGAGGTGATCACCTCGTGGGAGGCAGTGGAGGAAGACTGTGCTGGAGTGGAGAGGGGAACAGTTGATTTGGAAGATCTTCCCCGTGCGGAGATTGTGTCTTTTGGCATCTTCTTTTTTGTCAGTGCAACTATTGTTAGTGTCTCCTCCAATTTAATCCTCCTGTATTTTTATTAGGAAACTTTCACCAATTTCACCAATGAAGTATAAAGCACTTCTAGGTAAAGTTTCCAATACTTGAGTTGACTGAAAGAAGAGCTTGACTGATATCAAGGTTGATAGGAGTCAGATTGGCCCTCATCTAAGTCCTCATCTAAGGAATTTATTACTTTGAGGTCTTTTTGTTCTCTCATTTTTTTATTGTTGTTCAATTATAGTTGTCCTCATTACTCTCCTCTGCCCTACCCACCCCCACCTCCCACCTTCAGTCCTCTCCCCACCCTGTTCTCTTTGTCCGTGGGTCCTTTATACCTGTTCCGTGATGACCCTTCCCCTTCTTTCCACCATTATCCCCCCACTCTGGTTTGTTCTTTTATTTCCATGTCTCCAGTTCTATTTTGCTTGCTCATTTTGTTGATTAGGTCCCACTTATAGGTGAGATTATACGGTATTTCTCTTTCACCATCTGGCTCATTTCACTTAGCATAATGCTCTCCAGATCCATCAATGCTCTCACGAAAGGTAGGAGTTCCCTCTTTCTTTCTGCTGCATAGTATTCTATTGTGTAAATGTACCACAGTTTTTTGATCTACTCATTAACTGATGGGCACTTAGGTTGCTTATACCACTTGGCTGTTGTAAATTGTGCTGCTATGAACATTGGGGTGCATAGGTTCTTTTGAATTGACCTTTCAGGGTTCTTAGGATATAGTCCCAGCAATGGAATTGATGGGTCAAAAGGCAGTTCCATTTTTAGTTTTCTGAGGAAATTCCATAGTCTTTTCCACAGTGGCTGCACCAGTCTGCATTCCCACCAACAGTGCACTAGGTTTCCCTTTTCTCCACAACCTTGCCAGCACTTGTTTCTTGATTCGGTTATGATGGCCATTCTGACCAGTGTGAAGTGGTATCTCATTCTGGTTTTAATTTGCATCTCTCTGATGGCTAGAGATGCTGAGCATCCCTTCTTATGTCTCTGGGCCCTCTGTATGTACTCCTTGGAGAAGTATCTGTTCAGGTCCTTTGCCCATTTTTTAATTGGGTTGTTTATCTTTCTGCAGTGGAGTTATGTGGGTTCTTTATATATTTGCATATCAAACCCTTGTCTGAGGTATCACTTGCAAATATATTTTCCCATATGTTTGGTTCCCTTTTCATTTTGCTGATGTTTTCTTTAGTCATGCAGAAGCTTTTTGTTTTGATGAAGTCCAATTTGTATATTCTTTCCTTTACGTCCCTTGCTGTAGGGGACATGTTGAAGAGGTAACATTATCAAAATGTCTATACTACCCAAAGCAATCTATAGATTCAGTACAATCCCTATTATAAAATACCAATGACATATTTCACAGATACAGAACAAATATTTCAAAAATTTATATGGAACTATAAATGACTTCAAATCAATTTTGAGAAAGAAGAACAAAGTAGGAGGGATCACAATACCTGACATCAAACTATATTACAAGGTCACTGTAATCAAAACAGTCTTGTACTGGCATAAGAACAGACACATAGATCAATGGAACAGAATAGAGAGCCCAGAAATAAACCCAACTCTCTATGGTCAATTAATATTTGACAAAGGGTGCAGGCACCTAAAATGGAGTAAAAATAGCCTCTTCAACAAATGGTGTTAGGAGATCTGGAGAGATACATGTAAAAAAATGAAACTCAATCACCACCCACCTTACACCATACAGAAAAATAACTCAAGATGAATAAAAGACTTAAATATAAGCCACGACACCATGAAAGTCCTAGAGGAGAACGTAGGCAGGAACTCTCAGGTATTCCACGCAGCAACACTTACCTTTTCTATATACAAGATAAGTGGAAAAGAGTAATGCTTCTGATTAGACTAAGACTATAAAACTTTAAGGAAAAAAAACCTTAAGAAAAATATCACAGGAGAAAATATTTATGAACATGAGATAGGCAAAGATTTTTTAGGACACAAAAAGCATGATCCATAAAAGAAAAAATGAAAAATGGGGCTCCATCAAAATTTAAAACTTCTATTCATCAAAAGACAGCGTTAAGAAAATGAAAAGGCGGTCTTTAAACAGAGACAGCATGTTCTTAACACACGCATCTGACAAATGACTTGCGGCCAGGATATATAAAGGTCTCTTACAGCTCATTAGTAATCAGACAACCCAGCTAAATAGATGGCACAGGAAAACAATGAATGGCCTGTGGAGTACGGGGGAAGGGGTTTAACATCATCAGACATCCGCAAAATGCAAATCAGTGTGAGATACCATTGCATATCATTGAAATAGCTGAAGTTAAAAATTAAAAAAGAATATGTGTTAGGGGAAATGTAGAGCAATCGGAAGTGTCATATGTTGGTGGTGGGAAAGTAAAATCATAAAACTATTTTAGAAAACAGTTTGGCAGTGTGTTAAAAAGTTAACCATAGTAGTACAATAAGAGCCAACAATTTTGCTTCTAAATATTTACGCAAGAGAAATGAAAACACGCTCAGACATACACTTGTACGTGCGTGTTCATAGTGACTTTATTCATAGTAGCCCCGAGCTGGAAACAGCTCAAATGTCCATCGATTAGTGAATGGATAAACACACTGTGGTATGTCCATGCTGTGGGAAACTACTTAATAAAAAGGGATAAAGTAATGATACGCACAACACCATGAAGGAATCTCAAAAACATTATGGTAAATAAAATAATCCAGATACAAAAGAATACAAACTATGATTCCATTTACTGCCCTGACTTTTTATATCAGAAGTGCTAGAAAAGCCAGATTTATTCCACAGTGGCAATAAACAGACAACGATGTTGCCTGTGCTGAGAGTCACGTGTGATTGACCTGAACGGGCACAAGGGGACGTTCGAGCATGACGCATGTGTTCTGTATCCTGACTATGGGGTGAATTATATGGACATAGGTGTTTGTAAAGTTCACAGAACTGTACACTTAAAATGTACATGTTTTATTGTACATAAAATATACTTCAATATATAAAAAACAGTATATATAAAATATTCAGTAAATATAAAAACAACTCTAGTAATGTTGGTTTTTTAAAAAAAAAAAATTCCATAAAGCTGAGTAGACTGGAAAATTCCATTTAGATAAATCACAATATAAACAATAATGTATGAAATAAGTCTCTGTAAAAAGTAAAGATAGTATAGATGAATTTCTCAGTATACTTTCTAGCCTATGATTTGATGTATTATAATGGGACCCATGCATCCTTAGAACTTATTGATGTACTTTTCTGATTTCTTAAATTATATTTGGTAGTGTTTTGGCACTAAAAAAAATCTGGCTAAAATGAAGGAATTACATATAATTAGTTCTTTTTGTTTTGTTTTACTGTTCTTTTCATTTTTTTAACTAGAAAGAATGTGTGGACGCCACCCTGATGTTCCTTAGAATCTATTCTCTTAGGAACAGAAGCCCTAGATTTTACCTGAGCACATACATGCATGACCACCTAGACACCACTTCCCTCTGCTTCTTTTGCAGCAGGCTGTGGCTTTGTGACCGAGGTGAATGGTGATGTGTGTAAGGTTATCTGCTGAAAGACAGGCCGCTTGACTTAGACTTTGCTTTTTTCCTTTTTTTGCTGGGTGGAGGTGACATCAGGTATGGCAGCCACCCCCAGAGAGGGAAGCCTTGTGGAGGATGACAGAGCCGGCCTGGGCCCCTGAGTGGTCTTGTGCAGCGCACCTCCCTTGCCGCACTGCATTGGGGCGTGAAAAAGAAAGTGCTCTAACTTGAGCTACTGTATTTCTGAGGATCTTTGATATTGTAGAAAGTTGATACTCTAACAGAAAATGAAAACACTTAAGAATTTAAGACTCCTACATTTTTCTCTGTGCACTTTCTAGCCATATTCAATGTATTTTGGTGTGCATTCTCAATTAACAATTTTTAAAACTATATAGGATTGGATGACAAAAGCGCTGTTGATGCAATAGTTTTTTTTTTTAAATTTTTTTTATCCTCACCTGAGGACACTTTTTGCATTGTTTTTAGAGATGGTAGAGAGAGAGGGAGAGGGGAACATTGATTGGTTGCCTTCTTGTACGTGCCCCCACTGGAGATCGAACCCACAACGTGGGTGTGTGCCCTGATGAGAAACTCATGGCCTTTGGTCTACAGGACAGTGCTCCAACCAACTGAGCCACACTGGCTAGGTCAATGCAGTACTTATTTAGGAGAGTAATTCTCAGATTTCCAAGTTATATTTAAACTTACATACTAACATTTAATAAACTGATAAATTGATACACAGTACTGTGCTTTTCTAATTTTTAAGATGGTCTTTATGGACTAGTTTGTGATAAATTTCAGTATAGTTCTACAGACCTTTATAAAGAATTTGTATTTTTTATAAGATACCTAAATATTTATTCTATTTAACTTTTCTATGATTACTGTTTATTCTATGAAAGTCCTAAATATCTAAATCAATGATTTCTTCTGTTAAATTTTATTTGTATTTCTGTCAGTTTTTGGTTTGGTATTGGTGTTAATGTATTATAATATAAAATTTATAATCTCATTTGAGGATTATAAATTATATAAGAATTGTATGATTTCTAATTTATGCCTGGTGCTTTGTGTTATAGCTGACATTAATATTGCTACCTTAGTTTACATTTTCCTAAACATCTTTGTACTTCTTATTATATTTATCCTTTCTTTGTCATTTATTTTAAATATGTTTCCTAAAAGTGGAACAATTAATATTTTTAACCTAATGAAAACCTTTGTCTTTTAACAGATATTTTAATTTATTTATATTTATTGTCAAAAATTGATTTAATTATTTTTACTTCACTTATCTTTTTTTAAACTTTCCATTTTAAATTTTTTTGTTTCCATTGTGGGTTTTTGCTATTTGATTTAAAGGTTTTTTTTAAATTATGACTTGATTGATATTTTAAATTTGTGGTATATCTAAAAATAAATAGTCTGCTTTGAAATCTGCTGGGGATAATTTTTAAGTTTTTTTGAAAACTTAAATCTCTGTAATAACTATAATTAACAATCAAGAATGAGATAATGTCCTTTGTTTTCCCTCAGTATGAAATGGGAAATTTAATAGGGGGTTTTGCTTATCTGCTTCTTATTTTTCATTAATGTGATCTGAGATTTTAATTTCAGACTTTTAGTGAGTTGTAATTTGAAGTTACTTATAAAATATTTGTATTAATTTTTATGTAGAGATAAAAATTATGAAAACCCTAAGATTGTCACAACTTTCAATAAATTGTTGTTTTCCAAATATACATCAAAATAAACTTTAAGAAAGTCATATTACATTACTTCCCATTATTTTCTTGATCTCTTTCCATATTGTGTCTTAAAAATAGACACTCTTTTCCTTTTCCCTGGTGCTTACTTTCAGGCCATTTTCCTGGTTACTAGACCAGGAAAAAAGAAGTAGAGAGAGTCTAATTTGAAATTACAATATGAAATTTTGTATTTGGTATTTGCTATAGCCAATAAGGTCTAGAATATGTTTGGGAATTCTTGGATTAATGGATTTGGTGGTGGTGGGGTGGGGGATGTCACCAGTTATGTACTGGTAAGCTTGTTTTCTAATATGTCCCTGGCAATGATTATGTCAAGTAACACAGGGCATGGAATTTACATTATCATTAATGTTTATGCACTGCCAATGACAGAAACTGTCCTCTTGCTGCTTTGAGTCTCTACTAAGCCTCGCAGAGGCTATTATTCTGACCTTGAATGCTCCTGGTCATGTGACTTTCTCAAGTGGGCATCAGGCTCCATTCTTTCTCTATAGTATAAAGTCCTTGTATATGGGGTTTTCCCATTTTTATCAGACTATACCTGAGGACTCTTGAAGGAAGCAGGATCTTAGGGACATTCAGTCTTGTCTTAGAAACGATGTGGAAGAAAGAAGCCTGTAGCAGTTGCTAGGGGTAATATCTTTAAGCGACAGTGATATTCCTAAGTTATTCTTTGAGAAGAGAGACTCGTCTTTCTCATATTTGGGGGACACATAATTATGTAGCCGGACTACCAAGATGTAGAGAGTAAGGTGAGGCTGAGAATGAGAACAGCTTCTTCAGCACTGTGGGTTAGGGTGAAGTTCTTGACAGGAGACTCATTTAGTGTGGTGTGTGGAAAGGAGGCAGGAAGACCTTTGCTCTAGCCTTGGTTCTCTGCGTGTGTGTGTGTGTGTGTGTGTGTGTCCATAGAAAAGCCTCAACTTTCCTGGGCCTCAGGCTAGATGTATTCAATGAGGAAGATGATTCTCCAAGGTCCTTTATAACCTTGGAATTCCTTGACTGACCAAGAGCACCAGGGATAGCAAGAAATTGTCAGTTTGACCGCATTTTTATTTTTAATTTCATTAAGCAAAGAAGTCAGCGTAATTTTATCTTGTAAAGTCAAGAGGAATAAAACACTTACCTTAAGACTTTGAGTAAGGAGAACAAGAGGAAGGGATCATATGTGACCTGTGTGTTTGTGCTCTGACCTAATACTAGTCAATGACACATGATGTGGGGGAGAGAGGCACAATTTTAACACCTGGAAGTAATCTGGTAATAGAATGACTCAGAGGAATGTTAAATCACTATTTTCCCCTGAGAAATGTAAGGTGTTTATCTAGACTCTAAAAAGGTTATTATCCTTTCCATTGGGATATGTGCATGTCTTGAGATAGAGCATGCTGGGGGGTAGGTAGCCCCACTGTGTGGCAGCAGTCAGAAATCAGACCGAAGGTCCCACCGAAGATCTTTCATTGATGAGCTCCCAAGTGGTAAAAAGGCTACCAGCACCGAATTCATGTTTTACAAGATCCGGAATAAATGCTGCCCAAGGTGGCTGTTTGTCATAAGCTGAACTGGGCATGTTCACAAGCTGGGTGGCCAGAGAGAATTTCGAAATAATGAACATGTTATAAATGTGAAAGAGCTAGGAAACGGTACCGACTGAATAAAATCTGTACAGCAGTCCAAGGGTGATTCTTTTTGAGGAAGGCTTTGTTCTGGCTAGGTCCTGGGGATGGGCTGCTGCCAAAGATCCCATCCAGAACAGCAGGGAAGAAAGAGATCAGGCAGCAGACATGGGTCACTTTTCCTCCTTGTGGTCATCACTTTGAGGACTAAAACATCATCGAAAACTTTATTTCCTTCTCTATTAAGAGCTTTTAGATGAAAAAGGAGAATTATCACATTTCAAAGTGCATTTTGTTTTAGTAAATAAAGGGTCATAAATAAATTCAAATAAAATTCAAAATATATTAGGAACCTGGATACAAAATGTTGGTGATAGACTTTAAGTGCCACTGTGCAGAAGGCCCCTCTAAGGATGCAAAGATCTACATTCAATAGCCTCCATCCTCAGGAACTTAAGTGAGGCAGTCAGATAAGTAGCTAATATTTATTGTTTCATTTTTTGTAGAGCGTCTACTTTATGCAAGGCTCTGTGCTAGATGTTGAGACCACAAGGTAAGATATAGTCCCTGTTCTCAAGCCATTTATAGTCCAGAAGGAGTGGGGTAAACAGGGAACCGGAGCACAGCATGCGTGGAGCCGTATAGGAGGGTACAATCACTGGACCTCGCAGCAGAAAGAGGTGCAGTGACTCCGAAGGTGTCCTAAGAGCAGAACTAAGCAGTCTCAAGGAACTTGTTCCTCCAGTGGTTGTACTAAGCTGTGCTTACAGTTCTGTTCCAAGTGCTGCACATTTCTGATGTTAAGGATGATAACAGCCACGAATTTTACAATGCATCTCTGTGTTAGGCACAGTTCTAGTACTTTACATAACATGAGTTACGTAATCCTTGCAGTAATCCTATAAAGTAGGTGTTAATATTAGCCAAGAAACTGAGGCCCAGAGCAGTCTAGTTACTTAACCAATAACAACTAGTATGTAGTAGATCTGGCATTTGGCTCCAAAGTTCATGTTGTTAACTACTGTGCTAAGTAAAGACAGAATGAAGGGAGTCGTCTACTGGAAGAACCATTGTTGTACGTTTTATTACAGCAGCTTAATATTAATTGGTCCATAACTGAACACGTAGGTGAAAAAAATCATCTGTGCATATGGTTTTCATTTTCTAGAAATAAAGCTATGTATTATTATAATTATTATCAGAATTGCCCTCTACTAGTTATAGGTTATAACTAGAATTTTTATTTGAAATTATAGGGAATACCTTTTGATCAAATACTCTTCTCTATTAATTTACAGAAAAGGGCTTTCATGAATGTTAAATATATCTAAAAGAGATTTGCACGGCCTCCCACAATGAAGAGCTGAATCCCAAAGCTTTTTGAGGTGGGGATTTCCTGTTCAGCCCAGTGTCCTCCTGGTCAAAGAGAGGCTGCTTTCTCTATCTCTCATCCTTTGACATGTCTATCTCTTTTTATAACACTGGAGGCCTTTAATTTTTAAGCTGGATCTGTAAATTGCTTGGGCCTGGTTTGGTTGGGCCTGTGGTGCAAGTGGCTTATCTTCAAGCCTGGAGGCCCACTATTTGCTGCTCTGAGGGAGTTAATAAGGGCTTTGGTGATCTGGTTTGCCCACAATTTATAGGCTCAGATCTAGCTGATCTGAAGGAAAGAAGAATGGAATGAAAAAGTCAGTTATGGTTGTGAAGTAGAAGGGAAGTTAGAATTTTGAAACCAGCATCAATATGGTGCAGACCAGAATTAGAAGTCAGGAAGAGCCTAGAAGGAGAGATTTTTAATTAAAGAAACCCTCAAGACATTTGAAATTGTTAGGATGATTTTAAATAGGCAACCCTTTGGCTTTAAAAAGAATTGAGGGTTCAACTTTCTCTATGTGGTGTATTAAATATACCACATACAAAACTTAAGAGAAAAAGTAATCTTTACATGTAAAGCCATTTTGATTTATGACTTCCCGGCCTTTGATAGCCTCCTTGCACCTTGATTAAATACATTGAGTGGTTTTAAAACTAAATAAAATAGATTTTTTTTTCTTTTTTGCACAAGCAGGTATTTTTCATATAGCAATTATGAATATCACTAGGAAAATTTAATATTAAAAGAAATGTGTAGTATAAAGCTTGAATAAAGAATGAGATTTTTTTTTTAGCCTCACCAGAGGACAAGCTTATTGATTTAGAGAACGGAAGGAAGGGAGGGAGGGAGAGAGAGGAGAGAGAGGGAAAGAAATATCAGTGTGGGAGGGAAACATCAATTGGTTAGTTGCCTCTCATAAGTGCCCTGACAGGGGACTGAACCCTCAGCCTAGGTATGTGCCCTGACCAGGAATTGAACCTGTGACTTTTTAGTTTATAAGATGACACTCCAACCAACTGAGCCACACTGGCCAGGTCAAGAAAATGAGATTTTAATTCTCATGTGGATACAGTAACTAAAAATGAAAGCATTCTTTTTCATGTAATATTGAAATCAACTGTGGAATTTAGAAACTTACTAAAATAATATTTTGTCTAAATAGGTTTTCTATTTTGTTTTTTAAAACATTATTTCATTTAAAGAAGGAATACAAAAATACTTTTAAAAAAATCACAGATTGAAGTTCCTTTGCCAACTTACTCTCCCATCTTCCCAGAGGTCATCTTGCCATTTCTTCCAAATCATTTCCTGAATATTTATATGACTGTGATTCTATGCACAGAACAGATATTTCTGTTTCGAATATAAGTTAAGGTAATTCACAGATTATATTGTTTTCTGGTGCATTTTAAATATGACCTTCCATTATATGTTTTGTTTTTGGTACTTCAATAATGTAACAGCAACAGACATTTATTGAGTAGTTATTATGTGTTAGTAGTTATTATGTATGTTTAGCATTTTTTCATGTAATTTAGTCTCATGATCTTCATGATAAGCTTCAGAAGTGTGAACCCTGAGGAAGAATATATCTGCCAGGAAGGATTCCTCATGGTTAATTAGGCCCAAAATCATAATCATAGAAGAGCAGCCATTGCTAATAGAGGCCTCTCACAAATGCTGTATTTCAGGGAAAAGCCTGCTGCACGGAGCTCTTGCTCTCCGATGCGAACCTTAAAAGGGAGCTTCTGGTATCGTCATTCAACTAAGAGCGCTGAGCCCTACCCTGTCCACTGGAACTTTGCCACTCATTTGCATTTATTCTGACCAGTCAGAGCAGCTCCATGATGACAAAACGGAATGCGCAAAGCTGACCAATCAAGACAGTGCTATTGGGGCCAATGGGAACTATGCTGTTTGGATTCCTCATTGGCATAGAAACGAACCAATCGTGAACCGGGGTAGGAACTTCTCCGTAAAAAAACAAACAAAACAAAACGCCCTCCCCTTTGTCTTTGCGGAACACACCGTTGGCTTTCACCAGAGGCTCTGTTTCTGCAGTTTGCAAATTGTTCACCTTTTCACCGCAAGCCGGACTGGGGATTCCTGGCAGTGACCTTCTGTTGACAAAGGTGAGTATTCTGTATTCGTTTTATATGAATAAAATTTTACCTTCATTATATCTCGCATTTACATTAAATTGCTAGTGCCATTAGTTTATCGATCTTTAATAAGTTTTCAAAAATAAAACATTTATAATTATTTTTAAAAATTGATAGGAATGTAACTTTTAGTTCTGTTAGCTTTGTTATTCGTGTGCCATCAACCGTTCTCTGCCCGTTCCTTGGGATGAGCGTCTTCGCGGAGCCAGAAGGCTGGGGGTGACTCCTGTTCACCTGTTAGGAATGAAGAGGCGTGTGTGTCAGGTCTGACTCATTCTGGACGAAGGACAGACAGCGCCGGACATTTCCGCAGTAGTTAATGCTGCTCAAAGCTTATGCCTGTGATGGTGTCCTCATTCGGGGTGACACTTACGGGACATCAGACCTGGTGGAAAGGTTTGTTTTGAAAGGTGCTTTTCCTTGTGCCCTTCGTCATGCTGGTATGAGGAAATGAAGGCTGTCGCGGTGGGAACTCTGAGGAAGGTTTGGGAATTAGTAGAAAGGGAGTGAGTGATACTGGGTGGGTTAAGAGAAAAAAAGGTTGTGCTTATTATTTATAGCCTGATTTTGGAGTTTGGATGAAGATATTCTCAAAGTTTCGCGACAAAGTTAAGCGCTTTTAGTGAATGGGGTAGCTGTCAGAAGGGTTTAAATTTCAGTTATGGTGCTTAATTGGCTGGGTAACTTTGAAAAAGCCACTTTATGCTATTTCAGTCAGATGATATCCACATTATAAAGTTGTGGGATGGAAATTACGTAAAATATCTCATACATTGCAAAGTGCTATACAAATGTGCTGATACTTTTGCCGTTTTTATTATGCTGTCAAGGCTGACTGCAATTTGTATCTTTTACTGTTGTCTCTGCGCTGAGACTCACACTGCTTGCTTCTATCCTTTGTTGCTTGAAAGAGAGTACTATATTAGGGCACTGTTATTTTCAGAATAAAAAAAGAGGCCTTATCGCTGAATCATTTAACAAATATTGAAAGCCTAATAATGTATCAGTCAGCATTTCTTCAGGCCTAATGTAAGAACTAAAAACATCATCTACAGTAATTCTTCATGAGAGGAGATACGGTGAAGTCCCAACAGTTACCATTTCATTTTCATCAGTACTTTAGTATTTGTAGATATCTTTGACCTTTTATGTCTTTAAAATAATAGTAAAGTTTTAATATTTGTCCACTTATAGAAGTATTTGCTAACAAATTTTGTTGTAGAACATTGTTTGAAAAAAACCAAAAAATTATCTTGCTATAGTTTCTTTTTGACTATATAATATTTAAATTATTTTGAAATCTCAAATAATATACAGTGAGGATATGAAGTTTTTATGCCTAACACACTAAGACATGAGTAAAAATGGTTAAGGAGTAGTAAGAGTAGCTGTCATTTCCAGATGAGGCGATCGGTCCACTGAGTGTCTGCTTGGTGCGCTTCAGGGTCCACGCTGTAACGGGGAATTGATTCCCTCTTGGGACCCCAGTGAGAAGTCTGGTTTATTATTTGGAGTTTGTTTGTCATCTTTGTGCCTTCTCATTCTGCTAATGTTTTCCTAATGTAAATTTTATAGCAACTCTAAATCCATGGAAAGAACAGCACCTTTAAAAATTTTATTTATTTATTTTTAAAGAGGGGAAGGGAAGGAAAAAGAGAAACATTGATGTGAGAGAGAAATGTGGATCGTTGCCTCTCGTATGTGCCCTGACCAGGAATTGAACTGGAGACCCTTCACCTCACTGGATGACCCTCAACCAACTCATCCACGTAGGTCAGGGCAGCATCTTTAGCTGTTGCAGAGTCACGGGACTGCCTACCTGTAAGCCAGGGCTGCAGAGATCAGACATCAGTTGTTTGCCTTTAAGGTGACTAAGAAGTCTGTTATTGAAATCTCATTTGTCATTTGAGTGTACCATTTACTGTACAAAAACACTACTGGTACAGGCTATTTCTTAAAGGATTATGTGTGCTTTGGGAAAAAAAAGATCCTTTGGTTTTATTTGTTCCTGCTTCTGGATAGTTCTAAGCTTACTCTTTTCACTTTTATTGTTGGTTTGCTTTGCCGTCTCTGTACTCACTTTCATTTATTTCCTGACTTTTTGTGGCCGAACATCTCTATTCTAGAGTTATACCAGTGAGAAAAGTTAAATCTTGTTTCAAAATGACCGATGAAATTCCATTCCATTCCGTATTTTAAACTTAGCACATTGGAAAAACCACTTTTTTATTCATTTTATTTTGATACTCCATCCATGACTTTATTATCTGAGGACCATGAAGGATTTTTTTGGTTTGTTTTTTAATGAATCTCTCTCAAATTCACCTGTTCTTAGAAACTGAATATTTCCCTTTTTCAGGAGCAGATGTAGTAAAGGTAACTTGTTTTCTTGAGATGCGAACCAGGGGTCTCTAAAGAGTGTAGGGTCTGGGCGGTCACATTAGCTTTTCTAAATTAACAACTAGAAATATTTTAACTTGCCTTGAATATATGCAGCTAAGTTACTCTTAAAACAAAAAGTTCATAACCAGTTGAATTCTCTCAGCTTCTGGCTGACGGTCCTGAAGAAACTTTTACGCAGAGGGGACAAAGGCTGGAGTAAGAATTTCTGATTCGATTGCATATTATTTATTGTGGAAAGAATGTTTTCCCTCCAGACTGACTAGGAACAAGATGTTTAAACATAAGCCAGGGTGGAGACCTGTTTGTTTGGTCAGCTTCAGAGGAGCCACGTTTTCCTACTTATGATGACTCCGCCAACTATTCTACCCCCACCTCCGCCTGGTTCTTCAAGTTTCCTGGGAATTTTTACTTAGGGCTCAGTTGGATAAGGCAGTGATTATGGTGCACACGTGGCAGTAAGAAAGGCTAAAGGTTGTTTTCTGAAGCAATGTGATTTTATCATGTCATGTATTTATGCTGTGCTCTGTGTGTGTGTGTATAAAGTGGATTTTTTCCTTCTTCCCAGTTCCCCCCTGCTGTTGGCCTGTGCGTTTGCATAGCTGGACGGCATGCAGCAGGACTCCATTTATCACAGGCAGTGGGAGGGGTACGGAGATATGAAAGGGTTACTGTTCACATTTCCTGTGTAATTCCCTGTGATCTTACTGAGCTGTAATTCCCTTCTTGATGTTAAACATTCCCAGGCTCCTATAACCTTCTAGCCTGCTCGCACTGGCCAAGTTTGTCCCAGGTGATCATGTAGGCGATCTCCTGTTTTTCAAGACTAGAAACCACTCCTTCCTCCATGAGGTAGACTAAGTGCTCATTCCTTTGAGGTCCTAGAAGAAACCCCTTTGATTTAAAACAAGAACGGAGCAGTTACATATTAGTTTTAGAATTCAGATTCGATAGTCAAGTTTGTTGTCAAACTAATTGTGTAGATGTTAAAACTCTTGACTTCTGGTCAATAGTTTTCTGAATTTCTAGTTCAATGAAAGCCCACTGATCCATGAAAAGACTACATCCTTCCTTCTAAAATTACACTTAAAAAATGGGTTTTGATTCTGAAAGAGCAGATTTTCCCCTATCATCTTACTTTTAGTTTATATAATTGGTAGATCATTTTAAGTTGCTTAGCTGGAATCGCAACATTTCTGCTTCAGCTCCATTCGGAAGGTTGTAGCTGAGCTTAGGGAGATACTATTTTCTACTTTTTCTCTGTTTTTAAAAGTATATTGCAGCTCATTTTTTATTTCACACACAATATTTTAAATGTACATTTTTGTGGTTGGTAAAAGGTTTTCTGTTTTTGCCGTTTTCCTTAAGTTTTAGAAGAAAATGTTATGCCCCCGTGAAGCATAACAGTGTCTCAGCAGCTGCTGATGCATTGATAGGGACCGAGTCCTTGCGGCCCTCATCACAGGGAGTGAAGTTTTGCTTGGACAAGCTCTGGGCAAGTTGACCTCTGTTGCTTATACCCATCTCTGTGTCCTTCGTCAACAGCAAATGCCTAAGGGTTTGGCGATGGACAGAGATAAAGCAATCTCTCTTTGAGGGAGTTTCTAGGATAATTGAAGTTTGCTGGTGTTTAGGCCAAAGAAAACTATTTACATTGCTTAAAGCAATAAGATAAAATATTTTAATACACTTTAACCAAGTGTATTATGGTTTTACATGGATGTGGGTAGATGAATTTTTAGATTGATTCTGTTTGGGTCTGCCTTAGAGAGCCAGCATTGAGTGGTTGATATTTCTCATTTCCCTTTAGTTCCCCATTGCTAAGACAGCCTGTCACACAGTAAGTTTTCTATGATGGTTCGTTGAATGAATGAATGAATGAATGAATGAGTGAGACTTCATCACTACTTTTTAGATTCTTAACTGTTCCCTAGACTGTGTATGATTATGTACATCTCAATAATGTTACTCTTACCCTTCCTATTAGTCTCTAATGATAGATACTGTTCGAAGTCCTTTGCTGTTAAGCAGTTTATTCCCTCACAACATTTTGTGCCCATGTCCTTAAGTGATCTACCTCTGGATGGCCAAAATGATGCTGCTCTATCATAGGGAAAAAATAGGATTTACTTATAAATTAGTTAAATAACAGTCTATTAACATTTCCTAAAACCAATAAGCCCATTTATTATTTTCATAATAGACAAATACTTATATTTTCTCCCAGGGATTAATTATTCCTAGGACCGTTATAAAGCACTGACTAGTAATATAAATCTGTCAACAAATACTTAGAGAATGCTCATGTAAACAGAATTGTGCCTGGCACTGTGCGTTCTCCGAAGATGTTCCATCTATGACCTTGGTCCTGCCACCTGACGTCTCCTAGACCTCTCTACGTATCCTTACGTGCACTAGTCAAGTTAAACAGCAACTTGTAGGTGCACTGAGTATGGTTCTGTGTTAAGTGAGGGGCCTGAACAAGAATCCAGTTGCTTCCTGGAGGGAGAAGTCATTGCGACTAGAATTAGAGTGACAAGAGGTTTCATAGAGGAAGCTTGAGTTGGGCGTGAAGCAAATAGTAGGAGTCTGGATATGACGGAGTGAGGCTATTTGACATTTATAAATACAGGTGATAGTTATCACACTTCCTATTCTCAGTGGCAATGAAGAAACAGCAACAAAAAAAGCTTAAATGTGTGATGCAGACTTTTCTCCATTGATGACGTATCTATCTATCTATCTATCTATCTATCTATCTATCTATCTATCTATCTATCTATCTATTTTTGCTGAAGTGGAATTTCAGAATAGCTTTCCCCAAGGACATACGCTTTTTTAGTTACTTTTAAGGATCCACTTCACTAGGAAGTCCTCCCAGATTTCTCCCACCCAATTAGAGTTTCAACAGGAAGACAGCAATAAGATATATTGAAAAGTTATCATTCACGACTACACTTTGGTAAATAAGGCCCCATCCAGTTTCAGGGACAAATTTAACAGTGCTCACTGCTGAGTTATATCTTGATTTGAAGTCTAACATAGAAGGAGACAGATCCAAATTTACCATTGTTTTTACACAGATAGAGGTGACTATAGTCACTCTATGTAAATATAACTTAACAGTAATTTTTATTAACCTGTTAAAGGTTCTTCTACAACAAAGCAATGATTGTATTAATATCCTAAATACTTTAACTTTTGGTTTTGTAAAGCAAATTAAAAAATGGATAGAATGTACATTGTGACCATTTGGTTATATTTACTTACTATTGAAAGCAAATACTTCACCACATTTAATTTTAGAGCCAGATTTCTGTCTCTCATTTACTTTTGTTATACAAAGGAAAAATAATACACCAAAGAAAGCAAGCCCGTTTTTCCAGCTGAGTGAAGATAGATTCTTAAGACAGTCTGCAGACTTCAGTCTTGTGGCCAGTAGCGGATTTATGTGGTCCTGTGCGTATCTCTCTAGGTCCTCATTTGTTCAACTGCATGAATTACTGCCAGGGTTATAATGAAGGGGAGGCTATAGCCAGTGCTTGTTTCCCACACTATGTATTTTTGACAATCTAGACTCTTTCAAGATATTACTAGGTGATCTGTGATTTAAAAGTTTGGTGGTCAGCAATTTTATGAACAGTAAGAGCATCTCAGTGAATGTTATTGGTATTTTTTTAACCCATTATTTTCCATGTATTTGATTTTGGAAATGCCCACTGCCAGACTTTCTTCCTTCCTTTCTTCCTCCTTTTTCTCTTCCCTCTTTTCTTTCTTTTTTAAGGACACTTATTGAAGTCTGTAGAACAGGTTTTGTCACTATAAAGTCTCCTATAGAACAGGAATCATCACTATAAAGTTTACATGCACACACATTATTTAGGTCTGTTGATTATGTCCATTTTTTTTTAATCTGTACCTTTTCTGGGGCAAAAGATTGGATATAGAAGGACAAAAGAATGATTAATAAGTCTTGCTAGCTGTTCTGATGTCACGTTTAGTGGGAAGGAGGCTGACATTCTTATCTGAAACAAGGTTTGAGATATGTCTGAAGATTTTAAGCATTCATAGCTTCTGCATCTACTGTAGTTCTGAAAAAATCAAGAATTGACCAAGTGTAACAGAAGTTACCCCTGGCGGTAGGAAGGAGTGGGGTGGGTTAGAGGTAAAATGAAGCCTGTATATTTTAGTATGACTACTTCTGGAAACTTAAAAACAAAGAACAAATGAAAAGATCTAACTAGTTAAGAGAACCTCTACTTTATAAAAGGATTGCTTGCTCCAAGCTTTTGTAAGTATTAGACTCTCTGGTGTTTTAAAACTTACTTTGTGGGGAAAAAAAACCCCAGTAATTTTAAACCTATTTTTTTTTTCAGCAAAAAGCTTATTATGTGAAGTAAGATAAATCTGATTAGATAAATTTAATATCCCTTGCTACTGTCGCCCTTGCTGTCACTGTATACACTTCTGTGGTTGCTAGTAATACCCTGTGCCCTCATTCTCCATTTGTATGCTCAGTGAGGCATGTTTCTTATTTGTCTTTGTATCTTTAGCATCTGACTTTGCACCAGGCCTGGTATCTAAGAGGCCTTCAGTAAATGTTTGTTGATGTGGGTGTGGGCAGGGGAAAGATTTAACTGCACAATTATCTCTAGGGGGAACACATTAGTGATTGTCCCTTTCAAATCTTGAGAGACACAGGTTATTTCAATAATATCTTTAAAATGTAGTTTATTTTATTTGGGGGGTTTATTAATATCTTTATCTTCTTCAGAAAGAATTTAAGATGGTATTCATTAATACACAAAATATGAAACAAAATTTAAATAAATAAATAAAATAAACAAGTTGGAGGACCTTGTCACTTCCTATTGTTAAAACTCACTGTAAAATGACAGTAAGAAGATAATACGGCATTGGCATAAGGATAAGCATATAGATCATTAGAATGGAGGGTCCAACATAAACCCTTATGTTTTTGGTCCAATGAATTTTTTTCCCTTTTATTGAATTTATCAGGGTGATACTAATTAACAAAATTATACAGGTTTCAGGTGTACAGTTTCACAACACATCATTTGTACACTGTACTGTGTTTCACCACCCCAAGTCAAGTCTCTTTCCATCACCATTTATCCCCCATATCCTCCTCCCCCGCTCCCACCCCTCCTCCCTCAAGCAGTCACTACACTGTTGTTTGTGTCCATGCGTTTTTTCTCTTTTTTGCCCAACCCTTCTACCACCCTGGCCCCCAAACTCCCCTCTGACAGCTGTCAGCCCGTTCTCTATTTATGACTCTGTCTCTGTTTTGCTTGTTAGTTCATTTTGTTCATTAGATCCCATGTATGAATGAAATCAGATGGTGCTTGTCTTTCTCTGATTGTCTTATTTGACTTAGCGTAATACTCTCCAGGTCCATTCACGCTATCTGTCACAAAAGACAAGATTTCCATCTTTTTTATGGCCAAGTAGTAGTCCATTGTGTAAATGTACCGTAGATATTTTTATGCGCTCATCTACTGATAGACACTTGGGCTACCTCCAGATTTTAGTGGTTGTAAATAATGCTGCAATGAACATAGGGGTGCATACATTCTTTCGAATTAGAGTTTTCAGTTTCTTTGGATATATCCCCAGAAGTGGAATCATGGGATTATGAAGCAGTTCCATTTTTACTTTTTTGATGAAGGTCCATACTGTGGACCTTACCACAGTGGCTGCACCAGTCTGCATTCCCACCAACAGTGCACTAGGGTTCCCTTTTCTCCACGTCCTCTCCAGCACTTGTTTGTTGATTTATTGATGATGGCCATTCTAACACGTGTGAGGTGATACCTCATTGTGGTTTTATTTGCATTTCTCTGATGATTAGTGATGTTGAGTGTCTTTTATATGTCCGTTGGCCATCTATCTGTATGTCCTCTTAGAAGTGTTTACTCAGGACCTTTGCCCATTTTTTAATTGGATTGTTTGTTTTCTTGGTGTTGAGTTTTATAAGTTCTTTGTAAATTTTGGATGTTAATCCCTTATCAGAGGTATCAACAAATATGTTCTCCCATTCAATGGCTTGTCTTTTCATTTTGCTGGTGGTTTCCTTTGCTGTGTACGAACGTTTTAGTTTGGTGGAGCCCCCCAGGCCTGGTGCTGGTCAAAGCCAGTCTTTGTGTGCAGCCTGGTCTTCCTTGCGCGCACCCAGGCCCAGCAGGGGTAGGCACAAACTTTGGGTCACTTGTCGCTCCAAGCATGTTGCCGATGGCCAGTCACAGGCAGTGTCTTACTTGGCATGTTGCCAAGGTCCCTCCCAAGAGGCCCAGAACTCAGACGCCCAGTGGCCAACTTCAGGCAACATCAGAGCGGGATCCATAAGGTCCATTTATTTTTGACAGAGCTACTAAGACTATTCAATAAAGGATTATCTTTTAAACTAATGGTTCTGGGTAAATTGGATATTCATATGTAAAACGTGAACTTCCTCATAAAAATCCTGCTCAAAAATAAGTTCAAAATTAATTATGGACCTAAATGTAAGAGATAAAATTATAAAACATGTAAAGGAAAGCATAGAAGAAACTTTATGACTTTGGATTAGGCAAAGACTTGTTAGATGTAACATCAAAAACATTAGACATTATTGGATATTAGAGGTAAAATTGATAAATTTGACTTCATTAAAATTAAAAACTTTTATGCTTCAAAAGACACCGTTAAACAGAAAAGACAAGCCACAGAGAAAATATGTGGAAATCATATCTGATAAAGAACTGTATCCAGCACATATAAGGAACTCCAACAGCTCCATAGTAAGACAAACAACCCAATTTAAAAAAAGGAATAAAAGAACTAAATAGACATTTCATCAAAAAAGACATACAAATGATGAATAAGCACATGAAAATGTGCTCGGCAGCTTTAGTAACTAGAAAAATGCACACTAAAAACACAAAGCGAGGGGTGCCTTCCTACCCATTAGGATGCCTGTAGTTACAGATACAGACGACGTCCAGTGTCAAGTTGTGGAGAAGCAGGGACGCCGCACATTGTGGGTGAGAATGTAAGGTGGTGCTGCACCTGGGAAAACCGTTTGGCCGTATGCTGCATAAGTCAGGTTCTGCAGAGGAACAGAACCAATGGGATGTGTCTATATATAGGAAGGGGTTATTTTAAGGAATTGTCTCATGTGGAGGTTGGTGAGTCCAAAATTGGGTAGGGTAGGCTAGCAGGTTGGGTCTCAGGAAAGCTGCAGCTTGAGTGCAAGTCAAGCCTGCTGGAAAACCAGGAAGAGCCGATGGTGCAGATGCAGAAGAAGGCCAAGTGCCTTCTCCTGGGGAATTCCCTGTTGCTCAGCCAGGTGAGCCTTTTGTTCTGTTTAGACTTTCAGCTCATTGGATGAGGGTCACTCACATTAGGGAGGGCACTCTGCTTTACTCACAGTTCACCAATTTAAATGTAAGCCTCTCCCAAAAATACTCTCCCAGAGTAACATTTGACTAAGTATCTGGGCACTGTGTGTGGACAAGTGGACGTGTAAAATTACCCCAACAGTTTCACCTCTCAGAATATACCCAAGAGAAATGAAAACATATACCCTTGGCCAGTGCCCTTTTTTCAAAGGCTTGTATGTGATTGTTTCCAGTAGCTTTATTCATAATCGACAAAAATTAGAAACAATTTCAATGTCCATCAGCTGATAAATGGACAAAATGTCATATGTCCATTTATTGAAATACTATTCAGCAATTAAAAAAAAAGGGAAAATACTGATAAATGTTGTAATATGGATGAACCTCAAATATATGCTAGGTGAAAGAGGCCACATTCGAAACACTAAAAATGGTGTGATCCCACTCGTGTGAAGTGTCTGGACAGTGCACATCAGAAGAGGTTTGGGGGTGGGGGCAGAGATTGACTGAGTGTGGACTCAAGGGAATATTGGAGAGTAATGGGAATATTCTCAAATTGGATTGTAGTGATGAAGCCACCAGTCAGCTGACGAAAACTTCATTGAATTGTACACTTATAACAGGTGAATCTTATGCTAGGTAAAGTATAGCTCAATAATGTAAAAAGAAAAAGGGGGGAGGGATGAATCCTGGCTGGGTTGCTCATTGTCCCGTACACCAAAAGGTTGTAGGTTCGATCCCTGGTCAGGGCACCAAAAGGCTGCAAGCTCCATTCCCAGCTTGGGCACATACAGGGGCATCCAATTGATGTTTCTCTCTCACATCAGTCTTTCTCTCTCTATCTCTCTTTCCCTTCTTCTCTCTCTAAAAAACAATAACAATAAAAAAATATCCTCAGTTGAAGATTTTAAAAAAAGGGCACTGACCAGCGTGGCTCACTTGGTTGGAATGCCATCCTGTAACTGAAAGTTCAACTGCTTGTCAGGACGCATGCCTGGGTTGCGGGCTCAGTCCTTGGTTGGGGTGTTTGCAGGAGGCAGCTGATCACTGTTTCTCCTTGCATTGATGTTTTTTTACTCTTTCTCTCTCCTCCTCCTTCCTCTCTGTCTTGAAGGAGATTAAAATAAACCTTTAAGTAAAAAGAGAGATGGTAAAAATGGGACAAATGGACTAAGGTTAGGACACACAATACATTTCATAAAAGCTCATGTATTTGCTTGAGGTGGATCACAAATTCTGCTCTAAGCTCTTGAAAGAGACCTCTCATAATGATGAACTGTGTTTTCTAGTTTTCACAAGATCAAAATTTGTCAGCACTTTAGGAGAAGCCTAATAATTATACTTCATAGAAAAATATGTCCTTTTAGTTGTAGTGCAGCATACTCAACTGTCTCAACAGCATCCTCATAGTAAATAATTGAAGACTATTTTCCAGACCTGTTCTTAAACTTTTCTTCAACACAGTCTAGTGGCTTAACATCAAAGGCACTTTATTAAACACAGTTCTGCAGGGTGAATAGGGAGGAGAGCAGTAAAATGTAGAATGCCACTTATTATTGATATGTCTTGATCCAGACATGCAGCTTTAGAATAAGGAATGGCTGGACTAAACAGTCATGTACCCGTCCTACAGAAGCTTTCAGTGAAGCTGAGTTACAGTAAGATTAGCATTTTACTCCCTGACAAGTACCTGGAGTGTAGTTATTCTCACTTACAGTTAAATATGGAATGTTTTGCTTTAATTGTCAGCTAGGTTGGGAGTAGGATTGGCATCCTTTTAGAAAAGTTGGGGAGCCTGAGGAGGAAATATATTTGAATATATTATCTGCTACCCATGAATCTCTTCAGGTAGCCTGAAGAAATATGTGCTGATGGTTATGATTCTCCCTGAGAAATAATGTTGGCTGTTTTCCAGTGCTTAGACCAAGGGATTATTCAGGCTCTAAAGACAGTAGGACATGGTCAGAGATATTAGCTTGGAATGGTGTGTGTTTTTAATTATAAATTTTCACAAGTGCTATATACCTGTTGTAAAGATTTTAACAATTGAATTCATATGCCAAGTATAGAATGTGTAGAATAAAAAAAATTAAAGTCTCTTTTCTCTGGACCCTTCTGTGCTCGTTGCCTGTTAGTGTGTATTTAAACTGCTCACAGTGTTCATCTGTGGTGGGGCTGCTGTAAATACGCTGCCAGATACTTCTCTGTTTCAAAAAGGTCTGTGTGCGCACACATGAACAGCACAATTACCACACATATGTATGTATGTAGTCACCTTAGTGACAACTACCACCTATTCTGCATTTCATAATTTATAGTTTTTAAAGATTTTATTTATTTATTTTTAGAGGGGAGGGAGGTAGAAAGAGAGGGAGAGAAACATCAGTGTGAGAGAGAAACATTGATCGGTCGCCCCTCAGAAGTGCCCCCACCTGGTACCAAACCCCCAACCTGTGTGGGCTGTGCCCTGACCAGGAGTCCAACCTGCGACCAGTTGCTTTGTGGGACAACGCCCGAGCAACTGAGCCGCACTGGTCAGGGCCATAATTTACCTTAATAAACTAGTGTTTCTTTATGTGATTTTAAAAATCACTGCTTTAGACTACTATGAATGGTCTTAATTTTATATTTGCAATACTGGTCTTGTTTCAATCCTAAGAAAGTGTCTAAATAACCATTTATTAAATGAACTAGCAAAAGTGCATCCTGAGCATAAATCTTTTATTTTAAATATGTACAATACTTTATTTAGTAAGAAGAAAATTTTTTATTTTAATTGCAGTAACTTAGTTGTAGTTTGTTTGATGTTTCTCAGAAAGTTGGCCATTTTGTCTCCAAGAAATAATCTTACCTTTTAATGAACTATTCATATTACTTCTGAATTATATCTAGGTTTAGGTTTCTGCTTCTATTTGGGTTTTAGAAAGCAGTGGCAGGACATTGTGGTCCCTAAAACAAGATAATTTGAAAAATCTTTGTTGCATTAATCCATTATCACATGTTAAGTTGCCCAACACTTAGTTGTTTAAAACAGCAACTATTTCATATAGCTTATGAGCCTGGGGGTGGGGAGTTCAGGTGCGTCTTAGCTGAGTGATTTTCCTTTTTCTTGTTGTGTTGAATGGGGTAAGTGGATGCTATTTAACTGGTGGATGGATTGCTCTGGAAGATAGAAGATATCTGTACACATGTATATGGTGTCTGGACAGAGGTGGATGGCTAGGTTCATGTGATCTTTATGGCATGGCAATCTCAGGGTAGTCAGACTTCTAACACTATGGTGTAGAGCTCCTAGAGAGAATTTTGCAAGAGATAGGAAATAGAAGGTGCCAGTGTCTTAAGGCCTAAAACTGGAAACTGGCATCACATTACTTCTGCATTCTGTTGATAAAAGCAGTCCCAGACTGCACCCAGTTTCAATGAAAAGGGACACAGTCATGACTTATTCATGGAAGAGGTATCAGAGACTTCGTGACCATCCAAATCTACCACAGACTACCCTCTGGTCACACAAGGGATTTACATTCCTCCTATTTTCAAAATATACCCAACTCCTGAAAATCCCCCAGATTCTCATCCCACTGTCTTCAACCTCAAGCATAAGGTTTAGGACCTTTTCATTTAAATCAAGTCCAGATATGCAGGGAGCACCACAGGTGTACGTCCTCTCAAGAGACAAGTTATTACTCAACATATGCTGAAGAGTCAGGCATAGAATAACTGGAATAAGCACTTCTACTCAAAAATGGGGAATAGGAGGCATGTAGCTTTCACTGGTCCATAGTAATTTTGAAATTCTGATGCCGTCAGTTCCTTTACTTGGGTAAAATTTACTCCCTGGAAGTGCTTCTTCATGGTGCTGTCTTCACCCTCTCAATTCTGAGTCGTCTTTTTTTTTTCCTATAAAAATGGTTTATGCTCACAACTGGGTATCCTTTCCAGCCTTGCTTCCTGCTTATAGAAGTTTAAAAGTCCAAAGCCTTTCATTTTTTTGTGCTTTCTCTGCTCCTTTCAGTCGGATATAATGTAATTCTTTTAAAAACTTTGTCAGATGCCTATGTATCAAAATATAATCCACTCTATTAGAGAGCCTAACCAAATTTGTTTTGGGGCAGGTGTTTTGTTTCTGCTTCAGACCGACAGGCAAGGCATTGGAAGGCGATACCCATGAGGTTCGTAGGAGCATTTCTATTTGAAAAAGTCCAAAAGGCATGCCCTTAAGATTCCTAGAGACGTTTTATCAAGAAGAGTCTAAGAGGTAAACTGCTAAGATTCTTAGAACTGAACTAGATACAGTTTTAAATCATTTTACAGTCATAACACAGTGTTTTATAGACATACTCTAGAGATTTTTATCCTGAAGACATGCTGTACTTGTGGAGCCCCCGACTTGATATTTATTCTGAAGCTATTTCTTACTTTTCTATCTGGAGAAAATGGAGATGAAAAACTTTTTTTTATTTGAAAAGAGCAAGTCCTGGCTCTTTTATAGTCCTCTACATTATTCCTGAACGTGAGACAGTTCCTTTGTTAGCTCGTCTTTCTCTGTGCACACCTTACCTCTCGTGACTAAAAGAGACTAACAGTTTCAGCCTTGTGTCTAAAACTCTCCTTAGCCAAACCTACCAATACAGGGGCATATTTTCTCTTTTCTGTGTTATGCAAAGAATAGTGTTGTGAACTTTCCGCCACTGTGTAAGAGGGGTTGTCATTTCTCCATCTGTTAACATTTTTACTTATGTCCTTCAAGTCTTCCTGAGGCTCTCGAAGCTTCTGCTTAACAGCTGGTCCCAAAGCCAATGCTACATGATTTAAGATTTTTATTATAGAACCCAACTTCTATGTAACAGAATCTGTTATCTCTCTATAATTTGTTAACAAATTACCTAAAAACTCAGCAGTCTTTCTATTGTGGCTTTTAAGATTCTCTATCTTTAGACTCTACCATTTTAATTACGATATGCCTTGGTGTGGGACTCTTTGGGTTCATCTAGCTTGGGACTCTCTGTGCTTCCTGGACTTGTGTGGGTCCCAATTTGTGGGACAGCAAAAAGGGTGGGCTTATAGTGAATGGTTATTCTTCCCCATGTAGCATCAGATGAGGCTAGTTGTTGGTATTCACCTGGAGATTCACCTGGATTAGTGTGGAGGGTCCAAGACAGCTTTACTCACATTATGAGTACTTTAATAAGGATTACTAAAAAGCTAGTCTTAGCTGGGATTGTCAACCAGAATGCCTGCACCTAGCTTCTTCAACATGACAGTCTTATTGTAGCTTATTTTGATGACAATAGCACAGAAAAGCAGGAAGGAGGAAATAGATGTATTCCATTGTAAACATTTTTTGTTACATGTGAAAAGACATGATATTATTAGAAGTCAGATTGTGATAAGTTGAAGGATTCTATTTTAAACACCAAGCAACCACTAAAACTACAAAAGAAATAGGTATATCTCATAAACCAATAGAGGGGGGTAAATTGAAGTATTAAAAAATATTTAATCCCAGAAAAAGCAATAAGGAGAAGAGGAAACAAATTGGGACAAACAGAAAATAAGATGTTTAATTCAAATTCAACCGTATAAATAAATACATTAAATATAAATACTTTAATGGCAGAAAATATCAGGCTAGATAAAAAAGCAAGACCTCCTACTGTATATTGTCTATAAGAAATCCTCTTCAAGTATGCACACACGGGTTAAAAGAACAAGGACTTTAAAGGATATACCATGAAAATATAAATCACGAAGAAAATGGGAGTGGTTGTGTTAATATTCAACAGAATCGGCTGTAGAACAGGGGGTATTATGAGCAATATTGGGAGATGTCATAATGATAAAAAATCAGTTAATTAAAAAGACAATCATAAATGTCTATGAGCACAATAATAAAGCTTCTAAATACTTGAAACAAAAACTGACAGAAAAGAAAGGAAAAATAGACAAAGTTACAGTTGCTGTTCATTTAAAAAACTTAGGCCTTGGCAATTAATGTGTAAATAGGCAGAATATAAATTTAAAAAATAGAAACCTGGAACAACACTGTTAATCAGGGGCTGAATTGACATTTATAGAATACCACACTCAATAATAGCAGAATACACATTTTTTTGAAGTACGCATGGAATTTTTATCAAGGTGGATTATATATTAGGTTATAAGATAAGTCTCAATAGATTTTAAAGGATTAAAACTATACAGAATATATTGTCTCACTATTACTAAATAGAAATACAAGGTCTGACCAAAAAATACCCAGCCACGTAATATGAAAAATAGAGACAATTATTGAAGAAGACACAAGATACAAGAAACATTATATGTAGGACAATGATGCCTCAGTCCCCTTCAAAGTAAGCACCTTGGGACCTCACAGTTCTCCCAATTGCCATCAGCTGCCCCATTGTATTTTCCTGAATCTCATCGATGGTCTGAAATCTCTTCCCTTTCAAAGGTGATTTTAGTTTTGGGAAAAGCCAGAAGTCACAGGGTCCCAAATCTGGGCTATAAGGGGGCTGAGTCACCTGGGTGATTGATGTTTCGCCAGCAAACTGCATGAGACTTGATGCATGAGCAGGCACTTTGTTGTGATGAAGCTGTCAGTCACCAGTTACCCATAGCTTCAGCCTCTGAATCATCCAAATAGTGTCCTCAGAGGAATGTTCAAGCTTAACTCAAAATTTAATGCAGATTTGTTGCTCTACTCACTGATTCATTTTGAATGTGACAGCCACACAGTACACATGCTCACTCAGTGGCACCTACTGCCCCCACTGACTAGTACAGTGAAGTTGTCATTGTTCACACATGCACATTCCAGTGCCAGGTTACATCAATGTCACACAAACTGTTTTTATATTAACAGTGGTTGGATTTTTTCCAGACAGACCTTGAACAACTAAGTAACAATAGAATAACTAGAACTTCTCTCCCCAAAATTTGGAAATGAAAACATTTAAGCTACTTTGAATTGTATGAATGAAAATCATACCAATATTTATGCAGCTAAAGTGTTGCTTAGAGGAAAATAGCTTAAAAATACTAATATTAAAAAACAAGAAAGGTCTAAAACAAACTACACTTTCATCTTAAGAAGGTAGAAAAATAAAGGCAAAATAAACCCAAAGTAAGTAGATGGTAGAAAATAAGAAGTAGAAATCAATAAAATAAAATTTATAAAATAATAAAGAAAATGTATGGAAACAGAAGCTGTTTTTCCTATATTTTTTAAGGGATCAGGTTATTCCACCCACTTAGTGGCAGTGCTTTAATGTATTTCAGTATGCAGGAGTTTAAAGGTGTTAGGGTCTTAAGGTCTAAGCCCAGAAACTGGTGTAATATATTCCTGTTTTTAATTGATCAAAGAGTCACCGAGGTCACCCAAATTCAAGATTGGAGAGATATTACATTACTTTATGTTAGAGAAGTTTTAAAATATTTTTCTCACTCTTAACCACAGTCATATTTTTGAATACATCAGCTACAAAAGCAAAGAGGACTAAATGAACCGAAATTCTGGAAATAGTAGAGCTCATGAACTAAGATTGCTAGCAGTTATCTTTTTTGAGTATGTTTTTGCCCCAGTGGACCTGGCTGAAGATGAAGTTCGCTAAGGAAGTGAGACTCCAGTAGGGTGAAGAGAATCCATTGGAGTTTTCATGGTCACATAATGTGGCATGGTAAACTTGAACCTAGGGAGTCCTCCGACACACAACTAGTTTTCTCCATCGGTTTATTTGATGAGTCACAGGGCAGTGAGGGAGATTGGCAAGGTGAGCTGGAAATACAGTGAAGTCTTCTGCAGTCTTGCAGTGCTTACGAGATAATCTCCATGGAAGAGGGTAGGGTGCAGCTCCAATAAATATACAACTGATTTCACTTTTGAAACATTTTATAGCAGACATAAACTAATTGGATTTCAGAGATTAGTTCCTCATGCTACTTGTCTAATACTTCAGGGGTCATCAACCCCTGGGGTCACAGAGAGGTACCATGGCCTGTTAGGAACCAGACTGCACAGCAGGAGGTGAGCGAGCAAAGCTTCATCTGTATTTACAGCTGCTCCCCATCACTGGCATTATCACCTGAGCGCTGCCTCCTGCCAGATCAGCGGTGACATTAGATTCTCATAGGAGTGTGAACCCTTGTGTGAACTGTACATGTGAGGGATCTAGGTTGTGCACTCCTTAGGAGAATCTGATGCCTGATGGTCTGAGGTGGAGCTGAGGCAGTGATGCTAGTGCTGGGGAGCTGCTGCAAACACAGACCATCATTAGCAGAGAGGTTTGACTGTGCAGAGACCATAATAAGTCAATTGCTTGCAGACTCATATCAAAACCCTATCAGTGAGTGGCAAGTGACAGTTAAGCTGCATATGGTGGCAGAGTTTATAGTGGCAAGTGAGTTGATGTACTTCAGTTGTATAGCTGCATCTGGTGGCAGCTTTAAGTCAGAATCTGACACTTATTTTAGTTTGTGCATGGCCCGCCCATTATATTATTTACCACTTTTGTCCATGTCTCTTTCCTGCACCGCGCACTTATCTCAGTCACAGTATTGGTAAGCCCACATGTTAACCCTAGCCAAAATGCGTAAGAAACAAATATTGCTGGAAAGCTTCTTTGAAAAGTGGGAAAGACACAATGATGAGAGAGCAGAAGACACTAAGACTGTCAACAAAAAGAAAACTGCATTTAAGAGAAAATATCGAGTCGTACTTAAATTATGGGTTCATTGCAATGGGTGATTCACCTTCCTCAAGACTGCTTTGTATAATATGTGGCGACCAGCTATCTATCAAAGCCTCAAAACTGCTTTGCCACATGGGGACCAAGCACGCTGCCTTAAAAAACAAACCTTTGGAGTTTTTCAAATGAAAAAAAAAAAACACTTAACATGAAGAACAGACGTAATTATTGAAGGCCACCACTTCATCAAATGTATCTGCACTGGTAGCATCATTCTTAGTGGGGAACCACTTTGCTAAAGTGAAGAAATCCTTGACTGTTGCTGAAGAGCTTATCCTGCCCACTGCTGAGGACAGCTGTCATGAACTTTTAGGAGAGCTGCAGTCCAAAAGGTGGCACGTGGTCCTCTTTCTGCTAGCGCCAGAACTAGACGAACTGATGGAACTGCAGAGGATGAGGAGGCACAATTGTTAGAGAGGACCAGTGAGTGACTGTGGTGCCCGATCCAGGTGGGCGAGTCTGCTGGTGTTGACAGCAAGGCAGTGGTGGTTGGTTTTGTGCAGTATATTTTTGGGGAGGATGTGCATGAAGATATCATATGTGCACTTTTGTTGCCAACCAACAGCTTCGCTACAGAACTATTCAAGTCTCTGAGTGATTACATATAAGGAAAACTGAATTGATCATTTTGTGTCAGTATATGCATGGATGGAGTGGCTGCGACAACTGGATGGCTTTCTGGTTTCACTACTGAGGTCAAAAAGTCACTTCTGAATTTGAGTCTACGCTCTGTGTCATCCATAGAGAAATGCTGGCTAGCCGAAAAATGTCACCTGAACTTAACGATGTTTTGCAGGAGGTGATTAAAACTATCAACCACATTAAAGTGCACGCCCTTAACCCATGTCTGTCTGTGCAGCTCTGTGAGGAGGTGCACGCAGAGCACGCATGTCTGACACACAGAAGTGAGATGGCTTTCTGAAAGTGCATCACTGGCCAGAGTTTTTGAGCTGTAAGAGCCATTCCAGAGATTTCCTTTAGAAAAAGTCACCACTGGCAGCACATTACAGTGACACAGAGTCGGTTGCAAAACTTGCTTACTTGTGTGACATATTCAACCTGCTCAACAAACTCAACCTCTCACTTCAGGGAAGAACAACAACTGTGTTAAATCAGCAGAGTAAGTGGCTGCATTCAAAGCCAAACTGGAATTAGGGGCTGATGAGTGAACATTGGGATATTTGACATGTTTCAAACATTAACAGAGATTTTGAAAGAGACTGGGCCAGGGCCTGCTTTCTCACAACTGGTGCATGATCACCTGTCTCAGCTTCGAAAGAGTTTGAGCATTACTTCCCACCCACAAAAGACCCCTGAACTGGGAATGAATGGATCCCAGTTCCGTTTGTGAATAAGCCAGGCAAATCGACTTTGTCTGTGCTAGAAGAGGGTCAGCTGCCTGTGATCACAAATGACGGTGGCCTTAGAAGCATGTCTGAGGCAACTTCAGATCTCCATATGTTCTGGTTAAAGTCAAGGCAAAATTACCTGAGATTGTCACAAAAGCACTCAAAACCTCCTTCCATTTCTGATGTCCTATCTTTGTGACATAAGGTTCTTTGCTGTGACAGCAACCAAAAGGAGATTATGGAATAGACTGGATATAAACTACACCCTTCGGGTGTCACTGTCTCCCATCACCCCCAGGTGGGATGGTCCAGCTGCAGGAAATCAAGCTCAGGGCTCTCACTGATTCTGCATTATGATGAGTTTTATAAATATTTCATTATATATTACAATGTAATAATAATATGAAGTACATAATAAATGTAATTTGCTTGAATTATCCTGAAAACATTCACCCAACCCCTCCCATGATCCATGGAAAAAGTCTTCCATGAAACTGGTCCCCGATACCAAAAATGTTGGGGACTGCTGTAATAAAGGAAAAGATGGGCCCTCACTGGCAGAAAATATTATCTACCACAGTTTTATGGTTGTTATATTCACAGTATCAGGAAGACACTAAAAAGTTATATGACCCGTGAAAAGTCAGAAATAACATGTGTCCAGAGAACAGACAATAAAAGCAGATCCCCCAATGATACATATCTAGGACTTGCCATACAACAATTTTACAACTGTTATAAATATGTTAAAGGAAATAAAGGAAGAGGTTAAAAAAATAGGTAAAAAGATGAAGGACATCAACACATAAAAATAAGCAAATGGATATTGTAGAGCTATAAAATTTAATATCTGAAAGTAAGATTTGAGTTTAAGAGAAAAAGAGGCTCAGCAAAAAATAAATAACTAGAACTAGTGAACTCAAAGACAGGTCCATGGAAAAATGTACAAGGTAAAGCACAGAAATAAGAAAAAGGAAAAACAGGATAAGAAACATATGGGACTAAGTCATGTTATCTAACATACATGTAATCAGAGTACGAGGAGGAAAGAATAAGCAAAAGCAATATTTAAAAAGATGACCAAAGATTTTCCAGACTCATAAAAGACAACAGTTCACAGATTTAAGAAGCACAAGAAACCTCCTGA
Source organism: Tonatia bakeri (assembly GCA_004024845.1). Lineage (NCBI taxonomy): Eukaryota > Metazoa > Chordata > Mammalia > Chiroptera > Phyllostomidae > Tonatia > Tonatia bakeri. The sequence goes on along the minus strand of PVIA01000027.1, from coordinate 301,491 downwards.
ACCCCAAGCAAGATTAATATAAAGGGAAGCACATGTAGGTACAGCATAGTGAAAGTGGTGAAACAAGATACAAAGAGAAAATCTGAAAACGGCCAAAAGCAATAGACCACACTGCCTTCAAAAAAACTATAATAAGATTGATGGCTGACTATTCTATGGAAATTATTAAAATCAGAACACAACTAACTGACATCCTTAAATTTTAAATGCACAATGAAAAAATACTGCCAAATGAAACTGTACCCAGAGAAAGTATATTTTTTAATGAAGACTAAGTAAAGATATTTTTGGACAAAAGGTGGGAGATTTTATCACAAGTAGACCCATAATATGATAATACTAAAGGAAGTTATTCAGTCTGAACAAAAATGGTCCTAAAGGGAACCATAGAACCACAGGAGAAAAATGAAGAGTTTAAGAAAGCATAAATAGGTAAGTAAATGTAAAAGATTTCCGCCTATTTAAAGCAACAATCATAATGTCTTATTGGCACTTTAATATATATGTAGAAATTAAATATATGAAAACAGTAGAACACAGGATGAGTAGATGTGAATAGAGATAAATTCACAGTTTTGTTTTGTTCAGAAAGTGGTAAAAGTCAACTGTAATAAGTCAGAAAAGTATGTATAACCTCTAGGATAATTGCTACAAAATTGTAAAAAATGTTTAAACAAAAGCTAACAGTAGATAAAATGGAATAATAAAAAATGTGACTAATCAAAAAAAGAGGAATAAAAGAAGAAAAAAGAAGAGATGGGATGAATAAAAAACCAATAACAAGAAGTTTTCTTAAATATCAGTAATTCATTGAATGTAAATGGGATTAGTACCCTAATTAAAAAGCCAAATATTTTTGGATGAGATTTTTAAAAATACTCAACTGTGTATAGTTTGCACAAGATATATTACTTGAATGGATATGGAAACAAAAGGTACACTATGCAAACATTAACTTAAAGAAATCTGATATACTAATATCAGATAAAGTAGAGTTTTACACAAGTATAAGAGGTAAAAGGAACATTTTATGATAAAAGGGACAATACAATTGGAAGATAGAACAGTTCTAAATTTATATATTAACAATATAACTTCAAATATACAAAGGTAAAATTGACAGGATAAAAAGGAGAAATAGACAAATCACTACCATAGTTGGAGAATTTAACAACCTTCTTTCAACTGCTAATATAACAAGTAGACTTTTAAAGTCTGTAAGGTTTGTGTAGAATGTTTAGATGCCATTAACCAGCTTGACCTGTTGACCAGTTGTTGTCAGTGTGCTATATGGAGAACATTATTCCAAGCAGCTTCAGAATGTGTATTGTTTTAAGTATCCATAGAACTTCTACCAAAATAGAATGAGTGCTGAGCTAAAAAGCAAGTCTCAACAAATTTCAAAGGATTGAAATCATACAGTATATGTTCTACAATGGAATTAAATAAGAAATAAATAACAGAAAAGAATGAAAAAATACTCAATTTTCTTGGAAATTAGGCAGCACGCTTTAAAATAATCTATGGGGCAAAGAAATGAAATCACATTGGAAAATATTTTGAACTGAGTCAGTATCAAGACTTGTGAGACACAGCTGAAGTAATGCTTAGGCAGAATGGTATAGCTTTAAATGCATGTATTTAAAAGGTGACGTTGAGAGTCCGTGATCTAATCTTCCATCTCACAAAGCTAGAAAAAGAAGTGCAAATTAAATTAAAAAAAAAACAACAGAAGACAATAATGAACAAAGACAGGAGATAAAATGGGGAAAATTAACATAGTTCAAGTTGTTCTTTTTGAAATTAAAAATTTGTTATCAAGTAGCAAAATTGATAAACTACTAAGAAAAAAGAGAAAGCTGAAATTAACAGTATCGGAATACAAAGGAAACATTAGAGATCCAGGAATATCTGCAGAATAAGAAAATATTATACTGTGAAGAACTTTATGTCAATACTTTTGACCTCTTACATGAAATGGGCAAATTTCTTGAAAAATACAGCTTACCAAAATGACACAAAAGGAAGTAAAAAATATAAATAGTGCTATATCTTTAAAAGTCATTGAATCCATAATAATAAAAAAAATCTCCCCACCTCTAATCGTAAGTATTCTTCATTTGAATCAGGTCTCAGTATTAGGTCTTTGAATGTTTTTAGGATATTTAAAACTTCACTGTGGCTGACAGGTTCTACACTCAATGTACTTTCCATTTAGGTTCTTTCACATTGATTTCCTTTGCATCCCTTTTGTTGGAGATTAAGGGGACACATTAGTCATACCATATTTTTTCATCCAGCTTCTGAACCCTTGAAAAGTAGACAGTAACTCAGATTGGAGTAAAAATGTCACCTTCATGTGTGGAAAAACTGGGTAAAAGAATGCACTTAGGTCCGCATCCAGCCTTCTTGTCCCTTCAGGTTGGGTTGACTTAACTTGTCCTGTTGCATTTGCCGTGTGGGTGAGAGGAGAATGCATGTGGGTTTGGGGAGCTGAGTTCTGACAGAGAGTGAGAAACTGGTGACACCTGTGGCCAGATGTTTGCCCTGTCTCACCAGACAGGTAGTGGGGTGGGTGGGGGGAGACAAAGCACCTGTCAGTACAGGTGAAGCCCTACTAACGCTTTTTCCAAGGAGTCAGACCTACTCTACTCATCTGGAACCCACTGCTAACCTACTTCTGGTTCCATGTGTCATCTGGATCCTCCGTCTTGAACAAGTTTTTATAACTTTGGTCTTTTCATAGAACTCCTCTTTTCTCTCCTCCCCCAAATTTAAACCTGGCATTTGTAAATAGTGCCATTTTTTAACCACCGTTTCAATAAAAAGTATTGAGTTCTTCTACCTCCAGATTTTAAAGGAGGGTTGGTGAGTTCCTCTGCGCCCTGCCGTCAGGCCAGTGATCAGTGTGCCCTCCTGTACGTCAGTTCCTTCTCTATGCGTCTGTCTCCCCTCTGACTCCTGCTGTTGGTTGGCTTCAGGACACTGCTCCAGCTTCCTCAGTCATGCCAGTCAGCATCCGACTTGAGCCCCTCCTCTCAGCCCCACGCCCTGTGATTATAATCTCTTTCTCCTAGTTCATGTTATTGGTGTTCTGATACACAACTCATTATTTTTTAACTTGCTCAGTTCCATCAACTGTGACCATTTCAAAATCTCAAATACTAAAAGCTGCCCCCCCCATTTTTTTCTCCTCTTCTCTGGCAATGTTTTGCTTTCCAAATCTTAAATTCGGACATTCCTTCATTCATATTGTATCTCTCCATCTCTCCTTTCTCCCCTCCATCTTCCTCCCCCTGTATCTCAATAGATACCATTGTATCTCAACTCCCTCAACTTTATTCCCTTACATACAATTTTTATTTATGTACATCACACATCCTTTCCTCCATTGCTAATCACAGAGGACTGTTTCTTCTCTTCAATATGGCTAATTCTACCAGCATTCTTGTTCTCATCTTCTCTTGAATTTGGTTCGTTATTTATCAATATCCCTTTATATACCTCCCATTTACTGGCATTAAACATTTTTTTGAAAAGTATAGTGGAACCTTGGTCCTTGAACATAATTTATTCTGAAAGTCTGTTCAAGAAGCAATTTGTTCAAAAACCAAAAATACTTTTTTCCCATTAGAAATAATGTAAGTTAAATTAATTTATCCATACCCCCAAATGATTCCCTATTTTAACCTTTCTTATATACAGAACATGTCTAATGTACTGCTAAATCTATAAACACTTTAAAAACAAAAGAACATGAAATGTAAGTGAAAATTTAACAGAAAGGAAATGAAATGTACAATAAAAAAATGAAAATTTACATACGTACTTGAACTTACCTTTAGTGCTGAGAGCTGCCGATGACTGAAGGGGGAGAGGAGGGGTGGAGGGATGATGTTGTTTGGAAGGGGAGCCCCCTTTTGTAAAAACATCTGGTTGCTGTTCTTCTGGGGTTCTTCCTCTGTCTCGTCTTTTTTCTCCACTAGACCTTGCCTCAGGCTCACTCGGCCTCTGTCTCTCTAAAACCCTACCCAGCGATGTTCATTTGTGCCCGATTTTATCACTTGCTCCAAGTGAAACACTGTGTTGTCACTGGACAAGTTTATCCCATGGTTTGCTACTTCTTTGTCAGGGTGATATTTCTCAATAAAACAGCATTTTCCCCATTTCCCAAGCATTTCCTTGATAGTGAAGTAGGAATATCCTCCCTTTCCTCCGCCTCTGAAGAAGGATCCTCAGCTGCCGCCTGTTGCTGCTCCCTCTGAAGGTCTTGGAGTTCCTCCGTGGTCAGTTCAGTGTGGTTGGTGGTCCTCCACCAGCACCTCCCTGCTGTCACCATCCACCTCCGGGACCGTGGACTTGCCCAGGGACACAGCGTCCTCCACAGCAGCACAGGCTCATCCTCAAAGCCCCAAAGTCTCAGCGACAGACTCAGGCCACAATTTCTTCCAGGCTGATTGCAGGGTCCTGGAAGACGCTTCCCCCCATGCTTTGTCTGTGAGCCCCAAGCAAGTAAGGATAGTAAAATGTTCCTTCCGGAACTCTCTACGGGTTAAATTACTTTCAGAGGTCACCTCAAAACACCTCTCCAACAGTACATTTGGGTAGTTTCTTAAAATTAGAAATGGCCTGCTGGTGCATGGGCTGGCTGAGAGGAGTTGTGTTAAGGGGCAAAAACCGAACAGTGATGAGGCTCTACTCCTCCACCAACCGGGCCTCCAGGGCTGGAGGGTGGTCAGGAGCATCGTCCATTTACAATAAGTGCCCTGAGTGGTGATTGCTTTTCCCAGAGGCATTTCTTCACATTTGGGGCAAACACTGCATGAATTTATTACAATTAGCCCTCCATATCACATTAAACTTGTTTTTCATGACATCATTTTTCTTGAAAACTCTCAGGTTTTCAGAATGGTAGACAAGTAGAGGCTTCAATTTAAAGTTCTCACTTGCATTCCCACTCAACAATTATGTCCGCCTGTCCTTTGTTGGCTTGTGTCCTGGGAGTGACTGCTCTTCCTGTGTGGTCTAGGTTCTGTTTGGCACTTTCCTCCAAGAGACAGTTGTCTCATCACAATTGAACACTTGTTGGGGGGGGGGGAGGAATCCCTTGGCCTTTATGCATTCTTGAAATTCTATCGTGAAATTATGAGCAGCTCCTTTGTTAGAACTGGCAGCCACCCCATGCCTCACTACACTATGAATGTCACTTGATAAATTTATCGAGCCAGCCTGTAGGAGCCCTGAGCGAATCACTTTCAGCACTGGTTCCAGGCGCGTCTGTCTGTCAGGAGGTCAGGAGGTCAGTGCGCAGCGCCTTCGCCTTTCCACATATCATTGCCTCCAAAATGCTACCGCCAGCCATCTGCTTTTTGTTTTTCCAGATCAACAATTTTTCTACCTCTTCTATTGCCTTTGGTTGTTTTGTGAGCACTTGCACACCCTTAGCAACATCAGTACTATTGATGGCCCTTTTATGTTTTAAAATCGTGCCAGTCATTGATTTCACCATGCCACCCTCTAGGCAGATCCGACCTGCGAACCCCTCTATCACACTTTGCAGTTATTTTTGAAGCTCTGTTGTTGTTCTCACAACTTTCCTTTTCACTTTGCTGCTATCACCAACCTTCTTAGGACCCATAGTGACTTTCTGTACATATTTAATAATAATAAGCAACAAAAGCAAAAAACCCCACAAAAATATTCATAGCACAATTTCCTGAGCTGTTAACAACACAAGGTTTGGCGGTAGATTGACTCACACTTGTGCTTTCTCTCCTTTGTCTGTCGCCTGAGAGACGGGTGACTGACTGGTCACACAGTGTCAGCATGAAAGGGTCGTCAGGTCGAGAAGTGAAGTTTTATTTGACAGCCGAGGCAGTTTTCCAGTGAACAACTTGGTTGGGAACCTAATTGAGATGGGAGACGCTCAAGAACCAAGGTTGGCTGTGCTGTTAAAGATTCAGCATTGCTTGCACGCCACGCGAGGCTCCTGAGAAGAGTAGAAGTGACTAGTTAGTTCCATTTATCCTTTTTCTTTAACCCCCCAATTACTGGAAATGTTGTTCTCCTGTATTGCCTTTCTAAAGTTTCTTTCTGGGGCTCCCAGTGACTGTTAGGTTCTGAGCCCTCCTCCCGCTCCGAATAGGCCAGACAGGGCTCACCCCCTTTTGCCCTTCTGTCTTGACTTCACTGATTGACATCAGTCTTTTGTGGAGAGCCCCCTTCTAAACAAACAAGCAAACAAACAAATAAATAAATAAGTATTATGGGAGATAAGCAAACTGTTCCATTGACTTGCTGGAGCAAGAGAGACCACACAGATGATTGTGAAGTGGTGCCTCCTTTGAGGAAATGAGTTTAGGTTTTTCTTGATTACAGGTTGGGCTCTGGAGTTCCATTGTAAGACAGAAGTAGGGCGAGTCTTTGGATTGGTTGATTTCTTAAGGTAACGGTCAGTGCCCACAGCACATGGTAATGATTGAGAAGAAAGGTCTGTCGAGGTCCAAGACACCCTGTGTGTGTAACCGTATAAATGAGCAGTGGTAATGGTTCCAGTTGTCAGTCTTGCATAACTGACGGTGGTCATTCTGGTTCTCTGGTTCTCATCTGCAAGCATGTCTTCAGTGAGTTTTTAACTTTTTGCTTTCGATGCAGTTGCTCTAGTTTCTTCTCAACGACTGCAGTAGCAGAAAGGTCTCACTGCCCCTTGTGGTTCTCCTCACAGTAGCTCGTACTCCAAAGCCAGACCCATCTTTGTGAAATACAAATTCAAACATGTTTTCTACTGAAAAACCCTTGATGCCTCCTTTCATGTACAAAGGAGAACCCCTCGTACTGAATGTAGTGTTCACCCGCTCTTGCGCCGCCCCAGACTCCAGTCCTCACCTGTCAGCTGCTTCTAACCCTGCCCTCCTTCCCTCTGGTCCCTCCCTCATCCCTTCTCTCCCTCCCTCTCTCCTCCTCTTTTTACTTATCTCCTCCTCACCCCCAAACTGTGCTCTTATTATAGAAGTGCATTGACTATTCTGAGCTCATGCTGTACCTTGTGGCCACTTATCTACAATAAAGGAACTTTTATTTCTTCCTGGAATGTTGTTTCCAAACCTAACTTGGTTCTCATTGTTAAAAGTCCTACTTCTTGAAACTCTATTTAAATTTACCTTTATAGAGCATGTTAGTTTACTAGGATCTGTTTGCTCAGTTTTGGAAGCTAGGAGTCCGAGATCAAGGTGTCCCCACGTTTGGTTTGGTTTTAGCCCCTCTCCTTGGCTTGCAGGTACTCGAGTTCTTGCTGTGTCCTCATATGGTATTTCCTCTCTGCGTGCACACCCCCCCGTGTCTCTCTGTGTGTCCTAATCTCTTCTTATAAAGACATCAGTCAGATTGGATTACTGCCCACCATAGGGGCCTCATCTTAACTTAGTCACCTCTTTACGGGCCTTATCTCCAAACACAGTCACATTCTGAGGTATTGGGGATTAGGGTGTCAACACCTGAATCTGGGGTGGGGGGGGCACAATTCAGTCCATAGCACAGAGCCTTCCCATATATCCCATGTGGTCATTAACCCTCTCCAGCACCCCATAGCACCTCTACAGCTTGTAGCACTCAACACAGAGTTATCCATGTTTTTCTGTGTCCTCTGGTGGTTTGTATTAGGGACAAACTATCTCTTATTCAACTTGTTCTAATACTCCCCTGTTCTACTACTGAATAGGGCTTGATTGTTGGCTAAATTTTAAATATATGATTTAATGTAAATCAGGCTAAATAGTAATATATCTTCCAGAATTTTTAGAAAATTAACAAAATATATGAATGGAATGTATTATATCTCCTATTTTAGAAATCTTTGAACATAGTTTGAGATTTTTATCTTAGGCCTTTAAATTGTACATAGTATAACTGCTTAATTTTTTATAGGACTTTATATAACTCTTTTATAATCTTTAAAATATAATCATCTAATAATTGTAACTTCTATAAGCTACCTATCAATTATTTCCATTTCATTACTCACATTAAATTTGTTTTCAGGTAAAGATGAATACCATGTCTTTTTGAAAACTGAAAATTTGGCTTTTAGAAGACATTTGCTAACTCAGAGTACTTCACGTAAGTTTCATTTTATCCATCTTAGCACCAACTTAAGATTGATTTAAAATGTAAAGCATTAAGTCCACTGCCTCTGACTCTTAACTCTCAAATTTCTCGGAATATCTTAGCTTCACCTTGTATGGTGAACCACACATCTTAGAAAATAGTGGAACAATGACTTTTATTACATGTCATGTGCTTATTAAAATATAATGTTTAACTTGTGGTATTATATTTAAAATGAGACTAACACCTCATGGTAATCTCTTATTTTGTATCAGTTCTGGTCATCATAGTCTTGACTGAGTGCCAAACTCATGTTTTTAAAGGGTTTTTTGCATTGTAGGTAATATTTTGTTTTTCAGTTTAAGTCTTTATCTGGCTTTTCTGAATGATTTATGCCTTCTTGATCATTAAAGGGAGATATTTAGCAGTTAAATAACACTTGAATCTTAAAGGTATAAGTATTTATTTAAAAACCTAGCTTTGAAAAGTCATCCTAACCAACCTCAACTCTTAGAACTATCTCCTAACAGTCTTTTGTCTTCATTCTTACTCCATATTCTGCTGCCAGGTGGGTCTGTGTACAGAATCACTGCAGTAATGTTAAAGCCCTTTGATGGCTCCTACTCACGGGGGCGGGACCCATGCACGCTCTTTTGCCTGGCATTCAAAGCCCTCTACCAAGCTCCTGAAAATATCCCCACTTTCACCAGCCGGACTCTTTCCTATGTTTTAAATTCTCATTGTTTTTGCTATCTGTGTCTTGATTTGTACTGTTGTTTCTTGATGTTTTTCTGTGTTGTTACCTGTTCTTCCCTAATCATTTCCTCTGCCCGTTGAAACCTTGTGCAAGTTCTCAAGACTCAGCCCAGGTGCCAGGTCCTCCATGAAACTTTCCCTGATTGCTTCAGCTGGAAGTGTTAGTTTGCCATCTGCTACTTCATCTAATATTTTGTTTTTGTCATTAAGATAGCACATTTTATCATGCAGTTTTATTACTTAACGTTTGTCTGTCTTATCTCGCCAACTACGTTGTAAGGACTGTAAAATCAAACCACTTGTCTGACTTACCTCCACCTCTCCCAGCCTTCAGCCTAGTCCTTAACAGAGTTGAGTAAATATTTGTTGAGTAAATTAAGAATGTGTCTGGATTTTTCTCCCATCATGCCAGCCATTTTTCAGCCTTGTAGACACATATGGCTCCTATTCATGGCAACTATTCATTCCCGTTATGCACTCCTGGCAGACGTTCCTTCTGCATTTTATCCTAGAAAATGCTGCCCATAGTGTAATTAACAAGATACACTCAGTTCCCAACCTAAGAAATAAACCGTATTCCAGAAGTTCATGTCTAATTCTGTTGTTTGGAATGCAGAAAGCATTTTTCCACAAAAACAATGTTATAAATAGTGCTTAAGTTCTCAGCCATCCTCCCAAGACTATTTAACTCTTAAGTACCAGAGCTGATTTAACTACAGATCGTCACCATGTATAACACTGTTTGGCAGAGAAATTCTACATTTTGGATGTGGAAACACGTCCCCACACCCTAGGGGTGACTTTCTGGGCAGCGTGAGCAGCAGTGGGGCATGAACTGTGTCTCCAGCAGTGGCTCAGCATATTTGATACTCTCACACCAATAGCTTTACAGTTTCCAGTATTTGCATAAGTGACATTTACCTGTAGTTTGCTGATTCTCTTGCATCTTCTGAATTGAGGGCAAGGGGACACTTGCTCTTCTGATTCTCCCGACCATAGATTAAGATGGTAAACAGGGCTTCAGCTGTCCTGTCATTCGGGTGGGTGATTTTTAAATCAGGTAATTGACAGTTTAGGAATTGTTTTACTAAGTCCCCCTTTCTGCTGGTCTACAAATTTACAGGAATTGAATATATAGGGGTGGGCAAAAGTAGGTTTACAGTTGTGAGTACACAACACAGTCATTCTTTTATTGTTATTCTTGTATATTCTTCCATACGAACAACTGTAAACCTATTTTTGCCCACCATGTATGAACATAGAAAATACTTCTATCTATAGGAAAAACACCATTTTATTGGTATCAACCTTATATTTAACGCCACATCAGTTTTTGTGAACAAGTGATTATCATTTCTTCGTTTCCACATGGGCATAGTGACACGTCCCGTGAAAACGTGGCAGTGTGTGCGTAAACAAGCCTGGAGGTTGACAGTTTACTTTGTCAGGCTGTACTCGAGTGTGTTCAGTCATACTAAGCTTTGAGCACAAGAGTGAAAGTCTAGTTATGCTCAGTGCCATTGTAGATGCTAGGGGCTAGGGAAAGAGAACCACAGTATTACAAAAAGTGTGCTTTCCTCCAGGATCCTGAAATACAAGGACTAAGTATGGAAGAAACAGAGTTCAAACAATATGTTATTAATTGCCATAAAATGCTTCATGGGGATAACAATGCCCTAGGAGTGTCAGGTTGGCAGTATCCTTAGGTTTCACCCTGGTTCTAAAGGTACCGGTGGGATTTCAGTCAGTCTCAGAGCACCAGTGTTCCACCAGTGTGCCCTGGAATTTGTACAACATGAGATCCCCAACTATCTAGTCAGGAGCACTGGCCTCTTTTCCCTTATATTGCCAAATTTAAAAATGGCAACAGTCAACACAATAGACGTCCACTGTGAATCAATCAAAATTTTACCCATTTTTGTCAGATCAGCAAAAAAATATAATTTTTGATGTGCCACAGAAGTTTAGTAATTAGTTTATGTGTGCCATGAGATGAAAAAGGTTGAAAATTGCTGCCTTAGAGGAATAGTGAAGATTTAAAGGGCTGGGAGAGGAACTGATATTCCAGGTTGGACTAACAGCATGACGAGAGGACTAGAGAGCCAGAAACAAACAAACAAACAAACAAACAAAGCAGCAGTACTGGCTGCAACAGAAGGCTTAGTGCATGCTGGGTGCAATAATAGGTGGGAAAATTACACCAGTGGTTCAGGCTCAGCAATGAATAAGAGTTACCCATAGATATTTTTAAAAATACAAGTCCCTGGATCTTTCCCCAGAACTAATAAATAGAATTTCTGGGCCATGAGACATAAGCCTCTTTTCTTTTAAAGCTCCCCTAGTGACTGAGGATCCCTGAATTAGAAGGATGGGCCAGATTTAGGAGAGCTGTGAAGGCCTTGCTGAGGAGCTGGGGCTCTGTCTCTCGGGAGTTTGAAGCCCTCAGAGGTTTCTGAGACGGATGATACGACCAGATTGCTGTGTGCCAAGATAAATGATTTGTCCACGGCTTATGAATGGAAGAGAAATAAGAAACAGCTTGAAGTAGGCAGTGGTGGTGGGGAGAAAAGAGACGGTAACATTTTTAAGTGTCCTTGGATGTGTGGGAGTTGATGGTGTCAGCGTTGTCCTCAGCAGGATTTGTTTTATAAACTGATTATAAAGCTTCACCCTCATTAATGTGATCTCTTTTCTCTTACAACCTGGCAACCTAAACAGTAATTTCAGCCAGTTGCCTTTAATGGAAGGAAACTATTGTCTACTCATGTACACGTCTACCTCATAATAGTAAGTGAAGTTATGTGTATGAGGAATATGACCTTTAACATAGTCATTATAAAGCATTTAAACCACCCACATATGCAGTGACATAACCTCAGTTCTGCAGGATGGTGCCAAGAACCGGAGTCACATATATAAGATAGTGTTTGGCACATAACTCTGTAGCATTTGGTCAAAATTTGAAGAAATATTCTAAATCATGCTCTGCATTTTAATATTTTTAGCATCAAATTTGATAATTGCTTAGTTTTTTAGCAGCAGACCCATGCATACCTCCTGACAACAGCGACTGCGCTTCCTCTGAGCTTCCACTTTTGTTCCACCCCCAGCCACTGCCAGTGTGGCCCCAGGCCCCCTGTCCATCCCCTGCTAGTGTCTGTCCTGAGTGCCCCCAGCAGAGAGGAGATTTAAAGTTCAATTGAAACTTCTCTTGTGTCACTTACAAGTTGGACCATGCTGGGGACTGTCCGGGCCAGTGTGGGGTAAGGCAGCTGCTAGGGCACCCCCACTCAGGAGTCTCAAACCATGCCACTGGCTGGAAATGCTTTATACCTCTTCAGTGTGTTTTGAATATGTTATAGTTTGAAAACAGTGAGCCATATTTATTAGCTGGCAGAGAATAAGTTCAAGGAGTGGTTTGACCCCTTTCAAAAAGACTTGACATCATGGAATTTTTGTTGAAAGAACCCCTCTTTGGCTACTCTGCAGTGGTACACACATGACAACAATTTTCGTGTGGTCCTCTTCACCTGTGATTGTGAGTTTGTTGTCTTATTAATACCTCATCTCCCTTGAGTTACTTTTCTGTAGCTGCTTAGGTTCCACTGATCATCCAGGTGTTCGACCAGAGAATGGGTGGTCTGCTGAGATTTGAGGGGTCCTGTACGAGAAAGGGGGGAGAGTGAACTACATTTGTCAGGTGTCCTCTCTGTGCTGTTCTTTATATGTATTTTTACCATTTTAACTCCATTTTACCCGTGACCAGTGTGAGGTTTAGAGAGGAACTTGGTTTGATCCCAGGTCTATCTGACTCTTTAAACAGCCTGGTCTCAGAAGTCTGCGTGACTTTTATTTGCCGGGAAAAGATCAGCAAACTCAGAATCAGGGGCGTTGAGGACAAGCTCTCCCTCTGTCACTAACAGTGTTGTGTTGAACAAGTTATTTAAAGCTCTTAGCTTTAGTTTCCTCATCTGTCATATAGGGATAAAACCTGTGTTGCTGGCCATTTGGGATTGTTACAAGGATAATAAGCTAGTGAATTTCAGTGTGATATTACAGGTATAAAAACCAAAGGAAGATGGAGAGATTTTTAATTCAAGCAAAAAAACAAATTAAAAAACAAACAAACAAAAACCCCATGAAATTTGATGACTTGTACAGATTGTGTGGTATTTCACTTCTTACCATTGCTCTACAGACTTTCCAAAGTAATACTTGTCAATTTTGCAAGTCCAAACACCATGGTGTGCCAGACCACATCGGTGAACTTCATACCTCAGTGTAGCAGATTGTCCTGGCAACACATCAGTTACTTCCTGTTGCTTACCAGAAGCAATCATTAGTCTTTGTCCCATATCAAATAGGTCTGAACTCGGGAAGGTACTGAAGAAATGTTCATAGCCAATGAAGACCAAGATGATTCTAAGACTATTTACTGTATTTTTTGGACTTTAAGACGCACCTTCCCACCACCTCCCCCCCCCGCCGCCCAAATTTGGGAGGAATAATGGTTGTTAATACTGCTGTTGAGTTCTATTTACATTTACATTGGTGAAATATTATGTTTTTTATGTCACTAAATATTTTACCACATTTTTTGCTTCAAATGTTTTCCCCTATTTTCCTCCTCTAAAACCTAGGTGCGTCTTATGGTCTGAAAAACACGGTAACAGCAATAGACTTAATGGACTAGAGTTGATGTTAACATTCTCAAAAAAAAATTTTTTTTATATTTTTGAAATTTTTTTACAAGCCTGAGTAATAAAGTCACATTTTATAAAACTGTTTTGCACACAAAACTGCTTTTCAGAATGGTTCCAGTTTCCTGGCAACTTTTATAGGATTATAGGATGGTGAAGACTGAAAGACAGCTATAGTTACTGTAATCCATTTATGCTTCTTTAAGTATACATATAAGAAATTAGGGAACTCTTCATATTAGGACAGCACTATGAATGAAGCAGCAGTGAGCCTGGGAAGCACCAATGTCATGTCCTAAGCTAACCCCAAACCTTTACTCGGTGAGAGCTCTAAGTCTCTTATACTTCGGACTGGCAAAGACAAGTGACTTAGGAAGACCAGTTGACACAGTAGAGGCATGGTATCAGGCTTGAGATATGAATCCAGAAGAGTGCCCCTGTTCAGTCTTGGGTTCCTGAGTGTGTAGGACCTTTCTGCACCTGCCATGCTCGGTACATCCCACAGTGGGTTCCCTCATCCTCAGGGGCTGTTTTCCACGTGGCTCCCAGGGCCAGCACCGGGCCTGCTTCCTGGGTCTGGTGGGTGGATAATGACTCCAGCTGGGGCCTGGCCCAGTGAAAAGAAGGGGAGGAGACGTGGAAAGCAAAGAAAACACACAAAGTGGAAATTGTGGCCAGATTTGGTCTATAGACGGGTCATGTTTGTTTGTACAATGTCTGTTTTATTCATGAATTACTCATTAGTGTTACTTTAACTAGATACTGATGTAATTTGTTGTTAACTAATTTAAGGTACAAATCCAGATTTCTGGGTTCTCTTGAAAAGTAAGACCTACAACTTGAGGCCCACCTTTCCATGGATCAGTGGTCAGGTAGAGGGAAGTAGAAGCTGCTTTCCAGTGCTCACAGCCCCATCCCAGCTGCTGGTTTTCTTTAAATAGAATTAAGAGGAAAGTTGAATGTTATGTATACTGCCATCTGTGTTAAAATTGGCAATAATAGGTTGATAGCATGATGTATTTCAGTATAACTGAAAAAAAGTGTTAGTTTTCTAGGCTTATCATAACAACAGAAATGTATTCTCTCACTGTTCTAGAAGCCAGAAGCCTGAAATCAAGGGGGTGGCACAGCCATGCTCCCTCAGAGGCCTCTGGGGGCCTATCCTCCCTGCCTTTTCCAGTGTCGGGTAGCCCTAGACATCCTTGGTTTGCCGCAGCACAGCTCCAGCCTCTGCCTCCATCTTCCCTTGGCTGTAAGCCCTCTGTGTCCAACTTCCTCTGCTTACACGGAAAGCAGCCGTACTGCGCTAGGGCCCACCCTAACCCAGGATCGCCTTACCTTAACCCAGTTACATTTACAAAGTCCCTGTTCCCAAATAAGTTTACAGAACATTTTGGGGAACACAACAGCTCATAATGGATAGCATATTTCACTGTGGAGTACAGAATAGTGGTTTAAGAGCAGAGTGCCTAGATTCATATTTACAGCTAATTTGCTGTGTGATTTTGAGTAAGCTGTTTACCCCTCTCAGTGCCTCCGTGTGCTCGCTTATCTATAAAATGAAGATAATGGTCCCTACCTCATGGGGCTGAAGTAAGGACAAAATGAGTTAATACAGATAAAGCACTTACTATGTGTAGCACATGCTGAGTGATCAGTTAACTGAACTGTTATTATCATTACTAGCTGTGATTCATATATAATTTTTATATATACAAGGAGTAACAGTGCCAAAAAAACATTATTTAAGATAGCTTTATGAAACCATGAATAAGTTACGAACAGTAGATAGAAATGATGCATAAAAAGAACCAATGAAAAAAGAGTGAGAGACTGAAATTTAATGATTTACTTTTTAATGAAAATAAAATAATTGCAATACATGTAAAATGTCTGACTTCCTCACCCTTTTAGACTAGCTGCCCAGGCTCCCTGTGCAGGTGAGACCTCCAGCCCAGAAGCTCAGACACTGACCCCTGGGTCGGCCCGCACAGCGGCCAGTGGAGAAGAACGAGGAAGTCGCTGCAGGGAGAGCCTCCAGAGAACACAGATCTCCAAGCATTCCTGCCTGTTGCTTGGAAATACCATGTTTTCGGACCATAAGATGCACCTAGGTTTTAGAGGAGGAAAATAGGGGGGAAAATTTAAAGCAAAAAATGTGGTAAAATATTTAATAACATAAATAACATAATATTTCACCAATGTAAATGTAAATAGAACTCAACAGCAGCATTAACAACCATTATCCTTCCCAAATTGGTGGGGGGTGCGTCTTGTAGTCTGAAAGTATATTGTTGTTGTTGTTGTTATTATTATCATCATCTACCTCCTTCCCATAAATCCTGGGGTTGAAATTACCCTGGTTTTCAGTCTCTGGATCAGAGATTCAGGCTGAATAATTCTTTGAATTTAAATCATACTTTTCCTCCCAAGAGAGCAGTTACCTTGAGCTAACTTATTTCATTTTTCTGTGTAAGCTTTATGCAGGATAGCCATCTGCCTTGAGTTCTAGTACAGACTGAGAGCTCTGATAGGGAAGGGTTAAAGAAATGATGAGACTTCTTGAAGTGCCTGGATGAAAATCGTTGTGCAGGTTAGTGGCTCCGGGGTTTGTAGTACCACAGAATGTGTACCCAGGTGGGCAAAAGTAGCTTTAAGTGGTTATACAACTACACAACACAGTAAGAATAATACAAGAGTAAGCTGTGCTCACAGATTTGCAACTGCAAATCTGCTTTTGTCCACCGCTGCATGCCTCATTCTCAAACTGCTACCCTAAAAACATGAGAATATTCAAATAAAATCAAAGTATTTTACCTAAATGGTGAAAGGGGCATATGTTTATGTTATTTATGATCCGTGATTTTATTTAATAAAAGAAGTTAGGCTATTTAATTTTTGGCAATGAAGTGGTGTGCTGTAGTTCAAGAATTAGTAATTTGGAACGTTTTGATTAAATGAATTCATCAGGACTGCTTCAGTTGCAAGTGAAAGAAAGCTAGCTCAAGCCAGCTTATGAAAATAAAAGGAACCTAATTGTTTATATAACTGGTTTCCAGAGTTGCATCTGGCTTCAGGCATGGTTGCAGCCAGGAACTCCAATGATCTCATCAGGACTTTTTCAGTTCTGCTGTTTTCTTTATTCATCATTCCTCAAACAGGCATGTGATCAGGAAGATGGCCACCAGCAGCTTGAGACTGTGGCCTTCCTAGCTGAGTAGTCCCAACAGAAAGAGTGTCTTGGGCCAAACATCCAGCTCTGTGCCCAAAGAAGATGCGGGTTTGACCCCACGTGCGATATCCCAGGGAGTGGCGTACTCTGTGGGCCCAGCCTAAAGCATGTTTTCCCAGGGCTGCAGGAGTGGGCCCTGGCCCAGCGACTGAGGGAGGCTTTCTTCGGAGGAATTAGAAGAAGGGAGATGGATGGAATGTGTGCTCAGCAGACCAAAACTGCAGTGGGTTCAAACTGTTATAAGCGATATGTGAAATGATCTAGAGACTCTATCTTCTGTTTTTAAAATGGCAAATGAAGAACTTTCTGCCTTCTATTAAAAAATCCTTCCAAAAGAAAGTAGGAAACAAAAACTTCAACTCTTTCTTTGATAAAAAGTAGGTGACATCAGTAACTCTAATCTGTAAATGTGAACAGAAAGTGTGAGTATGGTAGTGTGATCTAGTAGAACAGAGGAAGATGAAGACCTACAGAGGAGGATAACAATGCCAGGAGGCAATTTTGCCTTGCAGAGCCTCAGGAGTTTGTGTGATTAGAGGTATCAAGGTAGGCTGAAGAAGGCAGTAAGGCATGGTACTGCAAACACCATCAGCTGAAAGTGTGTACAAGGATCAGCTGGACACTCCCTAGGTCCTTATCTCATCCCAGAAGATGGGAGCTTTATTTTCTGGAGATATTGCAGCTACAGGGGATCTAGGCACAGGGACACATGGACATCGGAGGCCACAGTTCAGTAAAAGCCTGCCCTGCTCTAAGAGCGCCAAGAGCCAAACTCCTGAGTTACAGAGAGAAACTGAACGGCCCTAGAGAAAGGCCCCGTAGTGGCTCCCCCACGGAGAAAGCCAGCTTGCTCTCCAGTTGCTCTTCAGTGAAGCTCACCTTCGACAGCTCAGCCCCCCAGACCGAGCTGCCAACTTGCTCTACTAACAATGTGCACCAGGGTGGGGATGGTCAGCCAAGGATCACCACGTATTTGGGAATGCCTCCAATAGAAAAGCAAAGATAAAGTAAACAGAAACAAAGAAGTCTGGTGGGACAAGAACTGTCATTATTATCTTTGAAAATGTGATAAATTTTTGCATAGAAAATAGTCTTTTTTAAAAAAAGGAGAATTAAAGAAAGGAAAAGTAAAGAATAAGAGATAACTTGCAAGAATTAGAAGTACGATGGCTGAAATAAAGTCATTGGAGAGGTTGAAAGATGAATTTGAGGAGGAAATAATTTGAGGTGCAACCCAGGAGGTCCAGTAGCTCACTATACACGAGAGAAATGGAAGAGGATTATCAAAGAAATAATATAAGACATTTTCCTAGAACAGAAGGAAGAAGTAAATGTTAATGTTTCTAGAGAAGAAAAAAAAATTGTCGTATTCAAAGTGTTTTGAATAAGAACAGACAAGAAAGAGACTTCCCTACATCGATACTGATATGGAAGTGTCTAAAGTTGTGACGTGTTCTCTTACGGGATAATTTTTATCATAAAAATGCACTTCTTTTATCTGAGAGTTACTGTCACATATCTCTAAATATAAAGTTTTTTAGTACACTTAAAATATTCCACTTACAAATTCTCCATCACTGAAACTGAATTTTTGTGTATTCTGAGGTATACCTGCAAATTAGGGTTTGAGAGATTTAGGGTATTTTCATGGTGCTTATTCTGGTTCCTCATTTTGATTCACTAATACATGTAACAGATGATTAGAGCATTCTTTTCTCAGGGTACTATGGAATTGATATTTTATATGTGTCCCAACGTATAATGATTTGAAGTGACAAAAGTTAGGGTCCTAGTGTCTTTAAATGTTTGGCTATTATTTTATACATATAAAAAGCTAAATAATTATGAGTTATAAAATATCAATATAGAATATTAGCTTTTGTCTTATCTTTTATCAGTGAAGAAGACAGAGTCCTGAATGCTGTTTTCTTCTAAAAATTAGAGGTGGCATCAGAAGTTCAAATATAGCAGGCATATTTTTAAGTTTTAACTATTTGAAAAATATTTTTAGGATTTTTTTATTAGGAGCTAATAAAATATACTACTATGGTATTTTTAGATTAAAAGTCTTCTCCAAGTTACATTTGGTTTTTAAAACATTGTAACTTTTGGTAAATATTGCAAAAGAATTGTCATTTTTAGGTGCAAGTGGAGTGCCCCCACCACCACCTTTTTGGATTAGTTTCTAAAGCCTAATGAAATGGGAGGCAAGTGTCTCTTCCCACTTAAAGAAGTTATACTTTATTTCTTAATGATTATAATGAGATCGAAATAATATAGAAAAATCAAGAAATGAAGAGTGCCAGGATTCTCCTTGCTAATACAACTTTTTAGAATTCTGCTGAATTGCTTTTGCTATAAAAACCAGACCAACTAGCTTAGTATGGGTTTTCCAGGTATTGATATTTTATAGGGGACTTTTGTAGTTGTTTTGGTCCAGTGAGGTCAAGAACTTTAAATTAGAATTATGGAACTGGAAGTCATCCTGTCATCCATTTTACAAGTCCTGAGAAATCATGACGTACCCAGAGTCACACGGTTAATAGATTGGATGGGCCTCCTGGCAGTTCAGTGATCTTTGTAAAAGACCCGTCTGGTTTATTCTTACCATGACCACATTACATGCACTGTTCATTATCTACTGCATTAGGCACAATTAATAAATTACAACTTTTTATTTAATTTCCTAAAGCTGAGGGAACATTTAGAATTAGGAATATTGACAGTGACAAAAAGCATGGGATGGCCTGACCGGAGTGGCTCAGTTGGTTGGGCATTATTCTGAAAAACAAAAGGCTACCAGTTCGATTCTAGTCAGGGCACATGCCTGGGTTGCAGGTTCAATCCCCGGTTGGGGCACTTACAAGAGGCAACTGACTGATATTTATCTCCCTCTCTTTCTCCTTCCCTTCCCTTCTCTCTAACATCTTTTTTTTTTAAACTGTAAAAAAAATAATGGAATGGCTGAAGAATCCTTGCTTAAGATAGAAGGTGTCCCTTGATTGGACTACGGTCCTGCTCTCTAAAAGGAGCTCCTCTCATTAACTCCAGGAATTCTCACTTTTGGAGGGCTTCTTCCCTGCCCAGGTTCCTCCCAGGTCACACTGACATGGACGCTGGCAAATGTGCCCTCCCTGGAGGCTTTCTCACATTTGTTTCCTGCTTTCTGCTGGTGCACTTTTGACAGCTTGAGCGTTGTTTTAAGGGTCAGACAGTCAAGGCTTATTAGCAAGACTTGCGTGGGGTTATTTTTGTTTTTGGGGGTTTTGTTTTTTTGTTTGGCAGTGTTATTCCCTCAGAATCTCAGTTGGCTCCTGATCTATCTTCTTGTAGTTAATTCCATGTACTAGTAATAGAGTGACTATATGTCCCAGTTTGGCAGGGACTGTCCCCATCTATTATCTTGAGCATGTTAAGTAATAATGCCCTCTTTCACTCTCTAAACTATGCCAGCTCGGACAATAAATTGTGTGATTATTGTAGCCAAAATGCACACCAAAAAATCCTGAGCCTAATTTCTTTTCTCTTTCCCTCTCCCTCTCCCTCTCTCATTTTGAAATAGGTTTCATGGGAAGTTAACATACTTAACTTGATCTGCAGCAAGACTGACTTCCCTCTGTTACCCGAGGAATCATATAACAGGCCATTTTTGCTCAAAACCTTTTTCAGTTTTTTACTGTGTGAAGTTCAGAAGCAGTCAGTCTTGTATTCCTGGGATCTCCCAAATTTCTGGATTCTGTCATTTCTGCTCTCAAATCTGCTAGTTCTTTTTTTTAAAGATTTTATTTGTTTATTTTTAAAGAGAGGGAAAGGAAGGGAAAAAGAGAGGGAGAGAAACATCAATGTGTGGTTGCCTCTCACATGCACCCTCTGGGGACTTGGTCTGCAACCCAGACATGTGCCCTGACTAGGAATCAAACTAGTGACCTTTTGCTTCTTAGGCCAGCCCTCAATCCACTGAGCCACACCATCCAGGGCAAACCTGTTAGTTCTTGTGTGTACTCATTTCTTTCTTTTAAATCCTTGATAAATGCAACAAGTATTGGTGTTATTCTAATACTCTGTTTTCCATCTCTTTTTCCCTATAGCTGTTGACTTGGTAGACACCCTGCTTTTCTATCTATCCCAGGCTTTTAAAAAAATTGAGGTGTAATTTACATAAACACAGCTCTTAAGCATTCAGATCAGTGAGTTTTGATAATTGTATAAACCACCACCCAAAATAACGTATGGAGCATGGACATTACCCCAGATGGATGCCCCTTTCCAGTTCATTCCCGCTTTGCTCCCCTGGAGACAGCCACTTTTTGGCTTCTGTCTCTGTGGATTCCTTTTGGCAAGCAGTTTTTTATTAAGTGTTTGTGACTGCATGACATAACTATCTTTCCACCCTTTACTCAGTTTCTTCATTTCCTGCTGCCTGGTTGCTAAGCTGTTGCCAGATGCTTTAGATTTTTTGTTTGGTCTGCACCCCACTTTAAGACACCATTTTTTTATGTTAGTTAGGGAAAGCTCACCACTGTGATAAATGGACTCCAAAAGTGTAACAGCTTAAACCTAATTCAAGTGTGTTGATTACTAATAAAACAGTGCATTTGAAGGTATTCCTGACTTTCTGTAACCTGGGCCTCTGAGTCCTCGAGCAGGTGGGGAAAGAGACAATGAACACACTTCCTCTGCTTCTGAAAAGCCTCAGCCTGAGCATTGGCATTAAGTGATTCCACTGTCGTCCTTTTGGGGAGAACTTTTCACAGGACCGCATCTGGTGCAAGTGGGGGAGAGTCTGGAAGTGTAGACTCTGACTTGGCAGCCACTTCTGTGACAGCTCCACACTGTAACACAGGAAAAGCAGAGTTTAGATGATGTTAGTAGTCTACAGGTCAACATGGTTAATGTCACAGCTTTTATTTTGTTTTAATAACATAATACCATATTGCTTTTGTTTTGTGTCTTCCTGTTACTTCCTTTTCTTTGTGTTATAGATCATTTTATGCTTTTTGAGTAAACATTCTAGTATTTGAAAGTGAAGAATGGTATTGTGCTCTTTGAGATAGAAACATTCAAAGCAAAAGTAACTTATTTTTCTTATTTGAATGATATTAAAATTATCTCTAGACATCAAGAGATACAATTTAACTCTTAAAAGATCCCTGATATCACCATTTCTATTCAGTATTGTACCAGAAATCCTAGTCAGCAGACTAAGGACATGCCTTCTAAAAAACCTACAAGAAAAGGTGAAAGACTGGAAAGGAAGGAAACATGGCCATTTTGGCAAATTATATAATTGTCCATGTGGAAAGTTTTCATAACTTCACAGCTAACTTCTTAGAATTAACTGGACTTTAGCAAGGGTTTTGGGCACAAAATCAACATAGGAAAGCCTGTTGCATTTCTATAGACCAGCAGCAACAGCAATGCAATGGAATGTAATTTTAAACACATTTTGTTTTGAAATAATTATCACCCCACATAGCCATGGTATATTTTTTTTCTAAAACTAAGAAATTAGTTAACTAAACTGTGCCTTTTTTTTTATTTTCCCAGTTTTTCTACCAATGTTCTTTATTCTGGATCACATCCAGAGAGCTATGTCCCTTTACTTCAGTTTGTACCAATTTCTTGGTCTTTTCTTTCAGGGACCTTATACTTTTGAAGAATAATGGTCAGGTCTTTTGAGAATGGACCTCAGTTTGGTTTTATCTGGTGCTTTCTCCTGATTATATCACAGACATGGTATTACTGGTGATGTTAACCTTGATCACTTGGGTAAGGTGGTATCTGTCTGCCAGGTTTCTCCACAGTGAAGTTACTGAAGAAAGTATTATTTAAAAAATATACAATTTTGAGACTCATAGATAGAGAGCAGGATGACAGCTAGTGGTGAGGGAGGTAAAGGGACGGAGGGATTGAGCAATAAGGAAAAAGGACTCTTGGACATGGCAACAGTGTGGTGATTGCTGGGGAAGGGGTATAAGGGGACTAAATGGTAATGGGGGAAAGTACAATAAAGATTAAATCAAATATATATATATAACTTTCTCCCTGACTAGGGTGCTCAGTTGGTTGGAGTATCATCCCGTACATCAAAAGATCACAGGTTAGATTTCTTGTAAGGTCACATACCTAGTTTCCAGGTTCAGTTCTAAATAAATAAACATATATTCTGGTGAGGATTAAATGTACAGTGAAACCTCAGTTCTTGAACTTAATTCATCTCAGAAGGCTGTTCCAGAAGCTATTTGTTCAAAAACCAAATCACGCCTGAGAAACTCATGTCTGACCATACGGGTATCAGCATGAAAGGATGGTCAGGTCAAGAACTGAATTTCGTTCAACAACTGAGACATTGTTTTCCATGAACAACTCGGTTGAAAACTGAATTGTTTGAGATGGGAGACATTCGAGAACTGAGGTTTGACTATATGTATGTATATATATAATTTACAAAAGCAACACAATATAATGTCTATGACCTTTATTGAGAAAGAAATAAACCTTTATTGAAAAATATTTATTATGATCCAGCTAAATGGAGAGAATCACCATTTATGGATTGGAAGACTTAATATTGCAAAGATGTTAATTCTCTCAATGCACTTAGAATAAATTGTGAACAAATTTTGGGGATCTCAGTATTATGATTATTATTATTAACATTACAATTATGAATTTATATGGAAGAGCAGCCCAAAATTACAAAGATACTCCTGAATAACATAGTGTTTTCCTGCCTATATTGTGGCTTAATATAAAACTATAATAATTAAGCCAGTGCATGGTATAAGGACATACAAATTGGCCAGTGGAAAGAATGGAGACTTCAGAAACAGTTCCATCTATACATGGAACCTTGATTTATAACAAAACTGGCATTGTAGATCAGTGTGAAAACGGTTGGATAGAGTTTTCAACATAGGAAAGCCAGTTACATTTCTGTAAACCAGCAGCAACAACTGGGGCAAAAGATTGCTCACATGAAGTAGTGAAAATGGACTCCTACTTCGCATTATACACAAAATGGGAAATAGTTAACTTGTAAGTTGTGAATGAATAGTAATAATTAAATATAACCGTAAAATTTGAAGCAGGACTCAGTAAAAAGTTGAAGAGAAAACAAACTATCAAAGAAATAAAAACAAAGTTGGAAGGAGTACAAAAGAGACAGTGCAGAAAAAGAGTGATGTCATAGAAATTATAAATGAGAGAAGGGAATCCAGTCAAATATACATTCAAAAGAGTGATGAAACACTTTTAATTTTAAAATATTGTTTACAATAGGACAGAACTACATCATTTATTAATTTTTTTCATCCTGCTGAGTTAAGTGCCAAAAATCATAAAGTGACCTATAAATTATTTTAATGATCTGCTAACAACCCAATCACTCCATCATTTGTAGAAAGCAAAGCCTGGAAACCACCTGGCTTGCAAAGGAATTTGTTAACACTTTCTGAGTTTAGGGAAATTCATCAAAAAACTTAGTTTTTTGTAGACACTGTGCAACAACCACAAGGAACAACATTTCACAGACAACCTAAACTGGCATTCAAGAGCAAGGCTCCTAGCCTTGAGTTTAAACAGCAGAGTAGGAAGATCCTGAGCTCACCTCCTCTCACTGACACCAAAACTACAACTACATGTAAAACAGCTGTCTCTGAGAATGACCCAAAGGCTAGAGAATGGATTTTCTATAACTGTGGATATAAAGACAAAGCCACATTGAAATGGGTCGAAGGGGTAGAGACTAAGTCTAGTCAGGACCTGCTCTACTCCCCACTCCCCAGGTGGTGACTCATGAGTGGGAGGGACATCACAGCCACGGAGGTGGTCCCCAAAGAGTGAAGGGTTCAAGCCCTAGCTGTAGGACGTGAACCAAGAAGAGGAACCCCCATAACATCTGGCTTTGAAAACCAGCAGTGCTTATGTCTGAGAGAGCCAAAGGGCTGTAGGAAACTGAGATTGTGCTCTTTCTGAGTTCCAGCACAAAGGCAGCAGTTTGAAAAGCACCTCAGTTAGATGTGAAAGTTATACATTGACTAAATTTAGGGTGTGTGCTGAAGGGACAGGGATCTGTTGGAACTTTCTCCTGAGTCAGAGATGCTGGTGGGCACCATTCCTGCCCCCCATTCTGTAACCTAGCTGGTCTAACACTGGCAGGCACCATTTCTGACACTCTCTCTTAACCTTGCTAACAGTGTTCACTCAGTCCTGACCTTTCCCAGGCAAGCTCCCCTCCAAAGTGGCTCTTGCACTGCCACACCCAGTGGGTGGCCCTAGTCAGCACCAGAGTATAGCAGTGTTTCTGCACCTGTGTAGCTGGACCTTGCCTACCACTGTGTCCACAGAAGTTGTGGCCCAACCACAGTAGGAGGCCACACTAGTCCCAGGGAACACCCCTGGAGCACCTGGCCCTGGTGACAGGGAGATGCCTCCTAAGTAAGGGCCCCACAGGGCACCTTCTACATAAGGCCACTTTTTCAAGACCAGGAGATTTAGCTGACTTACCTAATATTACATAGAAACAAATAAGCAAAATGAAGAGAGAAAAGAATATGTTACAAACAAACAAAAAAAGACACAACCCCAGAAAAACAACTGAATGAAACTAAGGGAAGCTACTAGATGAAGAGTTCAAAGTAATAGTCACACAGATGCTCATCAAACTCTGCAGGCAAGTGGATAACCTTGAGGTTCTCAAGTCGGTGAGAACCTCAACAAAGATATAGATCATTAAAAAGGACATATCAGAACTGAAGAATGTAACAACTGAAATGAAAAAAACAATACACTGGAGGAAATTAGCAGCACATCAGATGACACAGAAGAATGGATCATCAGTCAGGGAGACAAGATAGTGGAAATAACCCAATTGGAAGATAAAAGAATTCAAAAGAATGAAGATAGCATAAGAGACCTATGGGACAACATCAAGTGTACTAAAGTTCAAATTATAGGGGTCCCAGAAGGAGAAGAGAGAGAGAAAGGGACAAAAAAACCTTTTTGAAGAAATAATGGCTGAAAACTTCCCTAACCTGACAAAGAAACAGACATCCAAGTCCAGGAAGCACAGAGAGTTCCAAACAAGATGAACTCACAGAGAGTCATGCCAAGATACATTATAATTAAATTATTAAAAGTTAAATAGAAAATCTTAAAAGTAACAAGAGAAAAATAACTAGTTACATACAAAGGAATGCCCATAAGACTAACAACTGACTTTTCAACAGAAACTTTGCAGGTCAGAAGGGAGTGGCATGATATATCCAACATGATGAAAGGAAAGAACCTACAACCAAGAATACCCAGCAAGGTTATCATTCAGAATTGAAGGAGAGATCAAGATTTTCCCAGACAAGCAAACCTAAAGGAGTTGATCACCACTGAAGCAGCATTAGAAGAAATGTGAAAGGGAATTCTCTTTTTTTTTTAAGATTATTTATTTATTTATTTATTTATTTAAGAGAGGGAAGGGCGGGAGAAAGAGAGAGAGAAACATCAATGTGCAGTTGCTAGGGGCCGTGGCCTGCAACCCAGGCACGTGCCCTGACTGGGAATCGAACCTGCGATGCTTTGGTTTGCAGTCCATGCTCAACCCACTGAGCTACACCAGCCAGGACAAAAAGGGAATTCTTTAAGTGGAAAAGATAAGGCCAAAACTAGAAATAAGAAAATATATGAAAGAAAAAATTTTCACTAGTAAGAGCAAACATAGTAAAGATAATAGACCAATCACTTATAAATCTAGTATGAAAACAATTAAAATGGCAATAAGTACATATTTATCAGTAATTACTTTAAATGTAAATTGATTAAGTGCTTCATTTAAAAAAAATAGGGTGACTGAATAAATGAAAAAACAAGACCCTTGCATTTGCTGCCTGCATGTGATTCCGGATTGAAGGATCCACACAGACTGAAAGTAAAGGGATGGAAAAAGACATTTCATAAAAATGCAAACAAAAACATAAAGGGGCTGGGATAGCAATACTTATACAGACAAAATAGACTTTAAAACAATGGCTGTAGCAATAGACAAAGGAGGAGCTAGCAATTCCACTTCTGGGTGCTTACCTGAAGAAAACAAAACACTAGTTTAAAAAGATACACATGCCCCTATGTTCACTGCAGCTCTGTTTACAATAGTGAGGCTGTGGAAGCAGCCTGGGTGTTCATCAGTAGATGAATGGATGAAGAAGAAGTGTGTGTGTGTTTATATACATACACACTCAGTCGTGAAAAGCGAATGAAATCTTGCCACTTATGACAGCATGGAGAGACTTAGAGGGTATCATGGTAATTGAGATAAGTCCGAGAAAGGCAAGTACTGTGTCATTTCACTTACGTGTGGAATCTAAGAAACTAAAGAACAAACAAACAGAAACAGACTTGTAAACACAGAAAAACTGATAGTTGCCAGAGTAGGAGGGTAAGGGCAAAAAGGTGAAGGGGATTAAGAGATACAAATTTACAGTTGTAACATAAATAAGTTACAGGAATGTAAAGTACAGCACGGAGAATACGGACAATATCACAGTAACTTTGTATGGTGAAAGATGGGTAGTGGACTTGGTGTGGTGGTCACTTTTTAGTGTGTAAATATGAAATCTCACTATGTTCTACACCTGAAACTAATATAATATTGTATGTCACCTGTACTTTAACTAAAAATAGCTTTACATTCCAGAATGAAAATTAGACATGAGGTCAAAAAAATAAAAAGGCTTAACTAAGATTTATCAAATGACTTTTGAACTTATTACTTTTTTACTTAGAGGCATCTTGTTTAACCCAATATATTTAGAAAGAGATATTAAAAAACACTATTAATTTTAATATATACTTGCCAGTGTGTGAATTTTTAGAGAAACTTTTGTTTTAAATATGTCTGAAATGTATTTTTATCAAAATCTTGCAGCTATAAATATAGATCATTCAATTTAGGGAAAAATGTTTGCCACTGTATTTAACTGAGAAAGCCAGTTTTCAATTTCAAACCTGTCTTCCAAATCAGACATTTTTCTGTCAATGAAAGTCCAACTTGATTTTTCAGCTTAAATATGTTAATGTATGTCTCCATGACAACCATGTGACAGTTGAATTCTAATTCTAATACAGATTAGTAAATAAGGCACAGAGCCTTACCAGGTGTTGCCTGGATATTATGAGATACTGTTGCTTTGAATAGTTCTTTGTGCTCACTAAAATGCCCCGGAGTTGAGATGATTCTTTTACAATCATAAAGATATTGAAGAGGTAAGGCCCTTAAGTGCTTCATTCTATTAGACATCTGTATACTGCAGTATACTAACATGGGCCCACCTACCACATTTCGTAAATATATGTGTTAATATGTACATATAATGGGGAAAGAGCAGATCCTTATCATTGTGCTTTGATTAAAGGAGGATTTACAGATATGACATCCTAGAGGGGGTTATATTCCATGGAAATGCACTAAACAGGATTAATGAGTGGTCCTTTACTTCTTTTATGAAGTGGGAAAGTGATTGTGAAGGAGGGGAAGAGCAAATGAGAAAGTGGTTGGCATGATACTTTACCTGCAGGTACATTCCCAGAAAGATTAGTAATAGGAAGGATGGAAGTGGAGGATGTGGAATTTATTGTCTTAAAACTACCTGTGCCCACATACCTTCTGGAAAGCCTTCAGATAGCCCCACATGTCCCTCCATTTGTGAACCACTGATACAGAAAACTGGCAGAGCTGATCCATCATATGTATAATTGTAGATACGAGATATACAAACTAATGAAGTAAAACCAATCTTTAGAGGTTAAGCATTTTTGAAATAAGACAACTAGAACCTGAATATTGAAAGGGGCCATACTCTGTCGGGGCCTAGTAAAATTGCTAGACCCGAGGTAAAGAAAGATTCCTTTGGGGAGCCAGACAACTAGGTTGAGTTATTTATAAGTGGGAAATTATGTCAGTCTCAGATTTCATTCAATGCAAGAAAATCAAATAGAAGATTTTTAGGGAAAGATTTTGAAGAAAAGAATAGGTAACTGATAGATTTTTATATCCATCAAACAGTCCTTCAAATTTGTCAATGGGCAAATAGTTTTGAACTAAAAAATGTTTTCAAAAATTAGTCCTTTGCACTTTTTTTGAGGCAATGCTACCTAAAGAACATACTTTTTAATTTTTTTTGAACCTGGCTTTGGAAGGTAAAGTTGTACGTGGAGCTGCTGGAATGGGATCTGGCAAGACTTTGACTTTCTTATCCCAGGACTGGAAGCGTTTGTCTTCTATAATAAACTTTGACAGGTGGACTGTGGGTTCTGATAATACTACCTATGAGAGAACTGATTGTTTCTCAGGCCTTTTAGTTTTCCAAAAAGTAGGGAAGAATCATGGCCTTTTCAGCAATCTCCTCATTGATGGAAATGACCTGAGACAAGTTGTGTGAGAAGACCAACCATGTCAGTATAGTTACTTGCATACAAGTTTGACTATTGAAACACAAGGGTGAAGCAATGAGTGTTCAGACCAACCTCCAAAGTTAATGATAAAGAAGCATCTTGGGTGCAGACTTTGTTGATATTATGAATGCTGTTATCAAAAACTGTCCCCCGAAAATAGTAACTTTGTCTTATTCCAGGCAAGACAAATCAAGTCTGTAAATGACCCTGTGCACTTGAGTTTGAAAAATTCTGAATGTATTTGGGTTGGTGAGAAAATTGAAATATAAGACCCCTATCACTTTGGAGCAAAACTACATAGAATGTGAGCTATAGTTAAAAAAAAAAAGTATCTTGTATTCCTTTTTGACAAGCCATCTGAACAAGAGTAGAATGTATATTTTTTCCAGTTGTAAAGAGGTTCAGTATTTAAACTGAGTTTTCTACTGCCTGTGCTCTGGTATTTCTGTTCCTGACTTCCATGGTTAACAGCAGCAGATGAGAGAAACGGAGGTCTGTAAGGAGTTTATCTGTAAGAGCGTTAACAGAGCTCTTTGCTACAAATACTGCAGCCAGGGTATTGGATATTCAGGCCATGAACTGGGTTCTTCCGTTCGATTGGCCGGAGGTTGCCAACTCATATTCACAGAGCAGATAGACCTGCCAAGCAGATGATGAAGTTTTATTAATTTTGCTTCCCTCAGAAGAAAAAAGGATGGTATGGCAACTTCTTGAGAAGAAAGTGCCTATGAAGGAAGTAGAAGTCAATCCAGAAAAACTTACGGGCTTCTAGAAAACAAAACCAGAGTCATTCTTAGCCCAAGACCCGTCATTAAAGAGCTCAGAGGTGTTTTGTTTCCTGCATATGTTAGTGTATCTGATGAAGGATGAAGGATGAAGGAGTATTTGATTTGAACGAGTTACCTTTACCCAAATATGCCGTGTGGCTTGGCCTTGCTATGAGATCTTGGATAGTATTTCTCAGAAAATGTAGAAACAGCTAACCAAAGAATTGTTTATGAGCCTAGAGCTCTATTCCTCACCAAGGACTAAGTGGAAGAATTTAGAGCTTATTTCAGTGAGAAAATGTCTGCCCTTCAGTAAGGTGGAAAGAGACCTGAAGCAGGACAGGAAGGGGACAAGCTGGCTGATGGTACTGGGTGAAGAGAGGAAGAGGAGCAGGGAGAGAGGCAGGTGGGGGGATGGGGGAGAGAGTAGTACAAACAAGAGGCCCTCAAATTCAGTATTTGTAGCAAAGAGCACCGTTGATGCTCTTGCAGATAAACTGCTTACAGACTTGCGTTTCTCTCATCTGCTGCTGTTAACCATGGAAGTCAGGAACAGAAATACCAGAGCACAGAAAATCAAGAAAGTCACAGAAACAAACAAAGGAAGTAAGTAGTGGAACACTTTAAATTAATAAGAAAATAACATTTACTGAAGAAGAGAAGTTGATTCGCCAGTGGCCATGAATGTGTAAGTCCGTTGTGAAAGATTCTAAGGAAAAGCATCGTAGGAGTATCGACCTTAATAAAGTGAAAGAAAGGCTTCAGGAAGAGGACCAGTTTGGCCAAGAAGGACATAAGAAGGAAGTCAAGGCATATGGAGAAAAGATGTAAGGGAAGCCAGAAGAGAAGCCAGCAAGAGGCAAGCAAAGGCCAAAGACAGAGGATAGCTTTTCGGGTTGAAGGCATCCTCTGTCCCTCAGAGATAGAGGGGTGCCTTTTAGGGATGATGAGGAATTTGTTCCATTCATTTCCACATCTTGATAAATACAGAAGTCTGAAGAATCAGGTATTGAAGATATGGAGAATGAAATTCATGATGCCAGGAAGAAGCTGCGATGAGAAAAAGGAACAACAGCACAGTGGAATAAGTGAGACAAATAAGTTAGAAAAGAAAGCAAAGTGGGAAACCAGAGGAAAAGGAGCTTGTGTTCTATTTGCTCAAAAGTCGAAACTAAATACATCTTACTCTCTTCCTGAAACCCGTGGATGTGGTGTGTGAGCCAGAGGTCATAACAGAGTTGGCTGTGGAACAGTTAGGTAACCAGAGTCCTGAGTTTAAAGGATCAGTGCAGCTCCAGACGCAAGTGATCGTGTATCTAACCCTTCTTGCCTCTCACAGAATATATTTAAAGTGAGAGTGGATTATAAAAATTTCCTGATCCAATTTCCAGCATGTATGTTCTTGGACTAAATCCATTCCTTTATTTTACTGCCAAGGTACAGAGTCCTTGTCTCATTTTTAGAAATTCTTGCCTTCCTTACTGTACAGAATGTACTATGTACTGTTAAACAGAATTGCTCAGAATTTTGATGCATTTAATATTTCCACAGAGAATGTATATGGTGGAACCGCCCTAATAAATAACAAGTGGTTTTGAATTGAGATTATAAATAGTAAGCCTATATCCCACTTTTAATAAAAGTACATTTATAAATATTTAACAAAAGATATTCAAAAATTTCATATTAAAAACAAAACATTACTGAGAAAAGTTATGGAAGATTTGCATAAGTGAAGAGAGATGACGTGTTCACGGATTAGAAAACTGGGTTAAATGAAAGTTTCCCCAAGATTGATGTATAGATTCAGCATAATCCCTATCATAATCCCACAGGCTTATTTTTTTTCCTGAAGATTGAAAACTTAGTCTAAAAGTTATATGAAAATGTAAAAGACGGAGCATATCCAAAACAAGTTTAAAGTCACGGCCGAAGGACTTCATAACGCAGTCACAGTGCTGCAGTACTTGAACAATGCGGCGCTGCTGTCAGGGTCACAAACAGGCCGATGCACTTGAACAGAGAGGCCAGAACAGACCCGCGGCTTGTGGTCATTTGATTTCCACCAAAGCTCTAAAGCAACCCAATGGGGAAAGGAAAGTTTTTAAATTAATAGTGCTAGAACAATTGGATATTTCTGTGGAATTAAAACAAATCTCAATTTTTACCTTGAGCCATGCATAAAAATTAATTTGAGATGGATTAAATACTAAATCTAAAACCATAAGACTTTTAGGGAGAAAGTCAGAATATCATCATGACTTGGGGGTAGGAAAAAGTTTAAATACAGAGACTTGGAAATAAAGAACAAAGTGACAGTGACCAGAGGGGAGTCATGAAGGGTGTAACAAGGGACAGGGGCAGACAAAGGAACATGAATAGAGGACTCGTGGGCACGGACAATGGGGGGGACTGACTGTGGGAGCTGGGGAGCGAGGTAGGAGAGCGATAAATAAATCAGAAATAAAAAAGAACTACTGATCCTTGCAACAGCGTGGATGGATCTTATTATACTAAAGAAGTGTTATGCAAAAGAATCCATACAGTGTTACTCCATTTTCATGAAGTTCTAGAACAAGCAGAATTTCTCTAGGAGACGGAGGAACAAAACAGTGGGACAGAGCAGGGCATGACTGGCAAGGATTGCATAGAAACTTTCTTTGGGGCGATGGTAAAGGTTTGGGTTATGACACATATGCATTTTGTAAAGCTTAATGGTACACTTAAGATTTGTGTTTCACTTTATATATATTTCACTTCAAAGGAATGGAAAAAGAGCTTTAAAAAATATCACAAGGAGACAGTGTTTTATACCCACCAGAGTGGCAAAAATGTAGGCAAGGAGATGGAGCATCCTGCCCTCTCTTACCCTTGCTAGTTGTTAAAGAAATAGGATCAGTAATATAAAACAGTTTGTCACTACGTAGTAACTTGTGTGTATACCAACCCAGAAATTTCACTCTGAGATGTAGAAACACTTGCAAAAGTACACCGAGAAACATGCACAAAAACTGGAAAGAATCCAGATATCCATCAACAAGGAAGGCATAAAATGGCTATATTCACACATACCTGATTGGGTGAATCTCATGAACATATAAGAGTACTTCCAGTGTGTTTCAACCAATATAATTCCATCCAAACTCTTGCAGAATTAAATACTATATTAACTGAGGATACATAGGTGAGCAAAGGAAAGCAAAGTGAAAAATTTAGGGTCCTTGGGGAGAAGGCATGGGGAGGATTGGAACTGGAATGGTAAAGGCCATAAAGGTGACTTCACAGTTACTAGTAATGTTTTTTATTTTTCCCTAAGCTGGGTAGTAGGAAGATATATGTTCATTTTATTTTATTTTAGTTTTTTACTTACACATATATTAAAATGTTGTTTGGTACAAATTCAGTATTTTATAATAATTTCACAAGAAGTGAAATGTACATTTTAAAATTAAATAATCTTTAAGAATTCTTCATTAGTAACAATATGATATGCAAGACATAAGAAGTCGGGTTTCTGATATCAATAATTCAGTTATTTTTTCAAGTGTTTATCAAATGCCTGTACACGGCTTCATAGGAATGTGACGTGGTTAAGCCCTTATTTGGAGGCTACTGATTTGGTAACCATATCTTAAAAGTGAATTAGAAAAACTATTGAAACCTAAAATGGTTACAGTCTGATATAGGCCCTACTGCTAGTCCAGGGGCTTCTGAAGGCACACTTACATGAATCGGAATGTCACTGGTCATTGACCCATCATCAAATTACCTTTCAGTCAGGTCATGGAGAATGTCTCCCATAGTTTATTTTCTTGAAACTTAGCCATAATAAAAACTTTTAGGTTCTGTGGCTAAAGCTTAGATATTACTGTTCTTCTGTTGAATCTCAAACATTTCAAGGTATGTGAATATTTTTCTTTGAATCAACTAGCCAGGAAATAAAGGTTGAACTCTGTAGCTATAATGTGGTCCTAAATTTGTAACTTAAAATTAGAAGGGCTCACCCCAACCCTTTACTCTTGATAAGTATTCAAATATTCCTTTAGATGCCAGATAATAAATTCATAATGCTAGATATCCAGCAAGATGTCAGTCTGGTTGCCCATATGAAGTACTTAAATATACCCACTTGCAATTCCAAAGCCTTATTGCTCCATTTATCACAGGAAGTGCCAGAGTTTTGAAATATTTTGTAAGAAAACTACTCTACTTGCATTAAATCTCATAGGAATAACCAGGGGTATTATGCCAATTTAATCCTAAGTATTGAAGTTAGGATTCTAAATGACATTTAATAGTATAATTTATTTTCTATCTTAACAAAACAAGACCTTATTCTTTCATATTGCTTTTTATTTTTAAAGCATCTGAGTGATGGTAAAAATCTAAGCTTAACAACTGTCAGATGATTTATGATGTTTCATTTATTTTTTAAAGGATTGGGGTGTCACCAGTAAGCCTATTAGAATTGTAGGTTTAAAGTTTCTCCATTTTAAAAAAGACCAGCTGCATAAACAAGTGCGTTAGCTGTGTAATTTAATTCTATGCCATTTTTAAAAAATACTTAAAAGTACCAAAGGAGGCATTTATTCTTAAGTCATAAATACTTGTTTATGCCACTGTCATCTCAAACTCTCAAATACATCCCAAGACCTACTTCTTGAAATATCAATATGTTTTATTGTGTTCTTTACAACCTCAAGATGTCCCTCCTTCATCTACGTAAATCTTGCCTTTCTTCACGGGCTGACCCAGCAAGGCAGGAATATGGATGAACTGGATGAAGACCACTTAAAAATGGGAATGCTGCACTCAAGAATGGATAGTCTAATTATCCTTGAGAACATGCTGTAAGCACCTTGCTGCTTTTTATTAAACATTTGAATTTGAGATAATTTTAAGTATACTGCAATTATAATAAGTACTATGTATCTCATATACCCTTTACAATTTTCCTAAAAACAAAGCAGCAAAAGAAAACAAGTAGGCCTACATCAAACTAAAAAGCTTCTGAACAGACAGGGAAACCATCAACAAAATGAAAAGGCATCATATGGATGGAAGAAAATATAACCACATACTCCAAAAGTAATTAATATCGAAAATAAATAAGGAACTCACACAACTCAGTAACAAGAAAACCCAAATAATCCAATTTAAAAATGGGCAATGAACTTGAATAAACATTTTTTGAAAGAAGACATAAAAATGGGCAACAAGTAAATGAAAAGGTGTTCAAGATCACTAATCATCAGAGAAATACAAATCAAAACCACAGTGTGATACCACCTTCCACCTGTTAGGATAGCCACTATCAAAAAGACAAGATAACAAATGCTGACAAGAATGTGGAGAAAATGGAACCCTTGTATGTGGTTTGTGGGAATATAAACTGGGACAGCCAGTATGGAAAACTCTGTGGGGGTTCCTCAAGATAGTAAAAATAGAACCACCATGTGACCCAGCATTTCTACCCTGGGAATACATTCAAAGGAAATGAAACTTATCTCAAAGATGAATCTGCTCTCCCATATTCATTGCATCATTATTCACAATAGCCAGGGTATGGCAATAGTCTAAGTGTTCACCAGGGGATGAATTTATCAAGAAAATATGGTTATGTATACAATGGATATTATTCAGCCTTTAAAAAGAAGGAAATCCTGACATTAGTGGCAACATGGATGAACCATGGAGGGCTTTATGCTAAGTGAAATAAGCCAGAAAGAGACAAATACTGGATGATATCATTTACATGTAGACTAAAAGAAAAAGGTGAACTCATAGAAACTGAGTGGAAAATAGAAAAGTGATTGCCAGAGGCTGGGCTTTGGGGAGAATACAGAGAGGTTGGTAAAAGGGTACAAAAATCTTAGTTAGATCATATAGCTAGTGGCATTAATTTGGAATGGAAAGCACCCTTCTATTCTTAACACTACCTCTTACAAGTCTCAGAATGATTGCCATGCAATATCAAGCATTAAAATTCTTTTACTACTTTTAATAAGGGCACATTGGTATAAAAGTAGCTGCTCAAGGTAACTAGAAAATTAAAACTAAAAACTTTTTTTCTGAGAGTTATCATATCAGGTATTAGGTTTGGACTTTGGGTTCTATCTTTTAGAAATATAAACTCTCACCCTAGAAGCAGGAACTCTGTATTTTATTCTGTTAGAGACTTTTGATGTATTTTTGGAGGCTAATTTTCCCGTTGCCCAGGTAAACATGGCAGTGATTTAGTAGCAGCTCCTGGATATTATGTGTGAGATATTTGGTGTTTATTATATAATAATCAGAACCGCCCTGGCTGGTGTAGCTCAGTGGATTGAGCGCGGGCTGCGAACCAGGTATCGCAGGTTCGATTCCCAGTCAGGGCACATGCCTAGGTTGCAGGCCATGTCCCCCAGCAACCACACACTGATGTTTCTCTCTCTCTCTCCCTCCCTTCCCTCTCTAAAAATAAATAAATAAAATCTTTAAAAAAAAATAATAATCAGAACCAAAGCTAAGCATACCTTTGGATTTGTAACTATATCATTCAGTAATCATTATTTAAGTCATATCCACATACATATATGTCGAGAAATCTTAGTACTTTACTAAAATGGTAAGCCTTTGTATTATACAGTAGAATAAGGCAAATATCTTTATGGATTTTGCTTAAGATTTCAAATACTGTGTACTTGTTCAGTAAATACAGATGTGCTCTTTATGATTATAAATAATGCTATTTTGTGTTTTTCTCTTAAGTGTGAAAATCCAATTATCTTCTCTAAATATGTTGAAGAAAGTCAACAGATTTCATTTTAGAGACAGTTTGGGGAAATGCCACAAATCCAAGATGAATAAGGACGTTTGATGCGATGACTGCTGCGCATTGATGCAGTTGTCGTCATTTCCAGATTCGCCTCATCTGGCCTGCTTTTAAAAATCGGCAGTGGATTCTCTTTCTCAAAAGTATATATCATAAATGAATTTTTAATCATAAAGTGATATTTTTTTTTCAGAAGGTATTTGGGCAAACTAAATTTCGGTAGTAGTTGTTTGAAATAGCATTTTTACATTTCACTGTGCATTTATATTCATGTTTCATTTGCAGGATGCTTTGCCATCATCTAGTTGCATTGTGCCCATGAGATAGACAGGAAATTATTCAGAAAATATAGAACAGCTATACTTGTTTCTTGCTTTGCTCTCTTTCAAGTTCTTCAAGGTAGATATATAAGAACAAATCCAAAGTGAGGACTTTACTGTGCATACCTCTTACCATTTACCATTAGGGTGATATTAACTTGAATGGTGAATGGTTAAGGAGAGCACCCTCCTGAATACAGCAGAACAGTGTGGGTTCTGTTCTAACACTGTAAGCGGTTGAGACTTAAGAGACATGTATAGAACATTCCCATAAACAAAAGCAGGATGCACGTTCTTTTCAATGCATATTGATCATTCTCCAGGATAAATTATCTGTTAGACCTTAAAACAAGCTTCAATAAATGTAAAAAGGATTGCAATCATATGAAGTATGTTTCTGAGCACAATGAAATACATTTAGAAGTGAATAACAGAAGGAAATTTGGGAAATGCATAAAGTTGTGGAAATTAAACAATACATTTCTAAATAGCCAGTGAGTCAAAGAAGAAATAAGAAGGGGAATTAGAGAATACTTTGATATAAATTAACCTAAAGTAATGAATTCCAAAGTTTATATGATGCAGCTAAAGAATGCAGTTTTTAGAAAGAAATTTATAGCTATGAATGTTACTTTTTTAAAAAAATAGGAGAAATTTCAAATTAATAACCAAACCTTTCATATTAAAGACCTACAAAAGTAAGAGTAAACTAAACCAAAGCAAACAGAAGGAAGAAAATAATAAAGTTTAAAGTATAAATAAATGAAATAGAGAATAAAAAGAATAGAGAAAATTGATGAAGCAAAAGTTGTTTCATTGAAAGATGAATAAAATTGACAAACTTTTAGACTACAATCTTCACAGAATCCTCTAAAAATTAGAAGAGGGGAAAGTAATTCCAAATTAATTCTATTAATAAACCAGTATCAACCCTGGTGCCAAAACCAAAGACTACACAAGAAAACTACAGACCAATATCCCCTATGAATATAGATGCAAAAATCCTCAACAACATACTAGTAAGCCAATTCTAGTAACATAAAGACCATTGTAAATTAATACTAACTGTGATATATCTCAGAAACGGAAGGTTGGTTTAACATAAAATCAATCAGAGTAATACCTTATGTTAATAGAATAATGAACAAAAGCCATATGATCGTCTTCATAGACACAAAAAAAGCATTTGAGAAAGTCTGAGTCTTTTATCTGACAAAAGCACTCAACAACCTAGAAATAGAAACTTTTTTTATTGTTGTTCAATTACAATTGTCCCAGTTTTTCTCCTGTTGCTCTTCTCTGTCCCACCCCCACTCCTGCTCCCTCAGTCAGGTCCCACACTGGTGTCCATGTGCGTGGGTCCTTTATACCTGTTCCTTGACTAGACCCTTCCCCTTCTTTCCCCCATTATTTCCTCCCCCTCCTTTCTGGTCACTGTCAGTTTGTTTCTTATTTCCATGTCTCTGGTTCTCTTCTGCTCATTTGTTTGTTTGTCCATTAGATTCCACTTATAGGTGAGATCATATGGTATTTGTCTTTTGCTGCCCGGCTTATTTCACTTAGGATAGTACTCCAGTTCCATCATGCTATCACGAAAGGTAGGAGTTCCTTCTTTCTGTCTGCTGCATAGTATTCCACTATGTAAATGTACCACAGTTTTTGGATCCACTTATTTGCTGGTGGGCACTTAGGCTGTTTCCAGCATTCGACTATTGTAAATAGTGCTGCTATGAACATTGGGGTGCATAGGTTCTTTTGGATTGGTGTTTCAGGTTTCTTAGGGTATAATCCCAGCAGTGGGATCACTGGATTGAAAGGCAGTTCCATATTTAAATTTTTGAGGAAATTCCATACTGTTTTCCACAGTGGCTGCACCAGTCTGCATCCCCACCAGCAGTGAACCAGGGTCCCTTTTCTCCACATCCTCGTCAGCACTTGTTGTTTGTTGATTTGTTAATGATGGCCATTCTGACCAGTGTGAAGTGGTATCTCATTGTGGTTTTCATTTGCATCTCTCTGATGGCTAGTGATGCTGTGCATCCTTTCATATGTCTCTGGGTTTTTTGTGTGTCCTCCTTGGAGAAGTGTCTGTGTATGTCCTTTGACCGTTATTTAATTGGCTTGTTTGTCTTCTCGGTGTTGGGTCATATGAGTTTTTTACGCATTTTGGAGATCAAACCCTTGTCTGAGGTATCATTGGCAAATATGTTTTCCCAGACAGTTGGTTCCCTTTACATTTTACTGATGTTTTCTTTAGCTGTGCAGAAGCCTTTTAATTTGATATAATCCCAATAGACAGGAACTTTCTTAACCTGAGGAAGGGAATCTACAAAGACCCACAGCTAACATACTTATCAGTGAAAGACTGAAAGTGTTCCTAAGGTCAGAAACAAGACAGGAATGTATTATTCTCTTGTCACTTGTAGTGAAAGTTCTAACTAGGGCAGTTAGGCAAAAAAAAAGAAGAAGAAGAAGAAAGAAAGAAATAACAGTCATCCAAATTTAAAAAGAAGTAAAACTTTATTTGCCAATGACATGATCTTGTATATAGAAAACCTTAAGGACTCTGCTACCAAAAAATAACTGTTAGAATTAATAAGGTCAGAACTTCGGGCCCAGATGGAGACATAGGTAGACACACTTCACTTCCTCACACAATCAAAAGAAGGATAACAACCAACTTAAAAACAAAAAACAACCAGAACAGCCAGAAAATCGAACTGTATGGAAGCCTGACAACCAAGAAGTTAAAGAAACACTCATCCAGACTGGTAGAGGAGCGGAGACAGAAAACCAGGGCAGTGAGTGTGTGCAGCAAGGCAGCGCCCGGCAGACCAGGGTGGCGGCAGCAGACCAGGGTATCACACATTCACGTTCTGGTAAGCTGGGAGGAAAAACTAGGGAGTGAGACAGACCACGTGACCCAGCGTTCCAGCACAGGAAACTAAAGCCTCAATACCTTTGGTTGTAAAAACCTGTGGGGATTGCACCTGCAGGAGAAACTCCTAGTTTCACCAGAGAATCCATTGGAGAGGTCCATGGGATCCTAGAATATACACAAACCCACCCACCCAAAAATCAGCACCTGAAAGGGCACAGTCCACTTGTGGGAAGGAAGGGAAGTGACTGAAAGCAGAGTGAGAGCCAAGCAAGTGGCAGTGTTCCCTCTCTGACCCCTCCCCCGCATGGAGCACCATGAAGCAGTGACATGGGTTGCCCCACCATGGCAAATACCTAAGGCTCTTCCCCTTAAAACATAACAGGTAGGACAAGACAAAGAAATATGGTTCAAATGAAAGAACAGATCAGAGCTCCAGAAAAAGAACTAAGCAGCAAGGAGATAGTCAACCTATCAGATGCAGAGTTCAAAACACTGGTGATCAGGATGCTCAGAGAAATGATTGAGTGTGGTCACAAAATAAAGGAAGAGGTGCAGGCTACACAAAGTGAAATAAAGGAAAATATACAGGGAACAAACAGTGAGGAGAAAGAAACTGGGACTCTAAGATTTGGAACAAAAGGAAGAAATAACATTCAACTGGAGCAGAATGAAGAAACAAGAATTTTAAAAAATGAGGAGAGCCTGAGGAACCTCTGGGCCAACTTTAAACATTCCAGCATCTGAATCATAGGGGTGCCCGAAGGAGAAGAAGAGGAGCAAGAAATTGAAAACTTATTTGAAAACATAATGAAGGAGAACCTCCCTAATCTGGCAAAGGAAATAGACTTCCAGAAAGTCCAGGAAGCTCAGAGAGTCCCAAAGAAGTTGTACCCAAGGAAGTGCACACCAAGGTACACCATATAAATTACCCAAGGTTAAAGATGAGAGAATCTTAAAAGCAGCAAGAGAATAGCAGAGAGTTATCTACAAAGGAGTTCCATCAGACTATCAGCTGACTTCTCAAAAGAAACTTTATAGGCAAGAAGGGGCTGGAAAGAAGCATTCAAAGTCATGAAAAGCAAGGACCTACAACCTAGATTACTCTATCCAGCAAAGCTGTCATTTAGAATGGAAGAGCAGATAAAGTGCTTCCCAGGTAAGGTCAAGTTAAAGGAGTTCAACATCATATGAAATGTTACTATATGAAATGTTAAAGAGACTCATCTAAGAAAAAGAATATCAAAACTATGAACAGTAAAATGACAATAAATTCACAACTATCAACTGAACCTAAAAAAAAGCAAAAACAAACTAAACAAACAACTAGAACAGGGACAGAATCACAGAAATGGAGATCACATGAAGGGTTATCAGCTGGGAGGTGGAGCAGGGAGATTTAGGGAAAGGTAAAGGGAAAAGAAGCACAAATGGTAGGTACAAAATAGACAGGGGGAGGTTAAGAATAGTATAGGAGATGGAAAAGCCGAAGAACTTACATGCACGATCCAAGGACATGAACTAGGGGAAGGGGATGCTAAAGAGAAGGGGGTGCTGGACAGAGGGGGGAAAAGAGGAAAATATTGGGACAACTGTAATAGCACAATCAATAAAATATACTTAAAGAATTAATAAGGTCAGCAAGGCTGCAAGGTGCAAGATTAGTATAAATATCAATTGTATTATATACACTGGTAGTGAACAATCTAGAAACAAAATTAAGAAAACAGTTATATTTACAATAGTCTCAAAAAGAATAAATAGCAATAAATTTAACAAAAGATGTGCAAGACTTGTGCACAGAAACTTCAAAACACTGTTGATAGTAAAGACATAAATAAATTGAAAGACATTCTATGTTCTTGAATCGGAAATCCTGACATTGTTAATCTGGTAATATCCCCAAGTTAATCAGCAGATTTAATGTGACCTTTGTGAAAATCCCAGATGTTTTGCAGAAGTTGACACGTTCATCCTAAAATTCATGTGGAAGTGCAAGGGGCCCATAATAGCCAAAATAATCTTTAATTAGAAAAGAAAAACACACTTCTCAATTTATAAACTTACTACAAAGCTATAACAAACAAGACAAAAGGGGATACGGGTACACACACACACACACACAGTAGAATTAAGAGTCCAAGTAAATCCATACATTTATGGTAAATTTATTTTCACCAAGGGCACCAAGACAATTCAGTGAAAGTAAGAATAGTCTTGTCAATCAATGGTCTGCAAAGGTCTGGATATCCACATGTAAAAGAATGAACGAGGACTCCTACCCCACAGGATATACAAAAAAATTAACTAAAAATGGATCCAGGACCTAAATGTAACAGCTAAAACGAAAACCAAGGAAAACATAGGCTGAAATCTTTATGACCTTGAATTAGGTGATGGTTTCTTATATTGCCATGAAAAGCACAATAACAAAAGAAAAATACATAAGCTGGACTTCACCAAAATTTAAAACTGTTGTGCTTCAAAGGATACCATCTAGAAAGTGAAAAGACAACCCACAGAATGGGAGAAAATATATGCAAATCATGTATCTGCTGAGGAACTTCCATCAAGAATACATAAAGCGCACTCATACAACTCAACAGCAACCAGAAAACCCAATTTAAAAATGGGCTAAAGACTTATATTTGTCCAAAGAAAACATACAAAGTGGCAGGGAGCACATGGGAAGGCGTTCAACATCATTAGTCGTCAGAGAACAGCCACAATGATACAACACTTTGCACCCATTAGGACAGACAAAAAATGTTTAGTAAAGAAATGTGGAAATTGGAAACCATGGAAGTTATAGGTGGGAACACAAATGGGCAGCTGCTTTGAAAATCAGTCTTGTAGTTCCTTAAAGGATTAAATATAGAGTGATTCTATGACTCAGCCTGTACCTGTATGGAATGTACCTTTTCCATTTCTAGGTATACGCTCAAGAGAAATTAATGTCTACACAAAACGTGTACACACATGTTTTCAGCAGCGTTAATCATAGCAGCCAAAAAGTGGGAAGAACCCAAGTGTCCACCAGCTGATGGAAAGCTAAACAGAATGTGTCTCCGTGTGGTGGAATATTATTTGGCAATAAAAGGAATGAACTGCTGATACATGCTGCATTGGCTCTGGGCCTTGGAAATATTAAGCCAAGTGAAAAAAGACACAAAGGCCATATATTGTATAATTTCATTTATATGAAGTTTTCAGAGTAGGAAAATCTACAGAGACAGAAAGTAGATTAATGATTTC
This sequence comes from Tonatia bakeri, assembly GCA_004024845.1. Taxonomy (NCBI): domain Eukaryota; kingdom Metazoa; phylum Chordata; class Mammalia; order Chiroptera; family Phyllostomidae; genus Tonatia; species Tonatia bakeri. Next base: position 258,222 of record PVIA01000027.1, on the reverse strand, counting down.
TAGTGACATGGAGCAGGGTAAGTGGTAACTGGTGTGAGGTTTCTTTTTAGGGTGATGGATAATCTGGAATTAGATAGTGGTGATAAATGTGTAACTTTGTGAGTATACTAAAAAGCACTGAACTATATACTTTAAAAGGATGAATTTAGGGCATAGGAATTATATAACCAGTTTAAATAAATACTGACTGAGCTCCTGTGTATTCTGTTATTGTGCCAGTTGCTTAGGGTACCTTATGAACACCGAGGAATGTATGAATCCTACCTTCTGGAAATTCTTGTCTGTTGGGGGTAATTCGCATCATCTAAGTAAAATTACAATTATGGTAAATACTCTAAAAGAGCTAGAGTTCACTGAGATTATTAACTTAGGTGTGTGAGCCAAATTAGGTCAGAGACAGTCATAAGGAGGTGGTATTGCCCTGAGATATAAAGGGTGAGTCCAAGTTAGTTGAGAAGAAAAACCGCATTACAGGAAGGGGGGCCAACATTTATAAAGACTCCGTCTGCAGACCCAAGTATGTTCAGAAAACTGGAGAGAAAGGCTAGTGTGACTGGGACACAGAAAGTGAGAGTGAGGAATGCAGGGAGAAACTGAGAAACAGGCCAAGACTAGACTGTGCGATAATACCTCACGGACCCGTCATAGCTCTTAGTGGTTTTCTGTCTGAGGTGGCATGTTCTAATTTTTGTTTTGAAAACATCACTGTGGCTGTGTTGGTGAGAGAAGAAGCAGAAGGGGAAGCAGTAAAAGGGTATTCAGTGGTTCCTTCAGGAAACGACACAGCAGCTGCCACCAGGGAGTCGGCAGCGCAGATGAACAGAAATGGACATATGCGAGGGCTCTTCAGGAGATAGCATCGACAGGACTTGGTGCAGACCTAGATCTGGGAAGTGAGGGAGAAGAGGGGTATGGCAGGACCCCCAGATGTTGGACTTTTGAAAGTGAATGGGCGGGAGGACAATTTCTAAGCCAGAGATTTTCGTTCAGTATATACTTTGTTAGGAACAACTTCAAGTAACACGAGTGCTTTTCTTTAAAAAATTTTTAATAGTGAGCTAAGGAGAGAGAGAGAGACACTGAATTGTTGTTCCACTTTATTTATGCACTCATTGGTTGATTCCTGTTGTGTTCCCTGACCGGGGATGGAACCCACAACCTTGGCATGCCAAGACTATGCTTTGGCTGGTTGACCTGCCTGGCCAGGGCCGAGAGCTTTTCTTTTTTCCCTGTTGACAAATAGTTATTTCTTACCAAAGCAGTCAAACATAGTATAGAACTATATAATTCACTGATAGCAAACATTTTGGGAAAGCAAAAGAAAAATCGAGAAAACTAGACTTTTTTAAATATTTGCCAGATGAATATTTCTCTGGGAGTCTCTTTTGTCCTAATCTACATCCTCAGTATCTTATTATCATGTACTTGGCCTTGCCCATGATCCCCAGTGCTGTAGAGATCATCTGCCATTTAAGTTTCCTCATTTTGATGTTAAGTAATACTAATAGATTCTGAAATAATTTCCTGGCAAGTAACTACCTTCCAGTGAGGAATAACTGAAATGAATTCAGTTTTAGTAATTCTTATTTCCTTGGCTAGTCAAAGTCTTAAAATGTCAAGTTCTTCAAAGAGGTTTTTATTCTGGATTTATTTAGAGTGATAGTGTTTTATTATGATTTCTAAAAGCCACTTTGGCAATGTAAGACTACACTGAAATAAATTTTTATCTTTCCCCTAAATTTTTTTCCACCTGATTTTGAGAAGTTAGTTAGTGGGCATCCACTTGGATCTGGAAAATCTGCACACAGAACCAGCTGTCAGGTACAGACCTGGCAAAGAACACAGGTCATGCAGATGGGTTGTGATTTAGATTAAACTGTGTCTGTTACAAGAGAGGTGTCCTTATAACTGTTTTGTTGCTATTGTACCAGTAATAGACAACCATTACAAATCTATAAATGCCATTTGGGTAAACAAAGCTGGAGGCAAATTTAAATTAGGAGAGTAAAGAGAATCACTTAGAGAAAATCACAGTGACCTGTCTTTTACAACCCAGTTATGGGGCATTTTCACTAAGTGTGTTCCCCTGAACTCACTCACACAGGAGGGAGTCAGGGACCATTGTTCCTAATTTCTTCTCCCTGAGAACACTGAGGCTGGGAATTATTTGAATCAAGCTTCCATTTTTATTATTGTCAATATAGACTCAGTCTAAGAATGAGCTCTTTGTGGATAACCATTAACTCTATTACATTGTTTTCTGTCTGTGCTTATTCTATTATGTGTTTTAATTTCTGAGAATTGTCATTTGAAATGGGAGCTTTAAAAAAAGAATGGGGAAATGTTTGAGGTTCGAGGCAGGTGTGGTTAAAAGCAGAACTCATTTCCTGTCTCCGGCCTCAGCTCCAACATTTAATGGTGCTGTGAGCTGAGGTGAGTTACCTAACCTCTCTGTACCTAGTTCCCTATACGTAAACGGTGGTCATAAAATACCCATCAAAAGGCTGTGGTGAGAAATAAATTAGCACGCACTTAAAATGCTTAAAACCCTGTTTACAACATAGTAAGCTCAAAATTTGTGTTAGTTACTGCCCCTGTTGCTAGACCAATAGGATAGTTCTCCAGTTCCCACCTAAAAATTAAGATAAGTCCGTTTGGGTTGTTGTTGACTTTGTTTGTCACTTGGGCTTTTTTTGGTGGAGTGAGGACAAGGTTACACTGCCAGTAAGTGGTGCAAACCAGGTTTGCTGAAGAGTTGGTTTAGGTTTAGGCCAGGAAATAGCGAACTGGCCCTCAGACCGAGTTGGGCCTGCTTTGGCATGGCTGGTGAGCTAGGAATGGAGCTTACATTTCTAAATTATTGGGGGGAAATTCAAAAGGAGATGGTATTTTGTGACACATGATAATTATATAAAATTCAAATGTTAGTATGCATAAATAAAAATGTTTTCTTGGTACACACCACATGTGGCCGTTTCCATGGCGTGTGGCTGCTCCGTGCCACCGTAGCAGAAGAGAGCGGCTGCGACCGAGTCCGCAGGTCCCACAGCACTGAAAATACTCACCTGAGAGCCTTTCGAAGGAAGTTTCCTAATGCCTGGCTTGTGGGGCCGTTCCACTGATCGAAGGAACGCACTCTTGCCTTTTTCTCTGCCCTGCTCAGACAGAAGATAAAAGCTTTCCAGAGAAAACATGTGACTGGTGCCGGGGGAACAAGACTTATCAGATCACTGTATAATTTATATTAATGTCAACCGCTGTGTGTACACCTGAAACTAATATAATGTTGAATGTGAACTGTAATTGAAAAAAAATTTAAATAGTACTAATTACCAAAAAAACTAGAAAATGAAAACATATGACTTTAATTAGCCATGTGGCAGAAAACTTTTCTTTTGGTTTAGAAAGTGTGTCTTTCCACTTTGGTTTAATTCTGTTGAAACTGAATAGAAGTTCATTAATAGATTTAATTCAACTGTAGTAGATTGCATAAGTGTAGACATGCCAAAAAGCCATACATAATCAGTAAAGAATATTAAGATTTGGGTTTCTTTCAAGAATTGTCAAAATGAAAGTCTGGCTGTGTATGTGTGTGTTCAAGGATATTTACCATCTCATAATTCTATTTAAAAGCTTCTTAATATAAAATGAATTCTTAAACAATCTGCTAATAAGATGATTTTTTCAATAATAACATACCTTGCAAATATAGTGGTATAATTCCATTTCAGAAGTTACTTGTGGATATTTTTTTAAGATTTTGTGACTCAGAACCTAATATTTATAAGATAGGCAGAACTCTGGAGGCTTTTTAGCAATTTTGCATTGAGAACACATACTTTCATCTTGTCAGACTAATTTTTTAGGCAAATAACTTTTTCTTCTATCCTTATGCTGTTTTTAACTATGATGTAGATCTCTTCTGTTTGGTTGGTTACATAATCTTTATTTAGGATCTGTTTTGCCCTTGAATATCTATAAATCTTGCAACTCCTTTTGTTCAGGTTTATATCTTTCAAAGTATTTTCATCAGATGCTTTTGGAAGACTCCTTCCCTCTGTGACCTGGGGCTAATGGGAACAAGACAGACTTGGAACCTGCCCATGCAGAACTTTGAGTCTATCAGAAAAGACAGACGTCAGATTAATACAAGTACGATCAGTGTTGAGAAAGGAGAATTAAATTGTACAATAGGGACATAGACTAAGAGGTCCTAACCTAGTTGGGGGAAGTCACAGAATATTGTTTCTTTAGAAAAAGAAATTTTTTTATTTTGTGCTGATTTTGAAAATTCATCCTTAGTTAAAGGTCTGTTACTAAGTTGAAATTTTTTTGAATTTAACAAAGGTATTAAAACAAGAATTTTTATAAGATTTTATTTATTTTTTAGAGATGGGAAGGGAGGAAGAAAGAAAGAGAAACATTGATATGTGAGAGATGTATCCACTGGCTGCCCACGCCCCACCCCCCCTGTCGGGGACCTGCCCTGCAATCCAGGTGTGTGCCCTGACCAGGAACCAAACCCATGACCCTTTGGTTCGTAGGCTGGAGCTCAGTCCACTGAGGGCAAAACACCAGCCAGGGCAAAACAAGAATTTTAAGAAATTACATCTGTCTGTCTGTCTTCTTGAGGTAGTCACAATGTATTTAATTGCTTTTTATTGACAGAGAAAAATGGTTAACTGATAAACTATGTGCATTTGATTTTTACAGAAAATTATTGAGACAAATAGTCACCACAAATTTGGGATGAGGAAAATACAAAAAGCAAAAAAGACTACCATTTAGTTCAATCACTTACTACTTAAAAATCAAAATATCTGTTTGTCCTTCTTGAACAAAAATGTTTTTAATGTAGATTCTAACTAGGGTATTTTTCTGTTTCTTTTAGAACAGTTACTTATTTTTTAACATAAAAATAAATCTGTATGTACAGTTGACCCTTGAACAATGTGGGGGTTAGGGGCACTGACGCCCCTGCAGTCAAAACTCTGCAATAAGTTTTGACTCTTCCAAAACTTCACTACAATAGCTTACTGTTGACTGAAGCCTTTCTGATGATCTAGGCCATCAATTAACTGTCTGTGTTATAGGTATTATATACTGTATTCTTTTTTTTAAAAGTAACTCTTTTTTAAAAGATATTATTTATTTATTTTTAGAGAGGGAGGGAAGGGAGAAAGAGAGAGAGAGAGAAACATCAATGTGTGGTTGCTGGGGGCCGTGGCCTGCAACCCAGGCATGTGCCCTGACTGGGAATCGAACCTGTGATGCTTTGGTTCGCAGCCCGCGCTCAATCCACTGAGCTACGCCAGCCAGGGCTCAGTATTATATACTGTATTCTTATAACAAAGTTAGAAGAAGGAAAATTTTATTAAGAAAACCCTAAGGAAGAAAAAAAATACATGTACAGTACTATACTGTATCAATGCTGCAAGTTTATATCACCTATTTACAGGATGAACCATCTGCCAGTACTTACATTAATATTGTCTACATGATATAAAACACTAGATGTTATACATATTACTAACACAATAAAAATGAAAAGATAACATGAAAAAATTCATATTTATTTATAGATACAACAATTCATGTGTTAATGACAAAAAAAACAGTAATATGATGTAGCCTAGTGTAATCAATCCAATTGCTTCATGGTAGTAAGGAAATCTCCAAAAATTTTTCCAATATATTTACTGAAAAACATCTGCATATAAATGGGTCTACACAGTTCAAACCTGTGTTGTTCAAGGGTCAGCTGTATGCACACACTCACATATACACACACATACACCATATAGAGAAATGAAGGACAACTTCCACCAGCCCAAGTACCACAGGTACTCACCCTGACTTAAAGACAGGTGTACCCACTGTTCCACAGTTTGCTTCACTTAAGATTATTTCGTGGACATCTTTCCCTCCAGCCTTTATTGAGAACCTCCTGTGTCTCTAGATCTGCTTCAGTATTCTTATCCATATCTCTGATAATATTGTTTTAAGTAATTCATCCAGAAGGTAAGATATTCCAAAGGTTTACAAAAGAGGATACAGCGGAAAGTTAATTTCCCTTCTAAATGTGCCTACTGATTCTCCTCTTAGCAAATTCTTATTCTTTAAAATTGTCCTTTTGTTTTAGATGACTTTATTTAACTAGACTGAATTAATACCCTTTCTAGTCATTTATAGGGAAACTGAATACTTAATGAATTTATAGCAGCAACCACTTTATTTTGTAGTGTCTTAAAGATTGTATACCAAAATGAGAAAAGATTTTTCAATAATTGTATTTGTTTTGAATTTCATGCTGCGTGAGTGTTAGAGAGTGTAATCTGTAGGTGTACAATCTGCAGCATTTTCTATACTTACAGTGCAACTGAAGGTTCTCCAGAGAAGCGCCACAAGGCCCTGCATGCCCCAGAGCGCTGCCTCCCAGCCCCCTGACGCCTGCCTGCTCTGCTCACTGTCAGCATTGCAAATACAGACCCCATGCTTGGGAAGCCCAGGAATACATGCCCTTGCTCCTTTAATCTCAAAGCTAATTGAAGGGTTTACAGCCAATCTCTGGCATGCCTACAGTTGTTTTTATCTGGAACCACTTAAATTAATTTTATTCCCTCAACTCTGAGCCTGGGGAGAAAGGGCGGCGGTGGCTGGAGTGGGGTGGTGGTGCACTGAGGGGAGCGGGGTGGGGGGACTCACCCTGGCCTGAGCCAACTGGGAGCCGAGAGGGGTTATGTAGTGCAGTACTTTCCCTGTGACACTGGGTCTTCTGTCAGCTGCTGATGTTGAAGTAGTGTGAACAAAGAAGCTCCCTGCCTCTCTGATACACTTGCCAGTCATTTGTATCATGGGACGATTCGTGTTTGAGGGAAATAGAAAGTAGCTATGTTGGTAGCCTGTGTCCTGAGGATCCCTAGGCTGAGATTTCCTGCTTACAGGCAATATTTACTTTCATACAAATTATGTTCCTCAAAAATATACACAGAAGTTAAGTGTGTAATGCTAGATAAGAAAATACTCTAGTAAACCTATACAGCACCTTAATGCGTCATTTCTTCTAACATAGATGTATTTCTAGTATAAATATTGTATATTTTGTAAGTATTCTTTAATTTTATTTTTTCTAAGTTGAAAACATATATGCCTGGCTAAAGTCCATTGTGCTTCCAATAAAGATTAAAGATTTGCCCTTTTAAAACATCCTGATTGATTGCCATTTTTGTCCAAAATTATGTTGTTTACAAGACCTCTGCTTTTTAGCACTAGTACAATTACATTTACTTTTTTAAATTGTGGTAAAAAAACACACAACAAATGTATTATCCTATTTTTAAGTTGAGTGGTGTTAAGTATATTCATATTGTTAGTGCAGCCCATCTCTAGGACTTCTTCATCTTATAAAACTGAAACTTTGCCCACTCAACAACCAGTTCCATTTCTCCCTCCTCGCAGCCCCTGGCAGCCCCAGTTCTACTTTCTGTGTCTCTGAGTTTGTCTGTTGTCAAATAGTCAAACTGTAGATACGTCATGTAAGTACTATTGTATATACATCATATAAGTACAGTCACAGAGTACTTGTTGGGAATGCATTATTTTCCTTAGTGTAATGTCTCAGGGTTCATCTGTGTTGTAGTGTGTGTCAGAATCTCCTTTCTCCTCAAGACCGAGCAGTATTCCATGATATATGTCTAGTACCTTTTGTTTACACACTCATCTGTCAATGGACACTTGGGCTTCCTATTGCCTATTGTAAATAATGCTACTATGAACATGGCTGTACATATATCTCTTTGAAATTTTGCTTTTATTTTTTTATGTATCCCCAGATAGAATGGCTGGATCATATGATAATTCTATTTTTAGTTTTTTGAGAAACCACCATGTAGTAGCAACATTTTTCATTCCCACCAACAGTGCATAAAGGTTCCAATTTTTTCACATCCTCATCCACACTTTTGATAGCAACCATCCTAATGAATATGAGGTGATATCTCGTCATGATTTCTGTGTGCATTTCCCTAATATAAGGGATATTGAGAGTCTTTTTGTATGTGTGTTGACCATTTCTTTACCATCTTTGGAGAATTGTCTATTGAAGTCCTTTGCCTATTTTTAATCAGACTATTTGTTCTTTTCGTTGTTGAATTGTAGGAGTTCTTTATATATCCTGGATAGTACTGCCTTATCAGAAACGCGATTTGCAGCCACTTCCTACCATGCTGCAGATTGTCTTTGCACTTGACTATTTCCTCTGATGCACAGTTGTTTTTTTAATGCAGTGCAGTTTGTCTATTTTTCCTTTTGTTGCCTGTGTTTTTGCTAGTGACCATCCTATCTTCCAAACACCTAAAGCAATTTGAGTCTTGGAAACCTAAGCAGAAAAAGAACCTACTGAGATATTCCACACCCCTTTGTTTTCTTTTAGGCTTAAATAAATTGCAAAAGTTAAGAGCTAGTCCTCAGCTGACAAAATAGGAGAAATATTAGACAACAAAAAAACAAGGGAAAACATATGACTCCTGGCAGAGCAGTCCATCCACGTCAAGTATTTACAAGCTCTCTGGCAGATACAGCACTCCCCGAACAAAGATTCCACGTGTGGTTATTAAGCTTTTTGGTTAAGCTTTAGGTGCGTGAAATTCAGGTTTCTGAGTGGCTACTGTCTTCTACTAGTCCTCTAGTGCCGGGATCCCCAACCCTGCCCAGCAGGAACCGGGTCACACAGCAGGGGTGTGCTTGAAGTCATGTGCTCCCATCATCCTGAAACCATCCCCCACCCCGGTCCGAGGAAAACTTGTCTTCCACAAAACCGGTCCCTGGTGCCAGAAAGGTTGGGGATCACTGCTCTAGTGAATCATTTTGCTCTCTGAGAGGATGCTGTAATCTTATTTGGGAAGGTTTATTCATTAACAAAAGGTACCAAAATAAATTTAGCTAGGGTCACTGTGTTTAATTTAATAGTATTACAATAATTGGTTTCAGATTTGCCTTCCTTCCCAGAGGACAAGATTTTTTTAGTTTTTTGATGCCTATTTAAAGCATGAGAATGACAAGAAAATTAATGTCATGACCTTTATAGCTTGTTTATGGTTTTTCCATGTGGTACCCCAAAGGACTTTGGGAGTAGTGTACATTTAAAATAAACCACTTGGTCCGAACATGTAAAGATTGAGTTAATTGAGTTCACCTGATCTTCAGCTGGTAGCCCCTCAGTCAGGACACTCTTTTTAGACAAAGGGGCCCAACTATAAAATTATCTGTTAAGCTATACTGTGTGTTCTATAATTTCTTCAAGATAAAAACATTTGTATAAGCCTAGTTTTTAAAATATGCAGAGTTTTTTCCTCCTCTTTTTAAAATTCTGGACGTCTTTTTCAATTAGGAAGTTACTTTGTCTTTCCATTGTCATGGCCAGAATGCGCTGACACAAACTACCCTGCCCTGCTCTGTGGCGCTGGTGCCCACTTCCTCTGGGGACCCTGCGCAGCCACACTGCCTCTTGCCCCAACTCTCTTCCCTTTCCCCGTCTGTCAGGGACTTCCCATAAACAATCACCCTTCTTATCCTTGAGATCGACACTTGTTTTTTATTTTATTGTCAGGGTTTCTATGTTTCAACAAAGAGCAGTGTTTGTATACTCAGCTGAAGTTGAGAAAAATATCCAGGCATGCTGGAATTTATGAAGCTTTTCAATAGTTGATTGAAAAATTCCTGTGGCAATTTTTGTACATAGTGGTTTTGAGGCACTCTTATACTTTGGTGAATAAATTAGTACAACTTAATTGAATCAAAATTTGGCAATATCTATAAAAATTTTAAATCAACCCAGATGAACCTTATATATGTCAGCAAAGATGCATGAATAAGAATGCACACTGCATCTTTGTAAGAGCAGAAAGCTGAGAACAGTCTCATTGTCAGCAGGTGAATGATTAATAAATTGTGGTTCCATGCAATGAAATACTCTACAGTCTTCATAAAGAATCAAGAGGATCCATAGTGCTGATACAGCAAGCTCTTAAAAATATATTAGTAAAAAAAGGTAGCATGTGTAATCTACTCTGATCAGGGGAGAGGAGAAAGGGGGGTAGAGCATTTACCAGGTCCAGAAGGTCCAGAAAGTATCCAGCCATGTAATATGAAAAATAAAGACATTTAATGAAGAAGATAGAAGGTACAAGAAACATTGCACATAGGACGATGCCTCCTCAGTCCCCTTCAAAGTAGACACCTTGGGACCTCACACAGTTCCAGTTGCCATCAGCTGCTGAGTTGTACTTTCCTGGATCTCACTGATGGTCTGAAATCATTTCCCTTTCAAAGGTGATTTTAGTTTTGGGAAACACCAGAAGTCGTAGGCCATCAAATATGAGTTGTAGGGTGGCTGAGTCACCTGGGCGACTTGATGTTTTGCCAGCAAACTCTGCATGAGACTTGATGCATGAGCAAGCATGTTGTCGTGATGAAGCTGCCCTACCAGTAGCTGCAGCCTTCTGAATCATCCAAATAGTGTACTGAGAGGAATGTTCAACCTTAATGCAAAATTTGATGCAGATTTGTTGCTCTACTCACTCATTTTTAATGTGATGGCCACACAGCACACATGGTCACTCAAGGGCATCTACTGCCCCCACTGACTAGTACAGTGAAGTCATCATTGTTTACACATGCACATTCCAGTCCACTCTTCTTGGCTGCCAGGTTACATCAATGTTATGCAAACCGTTCTTGTTATATGAACAATGGCTGGACTTTTTCCAGACAGACGTCGTATCTATACATGTTAGTTGGTAAACACACAGACAACTGTTTCTGAAAGTATACCCACAAGGGCACTAAGAGTTGTTGCCTTCAAGGAAGGGAATTGTGTTATAGAATAAGAGGGAGGCATGTACGTTTTTATTTAGCTTTTTCCATGTTGGAGAGAATCATTTTATGGTAACCTAAGTGTTAGATAAATGCCATCGGGGACATGGAATTTTTTTTAATGTAGGTAATGCTGAAAAGGTAAATCTGTGATTAGAGTGCTCTAGGGAAAAGATGAAGGTTTGAATTATTTTTAAAAAGGAAGAAAAATTACCAGAATCATTCATTAAGTGGCAGTTCACACACCCGCAAGAACATGAAAAATGTAAAGCATAGATGAAGTTAGCAGGAAATAGAGCAGTGTTTTTTTTTAATTGAACAGTCATTGTGAAGCTAATGGATGGGATTTTAATTTAATGCAGAAACTTTAGGAAAGAAGGAAAAAGCTAGAGATGCAAGCAGAGCTGAGAGAAGAGTGGGCCATAGTGGCCATGCTGTGAGGAGGTTAGAATGGAAGCAGAAAGTAGAGTGTTGCAAGTCCACTGGTTGGTCTCTGGTGATGAAACCAAACTGTTTGGTGGTTGGCTGCAGGTCAGCTTTAAGAGAGGAAATGAGCCCTGGCTGGTGTGGCTCAGTGGATCGAGTGCTGGCATGCAAACCAAAGGGTCAGCAGTTCGATCCCCAGTCAGGGCACATGCCTGGGTTGCCCACCAGGTCCCCAGTAGGGGGCACACAAGAGGCAACCACACAGTGATGTTTCTCTCCCACTCTTTCTCCCTCCCTTTCCTTCTCTAAAAATAATTTTTTTAAGATTTTAGAAAAAGAGTGCCCTGGCTAGTGTAGCTCAGTGGATTGAGCACGGGCTGCGAACCAGGCATCGCAGGTTCGATTCCCAGTCAGGGCACATGCCTGGGTTGCAGGCCATGTCCCCCAGCAACCGCACACTGATGTTTCTCTCTCTCTCTTTCTCCCTCCCTTCCCTCTCTAAAAATAAATAAATAAAACCTTAAAAAAAAAGGTTTTAGAAAAAGAGGAAAGGAAATTCTTTATAAAACAGAATAACAGTGCTAACCTTAGAGTTTTGCTAGCATGAAATGAGCTTTAAAAATGTAGAGCCTTGTGACACAAATTAATAGTCAACAAATGTTAATTATTATTATGTGATTCATTATGGTGGAAAACCAAATGTTCCTTAATAACATTTAGTCAACTACTGAAAAGAAAAGAAAAAGAGAGGAAAGGAATGTCAGGAATCCACAATGATGTTACATCAATTTTCTGTTAACCTGCTTAGCTCAAAGATGATTTTGTGACAGAATGTAGACCAGTTAGCAGTAATGAATCAAATTCAAACTGATTGAAACACTGGCAGCCAGAATGAAGGGGAAAAATAATGAAGATTCACAATCTGTATTGATATCATGGACATGTAAATGACAGCCTCTTTATTTTGTGGTGTTTATTTTCCTCCCGAGTGTCATCTGTTACCCAGTGGCACAATTCTTTTTTGAAATGCTTTTGTCTCCATCATGATGGTAACCTCATGGCCTGATTGACTTCTTCATTCTTTTAAGCATTGAAAAGCCAGGCAGGAAATCCCAAGGATGCTTGTATTTAGTGTAGAAAGAACCAAATAATTTGTCTTATACTTGTACGTTCTGCATTTGAATAAATAAGAAATGGAAAGGTACTTGTGTGTTCAAACTTGCCTAAACCTTGGGTCTTTCTTGACGTAACTAAAAGGCACAGGGACCTTTTAGTGGAAAAGCAGCATTGTCCACAAACTGGGTTTATAAGTAACATTGGAAATCATTGTTTCCTGGGACTTGTTACCTATGGGTAGTGACAACTGAAGCACCGTTATTTTTGAAAAGCCCCAGGCCTAACTAAAGAAATGGAGGAAACTAAGAAAGGTTTTACGCTTGCATAAGAGAATTTTAAAATCATCTTACGAGTGACTCAGTCCCTCTAAAAATACAGCCAGGCAATCGGTAGAGATCAAAGGAAATTCATTGCTGAAAAAATTAACTTAGTGTTCTGTCACTTTAAGTTATGGAACAGTAGAGCATTGGCATAATTAATAAGACATTGCTTCACATTTCAAAATTACTATTCATTAAAAATGATTCAGAATTTTAGAAACTTACCTAGAAAATAAATATTTAAATTGTATGAAAAGCACTAGATGGAACTGTGCAAGTATTGTTAAATTTCTAGTATTCTTGTTTTTGCAGGATTACTCACATTTATTAACTCAGTAAACATTTATTAAATCTTATTATATACAAAGTCACTTCTGAGTAATATAAATATAAATATGGGGCTGTCCCTGGCATCAAGAAACTTACAAATTTAAGGAAAAAGCAAACAATTTAAACAGATGCTGCTTGCTAAGACAGAGTCAGTCAAAGAGTATTAGGAGGGGATAATGGACACATCAACAAAAATGTTTTGAACTGTCCAGGTAGACTTTGCAAAGTAGAGTAAGAATTGTATAGGGAAGAGAGGCCACTGCATGAATAATTGTGGAGGCATATGAACTGGCCTATTTGGCTGGCTGTCTAGTGGTGATAATGTGTGAAGGGTCTCATGTGTCATGCGAGGTTGGGCTATATCTTGTGGACAACAGGAAGCCACCAAAGGATTTGAAGCACAGGCAAAACACAATTAGATTTACATTAAAAAGACCATCTGTGAACTATTGGGTAAAGATGACAACTGAACTCAATTAAAACACTGGAAGGTGAAGTTGAGGAATTTTTTTTTTCAGAAAGAGCAAAAATAAAAGATAAAAAAGGAAAAAATATGTAACTGTCCAGTGAAGGTAAACACCTAAATAATAAGAGTTCAGGGGGAAAGAGCAGAGTAAAGTAAATTAGGAAATCTCAGAAAAATAATTGGAGAAAATATCCCAGTTTCTAAAATACAAGAGTTTCTAGATTGATGAGGTCTACCAAATACTTAGCAAATGAATGAACATAGGCTGGAACACTTTATTGTGAATTTTCTAAACCTGTTTCCATGGAGAAAAATGTAAAAACAGATTACAAACAAAGGATCATAAGTAGCTTTGGATTTCTTAACACCAGCTTTGGAAACAAGAAGAAAGTGGAACATGACTCAATATCAACCTGGAATTTTATTTTATTTTTTCTTTTTATTCTATTTTAAGTATATTTTATTGATTATGCTATTACAGTTGTCCCAATTTTTCTCCCCTTTATGCCCCCTCCACCCTGCAACACCCCACCCTTCAGCATTCCCTGCCCCCCTTAGTTCATGTCCATGGGTTGTACATGTAAATTCTCTGGCTTCTTGATTTCCTATACTATTCTTAACCTACCCCTGTCTATTATATGCTACCAATTATGCTTCTTATTCCCTGTAGCTTTTCTCCCATTCTTCGTCCTCCCTCTCCCCATTGATAACCCTCCATGTGATCTCCATTTCTGTAGTTCCTGTCCTAGTTGCTTGCTTAGTTTCTTGTTTTAGGTTCAGTTGTTGATAATTATGAGTTTGTTGTCATTTTTTGTTCATGGTTTTTGATCTTCTTCTATTTCTTAGAGAAGTCCCTTTAACATTTCATATAATAAGGGCTTGGTGATGATGAACTCCCTTAACTTGACCTTATCTAGGAAGCACGTTATCTGCCCTTCCATTCTAAATGATAGCTTTGCTGGATAGAGTAATCTTGGATGTAGGTCCTTGCCTTTCATGACTTCAAATACTTCTTTCCAGCTCCTTCTTGCCTGTAAGGTTTTTCCTGAGAAGTCAGCTGATAGTCTTATGGGAACTCCTTTGTCAGTAACTCTCTCCTTCCCTCTTGCTCATTTTAAGATTCTCTCCCCATCTTTAATCTTGAGTAACTTAATTATGATGTGCCTTGGTGTGTTCCTCCTTGGGTCTAATTTCTTTGGGACTCTGAGCTTCCTAGACTTCCTGAAAGTCTATTTCCTTCACCAGATTGGGAGTTTTCCTTCATTATTTGTTCTGATAAGTTTTCAACTTCTTGCTCTTCCTCTTCTTCTCCTGGCACCCCTATGATTCAGATGTTGGAATGTTTAAAGTTGTCCTGGAGGTTCCAAAGCCGCTCCTCATTTTTTTGAATTCTTATTTCTTCATTCTGTTCCACTTGGAAGTTGTTGCTTCTTTCTGTTCCAAATTGCTGATTTGAACCCAAGTTTCCTTCCTGTGACTCTTGGTTCCCTGTATATTTTGCTTTATTTCACTTTGGGTAGCCTTTATTTCTTCCTTCATTTTGTGACCGAGCTCAGTCAGTTCTGTGAGCATCCTGATTACCAGTGTTTTGAACTCTGCGTCTGATAGGTTATCTATCTCCTTGTCCCTTAGCTCTTTTTCTGGAGCTTTGATCTGTTCTTTCATTTGGGTCATATTTCTTTGTCTCGGTGCACCTGCTATGTTGTATGGGGCAGAGCCTTAGGTATTCATCTGGGCAGGGCAACCCTCTTTGCTGTGTTGTTGTGCTATCTGCGGAGGAGGGGTCAGAGAGGGAACAATGCCACTCACTTGATTCGCTCTAGCCCCACTTTCCAAGGAACTCTCTGTGACACTGGCAGTTTCTCCCACCTTTGCAACCCCCACAGTATTTAGAGCTAGAGGTTTTGAGTCTTTAGTTTCCTGGTGAGCCAGCCCCTCCTCACCCATATGGTCCTCTGTCTTGCCACAAGTCCTCTCCCCCCGGCTGGCTGTGCATCTCCCCATCTCCACCCCTCCTACAAGTCTAGATGAATGTTTCTTTAACTCCTTGGTTGTCAGACTTTCATATAGATTGCTATTCTGACAGTTCTGGTGATACTGTTTTTAAATTGGTTGTTAGCCTTCTTTTAGTTGTGCAAGGAAGCAAAGTGTTTCTCCCTATGCCTCCATCTTGGCTGGAACCTCTCAACCTGGAATTTTATACTCAGAGAACTTACTAAACAAAATTTTGTTAATTGAGAGATAGATAAATAGAGATATATTTCATCCTTCACAGTGGGAATGATTAGATGTTGCCTAAAACTGAACAATCAAGAAATAAGACTATAAGCATTTTATCAACAGATAGGGAGATATAAATACCAGAAGAATCACCTCTAAGACTTGAAAGTGCTTGTCTCAGAGGAAAGTAAGATGAACAAACTCTGAGGGTATAATGTACTACATGGTGGCTGTAGTCAATAATACTGTGTAGTGTTCTTGCAATTTGCTGATAGAGTGGACCTGAAGTATCCTCTCCACACACACACACACACAAAGTAACTGTGTGAGGTGATGGACATGTTAATTAAGTTGATTGTGGTAATCATTTTACAAAGTATACATACATAGGTCAAGTCATCAGATTGTACACTTTAAATATGTATAATTTTGTCAATTACATCTCAATAAACCTAACATTTGTTTAAATTAAAAGAGGGAAATGTTTTTCTAGCTGCATAACAGAGAATAGATTGGAAAGATGTAAGAATGTAGGGAAGAAGATAATTTAGGAGGCTCTTGTAGTACCAGCAAGCCCAGACCTAATGGTAGGGTAAAACAGAGGTGGAAGCTTTGAAAAATAGTTTAGAGGAGACAGAAACTGCATTTAGTTTGTATCTAATCAGGTGGAGATATATAGTAAGCAGCAGAGAGCATTTTGCCCTGGGACCTGGGAACTAGAAATAGTTAGAGCCACAGGAGTTGGAAGAAATTTTATAGAAAACCTGTGAAGTAAAAAGAAATGAGAGTCTAAGGCTAGAACATCCTTCTTTTTGGATTCTCTTTTCTTTTTGCTGTTCCAATTGGGTGTTTTTTGCTTCCTTATGTTCCAGATCACTGATTTGATTCTCAGCTTGATCCAATCTACTATTGATTCCCTGTAAACTGTTCTTTATTTCAGTTTGTGTATCCTTCATTTATGACCTGTCCTTTTTTATGCTGTTGAGGTTCTAACTAAGTTCTTTGAGTATCCTTATAACCAGTGTTTTGAACTCTGCATCTAATAGGTTGCTTGTCTCCATTTTGTTTAATTCTTTTTCTGGAGTTTTGTAATGTTCTTTCATTTGGCACATGTTTCTATGTCTTCTCATTTTGGCTGCCTCCCTGTGTTTGTTTCTATGTATTAGGTAGAGCAGCTATATCTCCCAGGCTTAGCAGAGTGGCCTTATGTAGTAAGTGTCCTGTAGCCCCGTGACAGACTCCCTGGTCACCCAACTGGGCATCCCAGATGTGCCTCCTATGCGGGCTGTGTGCACCCTCCTATTGTAGTTGGACTTTGATTGTGGTTGGCACATCTATGGGAGTAGTTTACACCCAGGCCGATGGCTGCAAGGACTGGCTGTGACCACCATGGAGGATCTGCTCTGCAAGGTCTGAGCCCTTGGAACAGGACTTGCTTCGGTGGAGCTCTCTTGCCCACTCAGTGCACCCCCTGAGTATACCATTCATGGGGATATTTGGGTGATGCTTCAGTGTGGTCTGAACATGTCCAACAGGTGTGCTGGCTCTGGGACACCCCAGAAGGTGCAGGCCAAGGTGAGCCACTATCTGTGCCCTGCCTGGGGCCAGCAGGCATGGGCTACAAAGTGATCTGCAAGCGGCTGCTATCTGTGCTGAGCTTGAAAGTGTCCAGGAGAGGCCAAGCCATGAACCAAAGGTTCAGCTTCTAATGCTGGGCCTGGGACTACTTAGCAAGAGGTATGGTACATGCTGAGACCCAATGCTGCTTTTAGAGAGGTTCATCAACCTCTTAGAGATTTTAGGAAAGTTCAAACATGAACCAAAACAGACCATCTGTATGAAAGTGACTTGGGCAGGGCTGAGAGTTGGGTGGAATGGGGTTTCAACAAATCACCAGGGCCAGGGAACTGTGTTAATCACATTCATGGAAACTCAGATGGTGCATGCCTGCTTGCTCTGTGGGGGAGGGTTTAGTGGAGGAATAGTGGCCTCTGCCAGCACTTTGGTCTGAGAGAAAGTTGCCCTGATGCCAAAGAACTCAGTTCCTCCTCATATGTCTCTGGTGCGTTTCGAGCTGCCGCCCCAGCACTAAACCCCTGGGTGAGTGAGTCTGAGTAAGTCCATGCATGAGTCCTTTAAGAGGTATGTCTGGGACTCCAGGAGCCCTCTGTGTAACTCAGCCACAAATCCCACAGGTTTTCACATCCAGAGGCTGTAGGGACTTCTCTTTCCATAGCTTCTGGAATGCTGGGCTAGTGGGTCTTGTTCCTTGCTTCTCCAGGGGGGAACCTCTGCAGCTGAGATATCCCTCCCAATTTTTAACCAGCGCACATTGGTGTGGGACTAGTCCCTCCAACCACTCTCAATGTGGCTTCCTCTGTATTTCCTTAGTCATAGGACTTCTGTTCAGCTAGACTTCAGAAGATTCTCAATGATGGTTTTTGTGTAGCTTGGTTGTGGAAGGATGCAAGTACCACATTTACCTACTCTATCATCTTGACCAGAATCTCTCTTTGGGGAAACCGAGACCGAAAAAGGATTAATTGATTTGTCCAAGGTCACACAGTATGAAGTTTCCATTAAAAAGATACATCTCCACACTCAGTTCACTGATGCTTCCACTACTTTTAAACTCATCAAATACTTGAAATTGTACTGGACTGTGACTCTGAAAATTAAGGGTCAGTCTTGTGTTTTAGGGGCTTTGGCTTGGGGAACAATAAGTAGCATTTGTCCATACCACCTTAACAGTAAGTCTGAAAAATTAGGGGAGACAGGACTACTTCTGAAGCTTCCCCAACTCTGCACTGAAAAGAAGTTGCCTTGCAGAGTCTTAATCAAACTAGGCCCCCAGATGAATCTGCAAAGCATTTACTGTCATTGGCTAACATTCAGAAATCTTTGAATTTAAGGAGATACTTTTTTATTGATTTCATTAGCAGTATGCAACCATTTAGGGAAGGAAGAGGATTATCAAATATTAATACATTGTACTAATGCAAATATTAATGTAAGCAGTTAGAATTTTCTAAATGGATCAAAATTTATTCTGTAGATTACCTTTCAGATTTTCTAATCCTTTAGTACCAATTTGAGAATTTATTACTTCTTTCTTAAATAGGACAGATTGAGATAGGAGTAAAACTTTATTACAATTGAGTAATTGATGGAAACTACTCATAGTCAGATTTATGTCCTGTAAGCTTTTAATATTTTAACAAAACTGAGCCTAAGTTATTTGATGTAAAGTTATTTGATGTAAACTCTTATTTATGTAAAGATGTTGAGACACATGAATTCTAGCATTGCTTAAAGAAGTAGTTTTTTTTTAAATCAATGAAATAATTGTTTGGCCACTTTGGAAACAGGCAATTGCTTATAAAGTTAATATCCCACCCAGCAGTTCCACTCCTAGGTTTTTACCACAGAGGTAGACTTTTGTCTACCCAAAGACTCGAACGTAAATATTTACAGCAATTTTACTCATAATAGCCAAAATCTAGCAATAACTTAAATGCCCATGAGTGGGCGAGGGAATAAACAGTTGCATTTTGGTCATAGGATGGACTACTGTTAGCGAACAGCAGGTGAGGTCCTGCTGCCTCCGCCACCCTTTAGGGCGGAACTCCAGAAGCAGAGGTTTGATGAAAAGGAAAGGAGTCTTTATTCAAAGGCTACACAGTTTTGGAATAACAACTTTGCACATGCCTTAGTCTCTCAAGCCTATCAACTAAGGCTAAAATCTTTAACTCTTGAGTTCCAGCTTTAATCACCTAAGTGTATCAATTAAGACAAAAATCTTTTAACTCTTGAGTTCCCCCTGTTAGTTTTTCATTATCTTATTTCAATAAGGTTAGTTTACAAACTAAAACAACATAAGATATAAAAGCTACACGATTTTGGAAGAATGGCAGGCTTCCACCTCAGAGCCCGTCTCCTGTGGAACACCCAAAGGAAAATAACCCTGCCACCCTGTGCCAGGCCAGACCAGTCCTAGGCTGCACCCAGGCGTCCTTCTCCCATTTAAAATGCTGTCCTTTGGGAATGCAGGTGGCTGTAGCGTGACCCATCCGGGCATCCTCGAGGAAGAGAAAGAGAGTGAGTCTCTCTCTGCCTTCCTTCTGTTTTAAATCTTCCCGCCCATAATTCCAAGCACTCTGGAGGCACTCAACTTCTCAGGCAGTCTCCCCCAGACTAGTGACCGTTGCCTCAGGCAGTTTCCTCCTAAAGCCCCTCCTACTCCTCCCCGACCATCGCTCTCTGCATCAGTACCATTCGATGATAGAAAAGAATGATCTAGTGATACACACAATAAAGAACACACACTGTCTGACTGATATGAAATGATCTTGTATTCTAGAATAGACAAAATGAGTTTATCAGGATGGAAAGCTTCAGTGATTGCCTGGGGCCGGGTGAGGGGTGGGAATTGACTATAAAAGAGGATGAGGCAACTTTCTGAGGTAATAAGGGAACTTTCTGAGGTGATGTTATTGTTCTGTATTTTCTTTGAAATATTTCCAGAGTTGTTTCAATTGGTTATGGTAAGGTTACAGACAGAGAAACAGCTGCCTTTGAAAGAAGAATACATCATTTACAGTTCCTAAGAGGAGGGTACGTGCCATAAGTTCAGGGCCAGATGGGCAAGTTCCTGGGTTAGTCTTGGGAAAGCATGGCCTGGAGGTTGTATTGTGGTTTCCCTGAGAAGAGCTAGGTAGACAAGACAAACAGTTTAAGACTGGCTAGTTTGAATGATTTCAGTGTCCTCAGGCATAGAATAGTCCTAGTTCAGTACCTGGCCCAGGGGTAATGATCTCAGCTGGGGAAGTATTGGCTTGCTGTGTGAGAGTTAAAGGGGATGGTTGGGGACTAGGCTTTGGATTTGATGGCTTGCATCTGAAAGGGGAGTTAGTTGTTTGCTGTCTGTAAGATTAATTAGCCCTGGAAGGGGTATTCTTTCTAGCCAGGCCCGCAGTGTGTCAAAATAGCATAAAATATAGAAAAAAGAATGTGATAACTACACAGGTGTATACTTTTATGTAACTGTTGTATGAAAACTACATCTCAATATAGTTGATTTGAAAAGTTAAAAAAATAGTGAAATATAATGAGCACATGAAATTACTTAAAACAAGCTAGGAAAATTCATCCTCAAATGCATTAAAAGTTTTAAAATAATACCTGAATGTATAAAAGGACAAGAGCAGTACTGAATATTTAACCACTATAAGTTCATTCAAGCAGTTCCTTTTTTTCTTTTCTGTGCTGTGACCATTTTCATTTCCTTAATACAAAAAAAGAAAGGGGGCTTTTTCAGTTCTTCAATGTCTGGGGCTCCTTTGCTGTATTCTTAAGGCTGAAAAATTAAAGTTTTTGTCAACTTTTCCTTTAACTTTTTTAGTGGCAGAGATCAATAATCCGTATAGTATAGTATGAAATCAGTTTCACAAGTTCGTCCTTAATATCTAGTTGAAATCTGCCTTCTTGTAACTTGTCTCCCTCGCTGGTCTCAGGAATTTTAATTGCCCACTGGAGTGACATAGGATTCCTCTAATCCTTCTTCCAAGTAACTTCTCTTCACATGTTTGAAGATGACAGTCATTTCCCCTAAAATTCATTTATTTGAATTCCAGGAAAGGTATCAAGTTCATTCCTTTCCTAACTTCACTAAATCACTTCTCCCTATTATTTTGTTTCCATTCTTTGTTTCGCTGATTTTTCTTTAATTCTTATATCCAGCACAAAAGCATCCTACCTGTATTTTCATTGATTTGGTCCACACTTGTGTCTGTTCCTGTGTGTGTGAGGGAGAAAACAGAGGAAGGATGGGAAGTGGGGGAAATGTGCACACAGGAGAGCATGACATATATGAGAATTAGGGGTCAGGCACACCTGCGGAATTCATTCTAGCTCATTCTCAGTGACTTTGAGCAAATTACTTAATTTCTCTGAGGCTCAGTTTCTTGACTTGAAAGACGATAATAATGCTGATTTTCATGTGAGGATAAGAGGTGCATATGAATTGCCTTACAGGTCTAGCACATGGTAAGCACTCAGTGCAGAAAAGCTACAGTGTAGCATACAGTGTAGATGAAGCTGTCTTCTGTGGATTCACCAACTCCGGTACTAGCCTAAAACTTAAAACCTGTGGGGCAATCACCGTGCAATGCCTTAACATCAAGAGCCACAAGTTCCAGTAGAATCAAAACTAGAGGAAGGCCTGTGAGAAGAGCAACTTCCCAGTCAGTGGTAGGTTAGTGGCATTATCTTAGTACCGGTATATAAAGAAGAACCTGTTACAAATTACCAAGGGTAATACACCCAAAGATTTTATTTGTATATTTCAAGTTCTCCTGGGCAAATATTTTAGATTATAACATTTTTTAATGACATTGTGTCAGTCAGATGATATATGACATGGACAAAGGGGGACCCCCCAAAAAACTGGAATTATCTTCTGGAAGGTAGTCCCCTTGTAGAACAGGTTTCCCCCACTAGTTAGGTGAGTGTTCTAGGAACCCATCTGTATAGTGTACCAGATGGCTTGTTGTGAGAGGCTGTGTTCAGCTTCAGTGAATTTTTTTTGAAGTCTCTTTCAACACGTCTGCCCATTTCATTATGGGTGATTTACAGGCTTACCCATCCACACCATGCTGTGTTAAGCAGATTTTGACCAAAAGCAGCATGACCCCCGTGCCCCACCCTCCCTATTCACCCATTCTCACCCTGAACAACTTTTCTTTTTGTTTCCAGATGAAAAAAGTACTCAAAGGGAAACATTTTGTAGATGTGGAAGGGGTGAAACAAAAAAACGGCAAAAGCACTAAAAGGCATCAAAATTAACAAGTTCAAAAATTGTTTTGAGCAGTGGAAAAAATGTCTTGATGGGGTAGTGTATTCAATAGAGAGTACTTTGAAGGTGACTGAAGTTTAAACCGTGAGAAGAAATACACAATTTTTTATAAATAAGTTTTGGGTGTTTTGGGGTCTCCTTCGTATGTTCTAGGAAATCATCCCCTGGAAATAATAATCTAGATTAACGTCCTGATTGCAGCTCTGTGCATGGTGTCCACATACATACACATACTCACACCATGGGTTAACGTTAACAAGCTTATTGATCGTGGAGTGAATGATTTTCATGTGTTCTGTAAGAGTCTTTATCTACATTCAATTTTAGGAACCTTGGCTAGGCAGCATAACCAAGACAAAAGCAATGTCTGCATTAGGTTTCCTCAAATAGGAATAAATGGAAGACTTCCATGTCCACCACCATCAAGCTCACGCTTCTCAAGAAACCACCCAACTCTCATTTTTTAATTAATTCTGTTAAATATGACATATTAACTAAAATTAAAAATAATTATATGTATGATTTATAAAGCATATTGTATTAAATCTTGCTATAATTTTGATAGCACTCATCATTTGTAGTCTTTTTATTTTTATTTCTTTCTGATCCAATAGACATATTCTTCTCTTTTGGATCAGTAGGAAAGAATTGACTGGATGATGTTATAGGTGTATCTCAACTTTTGAAGAAAACACCAAATCATTTTCAAATTGTGTCATTTTGCATTGCCACCAGCATGCATAAGACTTCCACTGCCTCTACATCCCTGTCTACACTTGGTATTATCATTTTTATTCAGTTTTAGCCATACTAATAGGTATGCAGCAATACCTCTTTGTGGTTTTAATGTACATTTCTCTAATAACTAATGACATTAAGCATCTCTTGATGTCATTATTTGCAAACCATATCTTTTCTGGTGAAGTATCTCTTCAGATTTTTTTGCCCATTTTTAAAATTGCATTGTTTGTTTTCTTACTGAGTTTTAAAAGTATTCTGGGTATAATTTATTTATTATATTTATTTGTGCAATTATTTCCTCCCACTCTGTGGCTTCTTTTCATTCTCTTAACAGTGTCTTTTGAAGAACAGAAGTTTTTAATTTCGGAGTCCAATTGTTAGTTATTTTATGGATTATGCTATAGATGTCCTAAGATATTTTTGCCTGATGTAAGGCCATAAAACTTCCTTATAGAAATTTTATAGTTTTAGGTGTTACATTTAGGTAACAATCTCTCAATCTCCCTCTCCCTCCCTCCCTCCCCCCCTTTTCTCCTTCCACCCCCCTCCCTGTCCTCTTGTCTGCATTTCTCTTGGAATCTGCATTAGGGTTTTCCTCCCTGCAGCACAGTCACAGGCTGGTTCATCTCATTTGTTTCCTGTGCCTTAGAGACCAGTCTTTTTGACCTGATGCCCAGTGTTTAAATATTGTTTCATGTCTTTTGTGTGTGTCTTGGTTGTTTTGGGAAGTTGGAAAAATACAGTCTCTCTCACTCAGTCTTGGCTGGAAGTTAGAAATCATATCTTTTAATTTTGTCTAATTTTCTATTGAACAAACATTTACAATTTTAAATAGAAAAATTCATCAGTGTCTACTTTAATGGCCTCTGTCTTTGGTGTCATGCTTAGAAACATTTCTATGAAGGCTTATAAAAATATTTACCTGTATTTTTTCAAGTATTTTGTCTTATTTTTATATTCAAGTAATTTATTAATATGGAACACAGTATTATAGGCAATTTGAAAAATAGCTAAAATGGAGGGGAAACATTTGTATTTTCATCACTAAAACAATGCCAGGACACATATTAACATATCTCTTGTCATGAGTTTTTCTGCGCCCATGTTAGTTTATATAGGTGTAACCCTGGTGTGCGTGCCATTTACCATGTTCATTCAATGCATTGTATCATCAGCATTTTCATGTTGCCACATAATCTTCATAATCACATTTTAATGACCGAATTATATTTCATCAAATGATTATATTGGAATTATGCTACTTTTACCTGTATCGTTGAACACTAGTTATTCCTTCTTAAACAGACAATACGAAACAGTTTTCAGGCAGGGCATTTTCAGGGAAACCTTAACCCTGCCTCCTTCCTCCCGTCCCTGTGCCCGTGAGGCCAGAGACGCAGATGCGGTCCTCTCCATTTGGCATTGCTTCCCTCCCCAGGCCCATGGCGGTACATTAAAAAAACCTGCCTGTATGAAAATGAGAGTAAATAAAAACATCAGTTTCTTAATAATTTAGTGCCAGGGGTGTCCAACCTTTGACATCTCTGGACCACACTGGAAGAAGAAGAGTTGTCTTAGGCCACGCATCAAATACACAAACACTAATGAAAACTAATGAGAAAAAAAGGTTTTAAGTAAATTTACGATTTTGTGTTGGGCCACATTCATAGCCATCTGGGCCGCATGCTGCCCGTGGGCCACCCCTGGGCCCATTCCTTATTACTCATATGATTATAGGTAGAAGGACTTTTTAAAAAGCTTATAATTTATATTTTCATATGTACTAACTTGGCATCTCAATTATTTTATAATTATTATTTGTGCTTGGTTGTTTTTAGGGAAGTTCCTGCTCAAGTCAAACACAGCACAGTACAGAATTCTTGGTCCACACCACCGAAAGGCCAAGGTAAGGTACGCCGTGCTGAGGAAAATGGTGACATGTATGTTATACATAGTGTATGTTATATAAATGTATATAAATATATATAGACAGATACATTTAATGTCACTGTCCTTTAACCACGGGGGACGTATTTCCCGGAACCAAGAAAAAAATTTAATGTACGTGAAAGTTCATTTCCTTTGGAAAATTCCTTGAGTTTATGTGGGTCCCTGGATTGAAGGGCATTTCTCCTTTGTTGAGAGCTCCTTGCGAGCAGGGCCGTCTCGTTGCACACAGAACCCCCAGAGCTCTGCCCATGAGCTGGTACAGCAGCTCTGCCCATGAGCTGGTACAGCGTCAAGTGAAATCAGAGTGTTGGCTGCGGCAGAACGTCGTGGATTTCAATGAGAGCACATCCACGTCCACGTCATCCATACACATGCGTGCGTGCACAGACTCACAGCACACATGGGGAGAGGGCCAGGGCGTGAGGGGGGTTTGCTTACACATTTCTTTGACCTGTGTCTTCCCATACTCATTTAAAAAGAAACATAAGAAAAACCATTTCCCCTCCATATGATTTTTAAAATGAAAATCATGATTTAACAGGAGCTCCTGAGCCTTTCGGAAAAGCAGAAGGTGGAGATACAGTCCTTTCTGAATAAAGAATAGTAAACTTTTGCCACAGTAAAGGGAGAACTCTGACTTTTAGGAGGAATTCAAGTCTTTGCCCTGGCCCTACATAATTGTGTTTCACACTAAAAAGCAGTGTCTTTGTTGATGCACAATTTGGCTTCCTTAATGGAATGTGTAACTTTTAGTGAGTGGGGTGAACTTACTATAAAGAGCCCCTACCTGGTGATAACACTCTGATCGCTCTACCAAGGGAAAAGGGTAATGTCATAACTTTTAAGAACGTGGAATCTGGGTTTGAAACCCAGTTCTACCACTGAATTGCGTAACCTTAGGTACACACTTGACCTACGCTTTCTCATCTATAAATCCATAAAGTGAAGATAGTAAGTCCTACCCCACAGGTCATGTGGAGATTAACGAGGTAAATAGATGCGAATCACCCAGAGTATTGCTAATTGCATAGTAGGCACTTACAAGATGATGGTGGCTATTGTTCTTAATGGTTGTGGCTAATACCTGGGCGCGCTCCTTCTGTGGAGGCTAATGTAGTGAGCTGGACGTGGCTCTCTCCCACTTGGAATGCCTACTGGTCTTAGAAGGCCACGCATGACCCATGGAGACCCATGGGAAGTAAGCAGAACAGACCGCAGCTTGGTTCTTATCCAGACATTTGGCCAAAGGGAGGGTAAGAGTTTTTGAGATTCATACAAGTCCAGCCTCAAACACCAGGGCAAGAAAGGAGATGGGACTGAGAAAGAGGACAGTAAACCCTATCTAGAAATAAAAAGTGTGGATTTCCTATTAATATTTTCTGGTGTATGCATGAATCTTCGGAAGGTTTCTGCAGTACTGGGTTTGGAAGTTTGATTCCTAACTGATCTCACTTTCCTCATCTGCACAAGGAAGGAGAGGTGTGACTGCTTTGAAGAAAGAGTATTGGAACAAATGTCAGGAAAGCTGGGCTCCTGTCCCAAATCTGCCTCCACCTGGCTGTGGAAACTCAGACAAGTTATTTTGCCCCTAAGCCTCAGCTTCCCTATTAGTAAAGCCAGTATTACTAGACACTTTTTAAGCTCTGA
Organism: Tonatia bakeri; assembly: GCA_004024845.1. NCBI lineage: Eukaryota > Metazoa > Chordata > Mammalia > Chiroptera > Phyllostomidae > Tonatia > Tonatia bakeri. The sequence continues at coordinate 231,281 of PVIA01000027.1, read as the reverse complement.
AAGGTTGTGAATCTGTGTGAGTAACCAAACAATGAGCTACTTGGTTTCTGGCTAATACAGGGAAGTAAAAAAAAAAAACATGTCACCACTCACACCTCCGGCCTACTTTGCTTCTCATCAAGGTTGGTTTAATTTTGTTTTTGTGTCTTCCTCTCTCAGCTGTTGCATGTGCTTAGTTACCTCCATTGACTTGGTGAGAATGCAAGGCACCTTCAAGCCTAGCTAGGACGTTATTAGCTCCAGTGAATTCTTCATCACTCACTTCTGGGACAAAGGCTGCTCAAGCCCCAACTCCAGAATTTGACAGAGAGAGAGATACAACAGCTAAAAGAGCTAAATTAGGTGCCTCCAGTGTTATAGTCATTCCACCTATCACTTTACATCCTTTGTTTCATTTAATCCTAATAGTAAGGTGGGTATAACCTGTGTTTTGAAGGTTCAGGGACTTTTACCAAGATCACCCACTGTTTAGTGCCTAAGCTGAGATTTGAACCTGGATCAATCAAAATCCAAAACTCACTGTTGGTCCCCAGTATCACACTATAAATTTATAGAGAATACTTATAATCTACTTTTAGATCATTTCCCTTTTTCTTCTCTGTTCAAACATATTTTGCTTAATTACATATATGAATATTTAAAACCATTTTAAACCAAATAAGGCAGAAATTAGAATTTATATCATGATAAATTGTATCAGTAAGGAAAAACAGTATAGTACATGTGAAGCCTAAGAATCACCCAGTTATTCATTAATTTACTCATTTGCCTGTCAAATGCTTTCTCTGTAGCCTGGATTCTATTAATATTTTTAACAAAGAAAAATACCAGATTTTTAAATTATGATATTGTTTATATTTCTGTCATTAAATATAATCATTTATGCAATGTGAGAAGTTTGCCGGGAACATGCCATTTCTTAATTAGATGGCTATCTGTAAATTATGGTACTCTTGAATTTCAGACTTGTAAACATGCACACATATCGTACCCATTGACGTACAGAATTTAGGTAGAACATCACCAGCAGAAGCGCGGGGCTTAAGAAAACCTAACACATCACATACTGTCTCCTAGTAAAATACCATATTGTGGAAGCAGATTCAGTGATCACCAAGCCCATGCTTACCAGGAGCCATGTCAGGTGTCTGAGGGATCCAGAGACACATCGGAGAGAGCCTGCGCTTCTGCGGAACTGAATTCTGTTAGAACAGCAGGCACGTGTGCAATGAACTGGAACAAAGCTTGGCAAATGCCGTGTGAGAAGTGAGTGTGACAGACTTAGAGAACCTGGATGGAGGGACAGCTGATTAAGCCCGAATTTTGAGGCTGGTCAGGAAACAACGAGGAGATGACATTTGCTCAGGACACTCACACATGTATAGAATTCAAGCAAGTGGAATTTGGGAGTCAAGGCTCATGCATTTGAAGCTAGGAAGGAACCAGAGGAAACTAGTTAGAAATTCTAGTGCCCTTTATTTAAATGCTTTTTTAATTTCGCATGAAAGCGTTTAACATTATAGTGTCACTCTGACAATAATTCGTACTATATTAAAAGCTTTCTGCTGTAGTTTGGCGTCATCACTGTTAATGCCTGTGGGGAGGTATTCCGTACAGACCCTCCAGAAGGCCATTAGACCTACTGCGTTACAGTTTTCTACCTTCTCATGCGTTCAGGATTTGAGGACAAGATTTATGGTTTTCCCATAGTTTCTCATTTTCACATGAGAAGCCAATAGAAGCATAAGGGTGAGCATTTTGTGTTGGAAATAGCAAATTGTAAGAAGTGATGAACCCCGTTTTCCAGGGGAAATGGGTGTGAGACGAGACAGGGCCCACTACTGTTGTTTTAACTTCCACTTTAAATTTGTTGAAGGAAAAGACATAACCACCACAATGATTGAAAATGCAAATGAATTTATTTATTTGATAGATAAGGAAACAGACGAGTGAGCAACTTGGCCAAATGCTTCTCTGACAGGAACAATTTGTGTTTTTTATATGCCAGAAAGAAGTTCACCATGAATATGCCAATTCAAGATTGAAGTTTGCACTTTGGAGGAAGCAGGGTGAATTTTAGTCCCCACACAGCTGGTTAAAACACGTCCGGCTGTTCATTGGTCAGGAAAGAGTCTTTGTGTCCATCCAGGAGGCTCCATTTTACTGGACTCACTCAAACTCCTAGTCGTGTGCCAGCTTCACCATTTGGTTTTGCCATTTCCTCAGTGAGTCTGCAGCAGGGAGAAAGGTCTCCTCATACAGGCCTTCTGACGCTTCTCAGCTCTGTTGTAACATTTGTGTTGTTTAAACATAGTTTTCAGATCGTGAGCACGATTTTTATTCATTGAGAGTCACAATAAATGGGGGTCAGAAGACAGCAGACACAGTGTTCTTAATGCCCACCCCCGCCCCCCAGCGTGGAACCAGTGCAGTCAGCTAAACACGCACGCACCGTCCGCCCCCACGGAGGCTCCGAGCCTGCGCGCTGTCGCTCTGTGCAGCTAGAGCCCCAACTGTCCGTCCTGTGAGTTCAGACTTGGATTGTTTAAAAAAACCCTGGTTTCCTGATTCAGTAAAATGCTTTTAAAATAAGTATGGCAAAGCCATATATTCCTATGTCTTATAGACATGAAAATATGTATGTCACATACATAAGCATTTTGGTATTAGTGAAGGCAGCATGTGGAACTCAAGTAAGGGACATTTGGAGTAGCTAGTTAATTGATTTCTTTTTAAGTTTCTATAAAATGACCTCACTTATTTTATTATTTTTTTTGATTTTTAACCCTCACTCAAGGATGTTTATTGATTTTAGAGAGAGATGGAAGAGTGGGGTCGGGGCGGGGAGAGCCATCCATCAGCTGCCTCCTGTACATTCCCCAACCAGGGATCGAACCAACCAGCTGGCCCACCCAGCCAGGGCAGCCTTACTTATTTTAGACACTTTAGTATCGTTTGGGTTCTTTATAAACTTCTTGATCCATTTCCTGTCTGCGGCAGGCCTTAAATCACCCCGGCAAGTGGTGGGTAATCAAATACATATTAAATTTTGATGACAGTGCTTTAAACTCTCAAACCTTTTTTTAAATCATATTACTTAAATGATGCGAAAATATTTTAGTCTTTTTTTTTTTTAATGAAACACCAACCTGAAATCCTCAGGTCTATGTGTTTATTTAAGAAACATTTATTGTCTTTGGAGAGGCAAGGAACAAAAAACAAAAGGGAAAAAAAGAAAACCAAACTAAGTTCTAAGTTAAGAGAGTTCTTACAGCTCAGTCCCAGTTGATAAAAGTGGGCAGTGTATCTAAGCAGAGTTCACATTTTATGAGGATTTAACCCAAACGTGGTTTAGTATCAGGTTATCTGACTACGGCTCACTTTTTCAAGCGTGGTATTACAGCCGTTTCTTAAGCTCCTTTCCTACTTTTCCTTCTCCTCCTCCCCCTTCCCACCCCGCCTCTCTCCCTCTGGGGAAAGGAGACTAAGAGCTGGACAGTTGAGCTCTGGTCATCCTTCTCCCCTTTGTTAAGGCTCTGTGATCTTGGCTAAATCAGTGAAGCCTCCGTCCCTTCTTCTTTCCAATGGGGATGATAATTCTCACCCTGAAGCAGGCAAATGAGATAAGTAAGATGCAGTCAACTCTCCTCATCTGCAGCAGTTACCGGAAACACTGAATTAGCGGATTTTGAACCATTGCTCCTAAGAGTTAGGTACCTGTGGGCCTCTGCTCAAAGCACATTTTCATCAGCTATCAATACAGAACCTAGTTTTATGTGTGTTTCCGTTTGAAGACACCTCATGTAATTTATATCGTTCATTCCTTTACATTGAACTCACAGACACAGCACTTAACTCATGACTGAACAAAGCTTATCCAGCGTGTATTTTCTTCATAAGGCACATCAGTTAGTCTTCTTATGCCAGGAACACGGGAAAGCATGGCACATCATTCTTGAGGGCTTTTTTAAACAGCTAAGTCACGAAAAGGGAACACAGGGAAAATGCGGCACTGAATGTGCCACAGAAAGGATACCTGTCTACGAGAGCTGCAGCAAGGCAGAGCCCCACCGGCCCCGCCGAGGCCATGCACAGTCAGGTGGCTCAGACTTCCTGCTTGTACACATCCACAGCTGACCACGGAGATGCCACGAGTGTGGATTTGGGGACTGTAAATACATTTAGGCAAGCCAGTGAATTTGCAAATACATAATCTGTGAATGAATAATGAGGAGCAATTGTGTATAAATGTACCTTGTAAACTCTGTTAAAGAGCAGAATAAATTGCAGAATAATTTGGGGACTAAAAGTTAGTTTGGTTAACATTTTTTAATCCTCCCCTGAGGACATGTTTTTTCACTCCTTTTGGCAAGAGAGGAAAGGAGAGAGAGACACATCAGTGTGAGAGAGAAAGAGTGCTTGGTTGCCTCCCATACGTGCCCAGAGGGAGATTGTACACGCCAGGGCCGGGGATCAACCCACAGCCTGGGTGTGTGCCCTGACCAGGAATCGAACCCTTAACCTTTTGGTTATGGGATGATGCCCCAGCCAACTGAACTATTTAACTCAGACAGAATAACTACATGCAAAGCTGATTTTTATCTATGTTAAGTTAATAAAGTAATAAATGTTATTTGAAAGGGACCACAAGTTCTTTGTTCAGTAAAGCTACAAAGACAACTCTTACTGTAAACTCTGGCTCTTCAGCCCTCACTTTTAATGCACAGTAGCAAGGAGAACCACTGTAATTTGATGTTTTGCGTTTAGTGGTTAACATGGCTTTGTGACCTCATTACTGAGGGAAAAACATTCCCTATGTATTACCAAAATATTATGTTTCCAAATATGTGACATTCATATGGAAACATTTTGATCTTAACTAGTGGTGTAAATGCTGTTCTTGGATTTTTGGTGCCATTTTATGTTGCAGACCAAGTACAAATTGACATTTTTCAAGCTGGTTTTGGTTAACTCCTTAATGTTGGAAATTGGAACTTTCCAATGCAATAACCTCTGCAAAATACCACTATGGATTATTAGCATGCTATGCTGTTGACAGAAGTACAAATGGAAAACACGCACGTACCTATAGGAATTTCCTCACAAAATGAAAGTGACCTGGGTGGCCTAAAAGACCTTATACTGGAAGTTAGTTTCCTATTTTGAGATAAAATACTAGAGGCTGGAATAGTCTTACCAGTAAATTCAGATTACGAGTGTTTTTGTCCTGAGAAATAGCCACATTTCCAGTGCTTAAAAAGCAGGCTCCTAGTCAGGTGATCCGCTTGGGCATGTGTCAATGTCACTGTGGCCGTTTGGCAACAGAGTCTCTCAGAAACTCCAATTAACCATGTAAATATATTTCATAGCTTCACATCTCACTTTGTCAGACCCCTGCTGCCTTTATATCATTAACATAAATGCAGGTGCAAATAGCAGTTATGTACTTTGATAGAAAGCAGTTGGAGACATTTCACTGTGGGACACAACACTTTCCGATTGTGTACATCTGTTCAAATAATGTATCCAGCCCCAGTGACATGAGCACAGGATGGAAACATCTGCCCCTGAGACAGTTGCCATATAGCAGATGCTTACATCTTTATTTAGGCAGATGGTTGGTGTGATGAGTTGAGCAGGAATAAAAGCAAAGTTGTTTGATGGAGATATTTAGAATGTTATGCAAGCCAAAAGTATAGATTAGGCATTTTATGTTTGTAAAAGTCTAATACTCCTAGGAATAGAAATTAATAAACCTAGTGATGCCTTTGATAGAGTAAGCATATTCTTGTCTTTAAATTAATTGACACCAAAATCCTAAAACATTTACAGAAATTCTAACATTTAACTTGCACTAGCAACAGCAAATAATGACTATTTGGTTTTGATAAAATAATTTAAAATGATTTCAAATGCATGTTAATAGTAGTTCTCTAAAAAACAGTACTCCATCAAAAAAAGAAAAACAATGATAGTATACGAGGTCTGTTCAGAAGGTATCCAGCTTTGTAATATGAAAAATAGAGACATTTATTGAAGAAGATAAAAAATACAAGAAACATTGTACAAAAAACAATGAGGCCTCAGTCCCCTTCAAAGTAGGCACCTTGGGACTTCACACAGTTCTCCCTGTTGCCAATAGCTGCCCCATTGTATTTTTCTGTCTGAAATTTCTTCCCTTTCAAAGGTGATTTTAGTTTTGGGGAAAGCCAAAAGTTGCAGGGCACCAAACCTGGGCTGTAGGGGTCTGAGTGACCTGGTGGATTTAATATTTCACCAAAAACCTCTGCACAAAATGTGATGCATTAACAGCACATTGTCATGATGAAGCTGCCAATCACCAGTTGCCCACAGCTGTGGCCTTCTGAATCATCTGAATAATTTCCATGGAGTAACATCCAAACTTAACACAAAATATGACGCAGATTCGCTGCTTTACTCGCTCAGTCATTTTGAATGCAATGGCCACACAGCACACATGCTCACTCAGTGGTGTCTACCACCTCCACTGACTAGTACAGAGAAGTCGTCATTGTTCACACATGCGCATTCCAGTCCACTCTCCTTGGCTGCAGGGTTACATTGATGTCACGCAAACTGTTCTCATTATGTTAGCAATGGCTGGACTTTTTCTGGACAGACCTTGGTGTATACTACCAGGAGAATCTTGTGATAATATTTCTTAAAATTGAGGGGAAAATACAAATGTCCTTAGTTTAAATGTAATTTATGACATATTTCATGAAGAGAAATTCAAATTAAGTAAAATATCTGAAGCATTACATACTTATAAGATTTTTTCAAGCAGTTTATTATAAAATCTGTATTCTAACTTGTCTCACTATTGATATTTTTATTATAACTGGCATTTTTATTAGGATACATTAACTTTAGGCACTTTATTTTCAAAACTCTGTTGTGTGGATCTGCCATATTATAGTTTCAAAAGAAATGTGAGAGAAACAAAAACTTGCTGAGAACAAGACAGTTCTAGATTTTATTTTCTATTTCATTCACACACACAGCAAAAAAAAATCATAGAATCTCAAAAAAGCTGAGATACTTGATTTCATCTTCAAAAGATCTCCAAAAAAATTTTTGCTTGTTTCAGGATGCTTTACACTCAAAACTCACTGAGGACCTGAAGGAACATCTGTGTGTGTCCATTGTCTGTTGGCATTTGCCATGTTTGAGACTGTGAACTGGAAACTAGGTAGTCATGAGTTCATTTTAAGATAATAAATTTATGTTAAGCTTACTGTAGCTTAACACAAATAACATTTTATGTAAATGGCTGCTTTCCAAAACAAAAAGTTAATGAGAGGACTGGCATTGACTTTTACTTTTTTGCAAATATCTTTAAAGTCTGGCTTCCTTGGAAATGGTTGAAGTCTCCTATCTAGTCCCGCATTCACTATGTTGTGCCATGTCGTCTGCCCCCCACAACCTGTCCCCCAACCTCCACCCCGCGGCTGTCAGCCTGCTTTCTATGAAACTGTCTCTGTTTTGCTTATTAGTTCATTTTGCTTGTTAGATTCCACATATGAGTGAAATCTTATGTACTTGCCTTTTTCTGACTGGCTTATTTCACTTAACATAATGCTTTCCACTTCCATCCATGCTGTTGCAAGGGTAGGATTTCCTTCTTTTCTACAGCCATATTGTATTCCATTGTGTAAATGTACCACAGCTTTTTATCTACTCTCCTGATAGATACGTGGGCTGCTTCCAAATCTTGGCTATTGCAAACAATACTGCAGTAAACATACGGTGCATATGTTGTTTCAAGTTAGTGCTTCAGGTTTCTTCAGATAAATTCCCAGAAGTGTAATCACTAGATCATAAGGTCAGTTTCATTGTTAATTTTTGAGGTATCTCCATACTACTTTCCACAGTAGCTGCACCCATCTGCATCCCCACTAACAGTGCATGAAGGTTCCCCATTCTCAACATCATTGACAGCATTTGTAGTTTGTTGATTTATTGATGATAGCTATTCTGACAGGTGATATCTCATTGTGTTAATAATTTGCATTTCTCTGGTGATTAGTGACATTGAGCATCTTTTCATATGGTTTTTGGCCATCTGTGTCCTCTTTGGAAAGAGTCTATTCAGGTTCTTTTCCCATTTTTTATTGGATTTTGGGGGTTTTGGTGTTGTTTTATAAGTTCTTTATAAGTTTTGGATGTTAGCCCCTTATCAGATGTATCACTGGCAGATATGTTCTCCCATTTAGTGGGTTGTCTTTTCATTTTGTTGATGGTTTCCTTTGCCATGCAAAAACTTTTTTGTTTGATGTAGACCCCTTTGCTTATTTTTGTATTTTGTTTCCCTTGCTTGATGTGATGTATCAGAAAAAATATTGCCATGAAAAATGTCTGAGATTTTACTGTCTATATCTTCTTCTTGGATATTTATAGTTTTAAGTCTAAAATTGTAAAGTCTTTAATCCATTTTGAGTTTATTCTTCTGCATGGTGTAAGAAGGTGGTCTAGTTTCATTTTTTTGCATATAGCTGTCCAATTTTCCCAACACCATTTATTGAATAGACTCTCTTTACCCCATTGTATGTTTTTGCCTAGTTTGTCAAATATCATTTTAATGTAAAGGCATGGGTTTATTTCTGAGCTCTCTATTCTGTTCCATTGATCTATTTGTCTGTTTTTATGCCTGTACCATGCTCTTTTGATTACTATGTCTTTAGACTATAGTTTGGGATCAGTTAGTGTGATTCCTACAACTTTATTCTTCTTTTTCAAGAATGCTTTGACCATTCAGGTTCTTTTATGGTTCTATATAAATTTTTGGAATATTTGTTCTAGTTCTGTGAAATATGCCATTGGTATCTTGATAGGAATTGCATTGACTCTGTAGATTGCTGTCAGTAGTATGGACATTTTAATGACATTAATTCTTCCTATCCATGAGCTTCCACTTATTTTTCTTCAGTTTCTTTCTTCAGTGACTGTAATTTTCCAAGTACAGGTCTTTTACATCTTTGGTTAAATTTATTCCTAGGTATTTTATTTTTTGATGGAATTGTAGATGGGGTTGTTTTTTTTATTTTCTCTTTCTCGTTGTTCATTATCAGTGTATAAAAATGCAACCGATTTCTGGATATTTATTTTGTATCCTCCTACTTCACTGAATTCATTTATTAGATCTGGTACTTTTTTGGTGGAATCTTTAGGGTTCTCTATATACAGTATCCTGTCATCTGCAAATAATGACAGTTTTACTTTTTCCTTTCCAAATTGGATGCTTTTTATTTCTTCTTGCCTGATGCTGTGGCTAGGACTTCCAGTACTATGTTGGATAACAGTGGAGAAAGCAAACATCCCTATCTTGTTCCCAATCTTAAGGGAAATGCTTTTAGTAACTTTGCATTGAGTATGCTGTAGGCTGTGGTTTGTCATATATGGCCTTTATTACATTGAGGTATGTTCCCTCTCTTCCCACTTTGCTGAGAGTTTTTATCGTAAATTGGTGGTAGATTTTATTAAATGCTTTTTTGCATTATTGCTATCATCATGTGTTTTTTATCCTTCATTTTGTTTATGTGATGTATCATGTTTATTGATCTGTAGATATTGTACCAACCTTGCATCCCTGGAATAAATCCCACTTGATCATGGTGTATAATCTTTTTGATGTTATGCCGTATTTGGTTTGGTAATATTTTGTTGAGGATTTTAGCATCTACATTCATTAGGGATATTTGCTTATAATTTTCTTTCTTTGTAGTTTGTTTATCTGGTTTTGGAATTAGGATAATGCTGGCCTCCTCAAATGAACTTGGAAGTCTTCCCTCCTCTTGAATTGTTGGGAATAGTTCAAGAAGGATATGTGTTAGTTCTCTTTGAGTGTTTGGTAAAATTCACCCATGAATCCTCTGTTTCAGCACTCAGAGCTTTAAAAAGGCACATCAAGATCAGGAGTTATAAAATGTTGTACCGCCTTTTTGTTGCTCCACTGAGAGAGTGTGTGGGAGAGAATGTGACTGCTTGAACAGTTTGCTGTCTCTGCCTTAGTTCATGCTAAGGCACCGTAGCAGTGCTACCCAGTTCTCCCTTTTGCCCATCAGTGCGATGCTGCAAAGGCCAACATAGTGGAAAAGGAAGTGGCATCTTAGTGTTGGTGTGAGAAGGGGTCGCTGGGACCCTCCCTCCACAGGGTTTGCACACTGCCCTTTGAGAAACAACGATCCCATGTAATCCTCTCTTGTAAAGGGAGAAGCTAAAGCCAACGAGGATATCGTGTTGCTCAGACTCACATCCTTGGATGGAAGAACCAAGGCCACCTCTGCTCTCTTATATGTAAAGCAATTTGTCTTGTTTTCCCCGAGGAGCCCTTCTAAAAATGGAAAATTCCCCAGATCCAAAAACCATAGGCCACAGCACTGATGTTTTATCAAGTTTACTGAACAGGCACATGAGGAATTTAGAATTTCTTTCTGCATCTTTAGACTTTTTCATTCAGGCCCAATGTTGTTCAGTGACCTCAGTTTTAAAGACAGGTAGGATGGGTTTAGAAAATATCTAGGAAATTTATATTATTTGTAAAATTATAAAAGACTTAGTAATGATTTTTTTCATTTTTCTCGTAAAAACTGTCAGTACTTAAAAGTATTATTAAATGTATTGTTAATTGTTGCTTTGAAAAAGCCACTTTGTTGTAAGTCTGACTTGTTCACCGGGAACTCTGTAAAAGCAGGCTCACACGCAAGAAGCCTGGTGTAACACCTTGGCTTGGGCACTGGGAGGGAAATCACTCTGTAAATGTCGCTGCCTACCTCTCTGGCAACTGTACTGTACATCCCTGTTAGAAAAACCAGCTTGTTGTCCCTCCTAATAGTGATACTGTGATTGGAAAAGGTTAGTCAGTATGATCTTGATTTTATTATCAACACAGAGATGGGTTATGTGGCACATACCCGCATAGGACGTAGACTAGCATAAACAGATAAATTGCAGAATACTTTGGAAAGGTCGGTGTGTTGAAATCCACCTGGATTCAAATCCAGCTGTCACTTACCAGCTCTGTGCCCTTGCAAGAAACTTTCAGTTTCTGCATCTGTGGACTGAAGATATTAATATCAAGAGCTGCTGAAGGATTAAGTGAGATAATAAATTAAGCACCCAGTCTGACTCCTGACAGAAAGACATTTTAATAGTGCATACCAGAATTCAAGGGTTTAGGAGGTTTAGGAAAGAATAGAAGTTGGTGCATAGAGACAGGGAACATATACACCACCCACAGTCAGTAACTTTGCTCCTGAAGAAAAGAAGGGCTAGGACAGTAGGTTGAAGAGGAAACAGAGTCTAAGGACTCTTACCAGTTGTTTTGTTTTTATTTGTGTGGGTGTGCGTTCAGCAACGACAAAGGAAAAAGCAAGACAGCGCTGTTGAAGGTTAACAGTTCACTCGTTCAGTAACTAACATCTTGGGTGACTGCCATGTAGCAGGTACTGATCTAGGGACAGAGGTCCTGGTGCGAACAAACAAGCCCCTGCTTTCTTGGAGCTAATGTGTAGTTGCAGGAAGGCAGGTGAACAATCTCACTGCAAAGGGAAGTGCTGTGAAGGACAAAACCTGGGGCAGAGCGCTGCCTGGGGCAGGAGGGTCAGGGAGGGCCTCCCTGACCGAGGGCTCTCTGCTGGAGTGGGTCCCCAAGGCCGCACGAGGGGCCTGGAGGGAAGCATAGGGTGAGGAACAGGGTCGGAAATGCTCCATTTTCTTATTCTGAGAGGGACATTTTTTTCCACATTTTAATGTTTTAGGACTTGAGGTGGATGAGTTGTATACTTAAGAGTGTGCTTCTCCCTTCTTTCCCTGCACCCTAGAAAGGGTAAATTAATTTGTGTTGTGTAATTGAAGAAGAGGGTTTAGAAGTAGAAAGAAGGGATGGTGAATGAATTCCTACTGGATTACCTCTCTTTTCTCCATGAGGTCTCAGACCCCTCAGGCTGCTATACCAAAGCGCCAGAGACTGGCTGGCTTACGAACAGAAATTTACTTCTCACAGCCATGGAGGCTTAAAGCCCAAGAGCAGGGTGCCAGCATGGTCGGGCTCTGGTGAGAGCCCTCTTCTGGGTTGCAGACTGCCATCTTCTCCTTGTGTTCTCACGTGGCAGGAAGAGGGCGAGAGAGCTTGCTGGGGTCCCTTTTATGAGGGCACTCATCCCATTCATGAGGGCTCCACTCTCATGACCTTCCAAAGGCTTCGCCTCCTGATAACACTACACTGGGTGGTGAGGATTCAACATATGAATTTGAGGGGAACACAGACATTCAGTCCACTGCAAGGTTAATGCCCAGAATCACTGGCAGGAGAGAAGAGGGCCATGGGGGAAAGGTGGAGGAGGGAGTGGGACCTGGGCTAGCCCCTGAGAGGACCTAAGGGAGCCTGCAGAGGTAAGAAACAGATAATGGGTTAGGTCGGCAGCTGGAGACTGGAAACCTTAAATTTACACTGTTGTCCAGCATTCACAGTGCTGGGACTTCTCCCACACTGGGTAGCCAGCAGTGTGAGTGGAGAGCGTGGTGGAGCCAGTGCGGGAGGTACTGCAGGAAGACAGCAGCAGGGTGAACCCACAGATTGCTGGCTGGGAGTGTCTGTGGATGGTCAGCTCTGAAGCCCGCCCCAGAACCAGGAGTACCTGCCTACATACACACACATCCTAACGTGAAGAGCCTCAAAGAAAAGAGAGGGCAGGTGAATTGCATAATCCTTCCACCTCAGAGAAAATGGAGAGTGAACTCTTGCATGTTCCTATCCTGTAGCTGAGAGTAAACGTTTCCTTCAACCAGGTTCTATAGATGTCATCCAAAGAACAATAAAGATACTGGAGAAGAAACTGGGCAGAATTCCAAAGACAAGGATTCCTAAGCAGTCCACAGCTTTTAAACTCTGATGACCTTGCTCTTTGTTAAGGTAAAGTATGCCTTGATTAAAGAAATACGTAACAGTAAAAAAAAAACCCACAAAGACTTACAAAGTAGGAGTTTTAGAGAATACTTATGGCCATAAGGGCATATACATGGTCCTGTGCATTGGTACTTATGACTCATGAACTATTTGGCATTAAAGTTGAAGCATTGAAAAACCTGCAGTAAAAAAAAAAAGTTATAAATCACTGTGAGTGGAAGATAAATTAGAACTGAAGATAAAACGTCTGTAAAACTATACTATAAAAGGGAGGAACAAGTACTTCAGTTTTTAAAGTGCAGTTTGCCAACTTTGCATATGAACTAAATCCATTTTTGAAATTATAGTGTAAAAATAAGAACATCTTTTTGCTTCTGTCCCTTCTTTCAACTATACTGCTGTTGAAACATGGTGTGCTTTTACCACTGGAGTTCACAATCATGGTATTTCAACCAAAGGCAAGAGCCTTCAGCCTGTGGCGTGTATCCTGGTTGAGTTGGCCCACGTGACTGCACGTCAGAATTGATGTGGAAACCCGACTCTCCCTTTATGCCACCAAGGAAAAGGTTTTCTTCACCAGCAGTCATCTTGTTAGTCGTCCCAGATACTTAACTCTTCCATCCGATATTGAAATGGTTGTGAGATTTCAAAAAGAGAGGGTCCATTTTTATTTTATTTTAAAGAGACACTTCTTTTTCCCCCATCTTTCTTTATTTTATGATTTTATTTATTTAGTTTCAGAGAAAGGGAGGGAGAAAGAGAAAGAGAGAAACATCAATGTGTGGTTGCCTCTCACGTGCCCCCAACTGGGGACCTGGCCCACAACCCAGGCATGTGTCCTCACTGGGAATCCAACCAGCAACCCTTTGGTTTGCAGGCCACCGCTCAATCCACTGAGGCACACCAGCCAGGGCGAGGAGGCCCATTTTTCATTTGTTGGTGGAAGATTTCTTCTTATGAGACATTCATGCAACTTACTAAATCTTGTTTGCAGGAGGTATTTCAATGCTCACCAGTCTTTTTGAGAAACAGCTGACTCAGAAAACAGCAGAATCTGGAAAAAGTGTGCACAGGTATTTGTTTTGGGTGCTAAAACATGAAATGAAGTGATTTACTGTTTTTACCTTGATGAAGTGCAGTTATCAAAGCCTTCTAAACCTCAACTGTATGACTCAACTGAATATTAACAATTATAGTAATGTTACCAAAAAAATAATTGTAGGATGGGGTTATGCTACTCGGTCATTCATAGATTTGAGTAAAGATGCAAAATGACTATTTTGTAATAATGAATAAAATCTTGTCCATGTAACAATATTTTTGGCCTTAAAGCTAAACAACTTTCTAAATATATTAAAAATAAATATTTCTCATACATTTTTTCAACTGTTTTTCATCAGAAACACCTTAAATCAAAACAGTTCTTCCCAGAAACGAGGACTGATAAAAGGGGGCTTAATTAAAATGAAGGGGAAATTGATTGAAATTGAGGATTATTAAAATGTATTGTAAATGTTAAACCTTTTTAATTGTTTTTCATTTGGGACATTAATTATACAATTAATCAGTTACCTTAAGCAATTTCTTGATGATTTCTCTAAAATGCTGAGATCTACCAGAACGCACTTTTAGAACTCAGAATCCCCTGCCCTGCCCTCGGTGAGAGCCTGCACGTCTCAAGGCTGCACTGAGAAATCTCGTGGCACTGCTCCCACAGACGTCCTGAGAGTTGTCCCCAGGCCCACCCTAGACCCCGTCCCTCACAGGGCTGCTGGGCCTGTCCCCACCTGCGAACAGTCTGCTGGCAATGCTTTCTTCCCAGCAGGTTTGAGAGCAACATCAATATTCAATATAAACAAAAGCAGGGAGATTTTCCCCATAAAACAGCTCCTTAAAATGCATGTATGTTAATTCCTGTTCACTGCCATTGTCCATCTGATTATGGCTTTGTCCACTGGGACGTGGAGACTCAGGGCAGAGCATCAGGGAACCGGACAGGATGGATCAGGCATCCGGAAGGTCGAGCTGCCACAGTGGGCAGCAGGAGAGCGGCAGGAAGGAAGACGTGCTTTACAGATTTACTGGGAACACTATTGACAAGTAACAGCCATTTCTTCCCTCTTTCTTTCATTTCTCTCTCAAAAAAGAAACCCCAGTTTAAGGATTCAGTACTATTTCCATAGGATTAGCATTCAATATTTGTGGGGGGGGGGTTCCCATTAAAAATAAACGTCAGGAACCTCATATGTTTTGGCAAGAGGAAGTGGCAAACTCACGTCTGCTGAGCGTCTAACACGTGGTGGGCACTACTCTTCGTGGGCCTTCTTCGTGTAATCCCGATAGACCTTTGTAGCCAGAAACTCTCAGTATGCGACTTCATAACTGAGAACAGTACGGCTCAGGGAGTGTCTTTCACAAGCCACAGGACAGAACCAGGAGCTGAAAGCACCTCTGTCTGAACCCAAAACCCATGATCTTTCCGCTAGAGATGACAGTGGTGGCCGTAACCGTGCATAAAAGCTTACAGTCTGCACGTCAAAGTGGAAAGAGCCCTTAGAGTAAAACATGGGCCAAGGTTTGAGGCTCAGCCTGTTACTTAGCAGCTTTGAAATCTTTATAAAATGTACATATAACAGTAATTCCCAATTCAGGCTATTGTGGAGCCGAAATGATAATGCATATAAAGTATGCACCGGGCCTGATATAAAATATGCCTTATCATTGGAATAATGTTTAAGAAACAGTATTGGTAAGTGCTAGGAAATGAAGTTCCGATGCTCAGAAAAAGGATTCTTATTCTTGCTAAGCCAGGCTGTGGATTCGGTGTTTGGCAAGGCAGTTCTCAGAGGCCTGCATAAGTGCAGAGTAGGTGTCTGGATATCACCAGTCTTGTTGCAGAGGCAGAGGAGAGGGAGTCAGGTAAGAGCAGAGGTCAGCAGAGCCGGGCATGTGCCAAGGAGAATGGAGAAATCTAGGCTGAGGACACAAGACATTTATTTGGGAATGTGCTTACTTCTTTTGTATAGTGTCAGATTTCCTGAAATGTGGGTCCTGGACGTAACGTCTCTAGGAGGAGGTCTTGGTGCCGCAGATACATGGGACAGAAATGGCATTTGGCATCCTGTGACCCTGGAAACAGAAGAACACTGTGCCTCTGCCAGCACATTTAACAGTGCACGCTCCACAGTCAGCGCCCAATCAACTCCTGCTGACTGTGCTGCTGCAGAGCCCCGGCAGTGCCCTGGGGAGAGGGAAGGCAATAGCTAAACGTGTTTATAGGGTTTTCAACAAAATTAAGTTGAGCTCCCCTGTGTTATGAGGCAATTCTTTTATCTCAGATGTCTCTGGGGTTTTACCATATTTGTTTTAACCAAAGACCGTCCTGGGAAACTGTTTGAACCCAACTGGAATTTATTATTTGAAAGCCAAGTGGGAGGGGAAAAAGGGATGCCAACAAATAAAATTGAAAATAGGGCTTTTTAGTTTAATAAAGTTAAAACTTAAACAACACGTAACAGTTTCGGCTCTTGACGTGGCTAAAACTTGGCAGTACTTTCGTTTTGCTCCTGGATCCCTGGAGCCTGTTTCAAGAGCAGGGACACGCCTCTCTTTCTGTCCCTGCTCCCGCTGCATGTGGAGCATAGGCCTGTGGCCCCAGTACACGGGATCATGGAGTTGTGCCCACGCCGACAAAGGCACAAGCAGGAACGACTGCTGGAAGGAACAAAGGAGGCTTTGGTTCTGCCTGTGGAAATCAGGAAGTGAGCCGTTGCAGCTGTTGCCTGCCCCAAGAACCGCTCTGTAACATTATCTGTGCCAGATGTGTTGTGAAGCAGATGGTCAAGCTGGCGCAGATGTGGGCACTTAGCACCATTGAGCCCTCACTTCCCCCCCGCTGCCTCTGACACGCAGCCGAGCTCCATCAGACCAAACTCTCTGGAGGTGATGGAGGAAAAGGAGGAAGACGCACAGTGCACTTTGCCCAAACAAGTGCCTGGCAACCTTGTTGGATTTGTCAGAATCCTATGGAGAGTAAGTGGCAAGTTCAACTTTAAAAATCTGCTTTTACCTTCAAATGATTACTAATTTTCCATGAGTTCTTTCTAATAAGTAGGCTTTGGGAAAGAATCATTTAAAGGTAATTGAAGTTGGGAGATCAGACAAGCTGTTTTTATTTCAAAATTTCTTTTTTTCTTCCCTAAACATTCAGAGATAGTGGTATATTTTACAGTGAATCAGGACAACTTGTATATGATTTTCCTCCTTTTGAGGAGAGTGAAGGAGAGGAAGATCATTGCTTCAAGTTGGAAAGGGACAGATCTGAGTTGTGTGGACTTTGGCACATTATTTAACTTCCTTAAGACTTGTTTTTCTTAATCTATAAAAGGGAAACAAAATATTTATGTGCAGGGTTTAGGTGAGGGTTCAATTAAAAGACCTAGCACAGATTCTAGATCATAGGAAGGACTCAATATCTATTGGTTTCCCTTTAATCCACAGTTAGATCAGTTTCTGTAAATGTCACTTTTCAAAATAGTTATTTTTCATATGCTTAACGTATTAAAAATGGCCCACAATTAAAATCCTGATATTAAGTATTCACATTGTATAATTTTGCAAAATTAATTTTACTGAGTGAGCCTTTTATGTTTTCAGTTCATAAAAGACCATGTTTACAGCCTGAGCATCCTGTGAGTCTCTTAAACTGTGTTCTGGGTAATTTGCAGGACCTCCAGAAATTACGAATGTCAGTGGAACTTTCTACCTCTCATTATTTAGTGCACATGTCTACGACGTCTGTAATTTAGTAGGTGACAGGTGAGAGTTTTTGGTCGCCATCTGCGAAGGGCCTTCTAAGTGTGCGGTGGAGCAAACCACTCTTGCAGCTACATTGTGAAGAAATACCTCCTGTAATCAAACAATCTTACTGTCTTAGAGTTTTGAAAACTGAATTGGCACTTTCAGCTTCTCTAAGAACTCCTATTCAAGCTATTTTCAAAAGAAAAAAAAGAGCCTGTAGTTATTGTAGCATGACTGACCTTTACTGCAGATTGCCTTGTTTCGTCCTAAAGAGCCGAGTGTCTGGGGGACGCTTTTCCGGACCCCAGTTGTGCTGGGAGGTAATGAGTTCTGACACTCCTCGGTGCCTGACTTTCAGGGGTGGCTTTGCACTGCCCGTCAGATCATCAGATCAATGCCCTTATCACTAGCAATTCCTGTGACCGAGTCGACAAGGAAAATAAAAAGCACGGCACACTGTCTGTGTGTAATCTAGACGTAGTTGTTTGTTCCCACCCACACACTTACCCGTCATGAATATCCCGGAACGGTTTTCAACCTTTTTCATCTCATGGCACACATAAACTAATTGCTAAAATTCTGTGGCACACCAAAAAAATATATATTTTTCCAATCTGACAAAAATATATAGGTATAATTATGATTCACTCACAGCAGATGGCCATTGTTGTGTTGGCTATTGTCATTTTTTTGTTCGACAATCTAAGGGAAAAGAGGCCAGTGCCCTGACTAAATAGGCAGGTACTGCATGTTTTACAGATGTTTGCGGCTCACCAGTTGAAAATCGCTGTCCTAAAAGATACCCTTTCTAAAAATAGATTCAGATAGAGAAACTTTCATACTCCTTTCATCATTCAACAAATGTTTATAAGCACCTCCTGTATGAAGGCACAAAAAGTATTCAGTGCAAAATAAGCACCTGACTCATCCTGACCTCTTAGTGCTCCGGGGTCCCCACCCCAGAGGCCACCTAGCACTAGTTTCTTTTGTTTCTTTTGACACCTTATGCATATACGGGAATATATTTTTGTGTGTGCATGTCTCACAGTCTTTTAAAATCCAAGTGACAGCACACTATAAATCTCACATCTTGGAGAGTATTTCATATCAGTCTAACTCATTTGCTTTTTACTGCCGCATAGCATTACATTGTAGGGGTGGATGATTATTCTGTTAATACCCTATTGCTAGACATGTACTAATTCCTACGGTTCGGGTTTGTTTTTCTTCTATTTTTGTGGCTTTGCCATCTTTCTCCTATCTTGTGTTTCTTCTCACGCATCAGTTTCATTCCCCATCACTTACTCCTTATTGATCCCGGGAAATGAGACTCAACACACCTTCATGAAGACTCTCACCCTTGCATGTACTTCCGACAGATCTAGGTAAACCTGCGTAAGTTAAATTTACCCAATGAGCCCTTATCTTTTTACCCCACAGATTTCTTGTGGTAAGCCTATGATAATTGATCACGAAGCCAGCTGATAAACTGGTCTACCCTTGTATCCACATCTCTAAATTACAGGGAACTTGAGGAGAACTAACTGTTTGACAGGCTCCATATCTGTCACCTAGGACTCCGTCGTTTCAAGTTGCCCAGGCGTCTCCCTCATCAGTACTCTCCCTTGCTGGGACCACGGGTCACCCCGGAGGGTCTCCTTTGCTCCCGGACCTGACCACAGTTGGCCTTCTTTTCCTTTGAATATCATCGCTCTTCCTGTGTGACTTTATTTTCATTATAATGTGGAAACTTTGGACGATCAATCAGAGCATGTCAACTTCAGCAGCATCATGATGAGCTCACTCCCTTTGGAATGGCTCATTTCTGGAAACCTTACCTGTCAGGGAGCTGCCTTCTTTCTTACACGTGCTCATGAAAAAGAGGAAGGCCCTGCGCAACTTAAGTCTTCAGAGGCTTTGAGTTGACCTTGACCACTGGTGGTGGCTTCAGCTGCGTCTCCTGTTCTTTGTTATTTCTGCTCCTCTTCGTGTTGACATTACCATCCTCTGCCTCTGAGGTTCAGTTTTTCCATTTCTAGTTGATTCTGCTTTCTACACTCTCATCCCCTCGCCTTTTTCCCTCTATATCTGTGTTTCTTTAATGCAGTTTCTTCTTCAGAGTTTGCTTACTTCTTTGACTATTTTAGTTTGTATCCCAGCAGCATAATTTACTGTTCTCTCTCATTTCCTCAGATGGTTAGTCAGTTGGCCTCACCCACCCCTTGATTTTAAAGTTTCTTAACATGATACTAACTCATTTTTTTTTATTCTGGCACTAAGTGTAATTTAATTAAAACAACAAACAACACGCGGGCTGCGAACCGAAGCATTGCAGGTTCGATTCCCAGTCAGGGCACATACCTGGGTTGCAGGCCATGGCCCCCAGCAACCGCACATTGATGTTTCTCTCTTTCTCCCTCCCTTTCTTCTCTAAAAAATAAATAAATAAAATCTTTAAAAACAAACAAACAACAACAGCAATGTTCTAGAGATATAGCCTCATTTCTTTTTTTTAATTTTCAACATTTGGAAATGTTAAAGTTTGCTTTTAAGTAATTTTTATTTTTTTAGAAAATGTTTTATGTTCCATCTGTAAAATCTTTATGTCAGCCATTAATCATTTTATTACCACTTACAAATTCAACAAGTAATTATTACATTTCTACCACATGCCCAATACTGTTCTAGGCCCTGAAGACATAGGCCAGCTCCCTGCCCTCCAGGAATGCACTGTCAGGGGCGTGGGGCCCATCATGTAGTCCCTAGGGTGGAGCCAGGGTGCCAAGGAAACTGAAATGGGGGGTGGGGAGTCCAGAGCGCAGGTAAGTTCCAAATAAGGTAGAGAAGAGCTCCCCGCGAGAGCAGTGCGGAGACGGAGGGAATGAGTGTGTGGCACCGTGAAGGAGCAGCAGAGACGCCGCCGTGGCTGGAGAGGAGGGATAGTTAGAGAGGTCTCAGCAGCCAGATGGCAGGAGGCCCTGTTGGCTGTTGCGGGGACCTTGGCTTTGGCTCTGAGATGAAGAGCCACTGGGCAGTTGGGGGCGGTCACGTGAGGTGATGTGGCGTATGCTTTGATGTATTATTGTTGCATGTTATTTCAAGAGGATTTATGACTAAGGACAAAGTAGCCTTTCTTCCAACTCTTCTTGGTGTAAATATTTTGTGCTCAATCAATTAAGAGTATGAACTAGATATAAATGACCCAGCGTTTTTTTCTCTTCTTTCCTTCCTCACGCTGATCTGTTGTGTGGATGCAAAGACTGTTATTATTGTTAATGTAATTTTTTAACAAGCCTTGTCTCTAGGTAACCAAAGCTATCAATAAACCTTGTCTCTAGGTAACCAAAGCTATTGATAATTTTAATCTTTTTGCAAAACCTCATAATCCCAATTTACCATACTTATTTGCAACGTCAGTACTTCTCCCAAAAAGATGAGATGAGGGTTAAAATGAAAGACATGTATTTAACTTTCAAGGCTCTGAAAATAACACTAAAAAGTAAATAACTTACATAGGAAGAAGAAGCAAATGTCACAGATCTAGTTAGGTAACTATCGCCAGGTGATTGACTAATCAGTTTACCCATGAACCTCGTGGAAGCAAAGCTGGAAAGGAAGATGGGCTACGCAGTTCCCCTTGTGCGGGTTTTCCAGGCCACAGCACTGGTGGCTTCTCTTCTTGTTCTACTGCAAGCCCCTATGGGCAACGCGCTTTTAACATTCTCTTTCTTTCCCAGACGCTTATTGCTTTATAAAATAAGTTGGTCAGTATACATTTCTTATTCCTATTACTCTGTGATTTGTGCATACTCGAAGTGTCATTTTCACTGGAAAAAAAAATCAGCTTTCTGCTAAAATTGTTAGTTTGGTAGCTGAAGACGTTAAAATCAAGGTTGATTTTTTCAAAAATGTTTTAATTGTCTTTCTCACTAGATTCCAGCTACCTAGGGCAGAAACTGTCTGTTCATCTTTGTATCCTTGATAACCCTAAACAAATAATTTTTCACACCTCTGTTCATAACTCCAAAATCTAAAAAGCTCTGAAAACAAAAAATGTTATCAAAAGTTGGATACCAAAACTCATCCAGAGGCAAAACCTGAACTAAAACTATTTAGAAATCTTCATTTGTCCCACTTGTGTGATTACTCACTCATTTATATATTTTGCTACAGAAGTGGCAACAGGCTTAATTTGGGGTGCTCTGCAGACTCTGTTGGGTATTATGTAACATTTAGTCTGTGCACCTTATGACTTTTTAAAAATTAGTAAGTAAAAATTTCAAGATATATTGTGCCCCAAAGATTTTAGAAAAGGGACTGTGGGCCTGTCGTAGCCACACCCTAGGGTCATGCAGGGACCCAGCACATGTGAGTTGGGGTGAAATGAGGCACTTAGGAATGGGAGATTTTTCTGCAGCCGGGCCTCACAACCCTGAGGCCTCAGGAATAAAACAGATGATTCCGTCCTTAGAAGCAGCTCAGTGACATGTTTCCTGAATTGTTTTCTTAGAGTAGTAGTAATTGGTCTTCAGTCATAACAAAGGGGTAGGATGAAGTGCTATTCTGTTAGTTAAAACTGTTCCTACATGTCCTAGGAGGTGCTTTTTGTGTGAGTTTGTGTATTTTTTATGTTGTCTCTGTATCTTTACCTATCACTTTCTATCTTTTTGTTTTTCTTCAACATTTTTTAAGGTGTCAAATCAGCTTTTTTAATACTGGTGATTTAATTGCAAAAGCACACATAAACAGTTTGAAAGGTGTGAGAAGAAATTCACAAGTCACATGGGGAAACAGCAACAAAGCTAGCATTCAGTCTGGAATTCATCCACTGTGCAAACCCAGTCGCACTGCCAAGGGGTCAGATGGTGTGTCCTGAAAGTCAGTGAAAAATGAGTGTGATACAAGAAACATTTGTTTCATACTGAAGATACAGGGGGAAATATCAAGATGAATTAAATATCAGCTTCACCCTCACAAAGCTTAAGCTTTTAGAAACAACAAACATGTATATAAAATAAGTAAAATACACAGTAGAACAGACCAGAGGGTGGCCAGCTCAGCAGAGCAGGACAGGAGGGGGTGGCACCAGCCTGTGAAGACACATGGGAGTTGGGGTAATAGTGGGGGCGGACCTAGGAGAGTAAAGTTAAGCAGGACAGTCCCAGCTCTCAAGAAGCTTTGTTTAGTAGTAGAGACACAGAAACAGATAAATTATTATGAGAAGTAGCGAACGTTATTTACATGGGAGCTATGGAACTTCAGAGGAGAATAATAATTGATCCTCGGGAAAGGTAGGCAGGCATCCACCTTCACGCTGGGTGCTGAAGAACGCAGGAGCTTGCCCAGAAGAGTAGGGGTGGGTCTGGGAATGCCTTCCAGGCAGAGTAAATGATGAGATGCTTAATGTCCACTCTCAACAACAGCACAACTATATCAAGGTGACTTTTTGCATTGTAATGTCATTGCAGGTGAATCAGTCATGCCTTCGGGAACAGTACAGAGTGGCAAAGGTTTGCAGAATAAGAGTCAGTTCAGGACCATCGCACCGAAAATTGTTCCCAAAGTCCTAACTTCCAGACTGCTGTCGGGCCACTCGCCATCACTCTCCGATCAGGTGACTCCGGGCCCTCCCACCAGCTCCACACCGCTGGGGCTGCCCACCCAGAACTATGCTCTGATGCAGGTCACTGGCCCGGAGGGGACTTTTTCTCTCGTCGCATTGCCTCACATCGCCTCGGCTCCGCCAGTCCAGAAACGAAGACTGTCCCTGCCTGAAAACCTTAAACTGCCGATCCCTCGATACCAACCCCCAAGAAATAACAAAGGATCAACCAAGAACTCCGTCCGGAGCTCCTCTGAGAGTGGCCGTCGCAACCCCCCTGCCCAAACCCAAACAGCCCCTCCCCTCCCTGACCGTCCTGAACCCCCTCCCCATCCCAGCCCACCCGAGCCAGTGCCGTCACTGAACGCAGCCCCGGCCGGTGTCAGCATGGACACACTGACCAATGACCGTGGACAGCTGAACCGTCCTGACACCCCAACATCATCCATGCCAGAGGAGCCCTCTGCCAAGCGGGGCCTCTTGAAGATTTCAGGGAAAGAAAACTTTGCAAGCAAAGAAACATCCAGTAAACCTTCTGTTGCTGCCAGTGAAAAACATAAAGAACCACTTGATCTTGCAAAAGGCACGATCAAGTTATCGCCAGCCATTTTTGGCAGTGCGCTTGCATTGATGCCCTCGGCCCCCAGAGGTAAATTGCCAATCTTACCCTACTCTAGAATGAAGACAACAGAGGCTTATAAAAATGAGTCAGATGTTAACACTGCAGACCTTTCTTTACCTGGGCTCAGGGCAGACTGCGATAAGACATCCACCATCACAGAAGGCTTTGATGCAGCCGCCAAAGTGGCCACGAAGATGCCTGGTACGCAGGTGCTGAAGCAGAGTCCCTGTGAAAGTGCCTTTTGTTCAGCCACCAAGATGGATCTCAACCACAAAGCAAAACTGAATGGTGGGGCAGCAAAGAGAAAAGGAAGGAAACTGAAGGTACCAGATGAGATCTTGTCATGTCAGGAGGAAAGGAGGAAATGTAAAAGAATAAAAAATGATCCCCAACAATCCAGAGACCAAAAACCTGGAGCTATGAAAAAATACCGTAGCATTATGCCCAAACCTGTCATCACCACGCCCGCTGTGACTCCCGTGGCTTCTCCTGCCACTGTGCTACAGTCCCAGCGGCCCGGCGGCCCAGCACAGGACCTTCTGTTAAGTCATTCTCTCCCTTCTAAATATCTCGGCTACAAGCAAGACAGCAGCTCTTCGTGCCCTAGGCCCAGCTCTGCACTCCGAAATGGATTCTCTGGCATTAAGAAGCCTTGGCACCGATGTCCTGTCTGTAACCACCACTTCCAGTTCAAGCAGCACCTTCAAGACCACATGAACACGCACACGAACCGACGGCCTTACAGTTGTCGGATCTGTCGCAAGACGTACGTCCGTTCCGGCAGCCTGAGCTCACACGTGAAGCTTCACCACGGCGAGAACCGCTCGAGGAAACTCGTGTGCTGTGAATTTTGTGCAAAAGTGTTCGGTCATGTCAGAGTCTACTTTGGCCATCTGAAGGAAGTGCACAGGGTGGTCATCAGCACTGAGTCCGCCCCCAGCGAGCTGCCGCCGGGGGACGTGCCGAAGAGCAGAGACAGAGAGGCGACTGTGCAGAGGTGAGTGCCGAGCTGTGTGGATTTGGGGGACAGGCCAAGGTTTCATATTCAGGAAGATAATTTGTAAAACACCCCTCAGTGGGACAGCTACCTCTTTCCTCTAGCTCTGTGAAGAATAATCTCATTTCTCCTTGGTTTCTGATCAGTCATGATTTATGATGACACCAGCTCCGGGGAGCCAGGCCACAAATGCCTTCCTGAGATGTGCTGGGGACCATCAGGCGGCATATGCTTTTTGTGTCTGACGTGTGAAATATTAAACATTGCATATAGTTCCCGGTGCTCTTTACAAGTAGTTTCCCCAAAGTGGTATTCACAGAATTTATGTCTAAACAGTGTCCTTTGCTCCAGAACATCACATAACCCACGGTGGTGGCATGGTGCGAACAGACCCTATGACGTCCTGACCTCAAACCCTCTGCATTAGTCCTGTGTTTTTCTTCAGGTACATTAACTTCTTCCTGTGAGATTCCGATTTGCAGGTCCTGCTCACTGGCCTTGTCAACAAATGGGCTAAGCCGTCCGTAAGCCTGGCGGGCAGGGCTCTCCCACCGCAACAAGTCCACCAGGGAGTCTCACTAAACCAAGTCCTCGTGAGCACCGTGGAAATGAACCATTCCCACGCTAGACCTTCTGGCCCCTGCCATTGTTTTACTGTACTCCATTTTGATTTTTAGGTAACATGTCCAGACTGTATTTGGTGTTCGAGGCTAGCAGTGGCAGCGGCGGGTGGAGTGGGACAGGTCCTGTCAGCCAAACCCAGCGTGCTCCTGGAGCGCCTCCCTGGGTGCCCCCAGACTCTCGCCTCTGCCACCTGTTCCTGCGGTCACCAGAGACTAGTAGGCTGCCCCGGGGGCGACGCGCGAATGCCCCTGGCAGCTGGAGAAGTGTGCGGCCCCACGCAGGAGTGACCAGCAGGGTCCCGTGGCCCTGCTGAAGGCCTTCCCGGGCTCCCTCCATCTACCCGTCAGCCTCGTGCTTCTCGGCAGCAGGTGTGTTTTAGGTCTTTGGTGGCTCAGAGCTTAAAAAAGGAAAAGTTCCAGTGCTGTTTTTTCCATGCAATTTTGTATTAAATATTTTCCCCCTTTTCAGGGACAAGTCCAGCCCAGAAGAAGACCTCCTCCTAAACCAGGCAGGTGAAGTCAAATTGCAGATCAAGTGTGGCCGCTGCCAGATCACCGCCCAGTCTTTCGCCGAAATCAAGTTTCACCTACTTTATGTTCACGGAGAGGAAATCCAGGGCAGGCTACAAGGGGAGCTCTCCCCCGCAGGCCAAGCAGCTCCGCAAGAACTGGCTCAACACGCCACTGCTTCCTGGAAGCAGCATCCCGAGAGAAGGACACTGCTGAAAAAGCCCCGTCCCTCCGACCAGGAAGTGCACGCACTTCCTAAATTGAAAAGGCAACTCTGCCTTCATCGTCAGGATGACATGGAAACACTCACAGAAGACGAAGGAGCGAGGCCCAGAGCCAGTGAACCAGGAGAAGCCCCCCAGGGCCCTGTGTGTCCCAGCCCACGGTCACCACCCCTCCAGTTGCAGTCAGGTTTTAACTGCGTCCTCTGTGCACAGACGCTTGGGAAGAAAGAAGAGCTCCTCCTGCACTGGGAACAAGGGCACAATTGCGAGGACGCTCCCAGGCTCTGGAGGATTCTGAAGGCGTTCTCTCACCAGGGGGGCATGGAGCTTCCCAGGGAAACAGGGAAATGAACCGCTGGGGCCACGGGAGGGTAGAGAGAGTTGTGCACCACCGTTCCCTTCAACTTCTGGTTATGTGGTGGTGCTCAGGGATAAAATCAAACAAGTTGGGAGCGGCAATAATAAGCAGAAGTGATTTTTGTACATAATTTTATTTTCTTAAGAAATATATGCCCTTGATGCATATTTTTCTAACTGTATGCAGCTTTATTTCAAAATTCTATATACTAACTGTACATGTCTTAGTTTTTTTTTTAGAATAAATAAAGAGATCAGAATTTAGAGATTGAAATGTAAAGGATTTTAGGCTGTTCTGCAGATACTATTTCCAGAAAAACATGTGCTTGAGTGTGTGCGTGTGTGTCCTTTGGTTCACATATTTTCTGAGTAGTTCTACAAAATTGAAAATTTCCAGGTGACAAAATTATTTGTCTCAACCATATTATTATTTTTTAATTATCTTGTTTAATTGAATATCCTATAGAGCAGTGTGTTTAATAAGGTTCTCATCTAAAATAATCTAAAATGCATATTTTCAGGAGTCATTTTTTTAATTCTATCTTTATTTTTTTTTATTGATTGATTTTTAGAGAGAGAGAAACATCAATTTGTTGTTCCACGTGCATTCATTGTTTGATTCTTATATGTGCCCTGACTGGGGATTGAACCCATAACCTTGGCATATTGGGGACAACATTGTAGCCAGCTGAGCTACCCAGCCAGGGCCTAAAATTCTATTTTCTTAAATACACATTGCCTTGAAGACTAGATGTAAGTTTCACAGCTGTAGAGTTTCATATCAAAGTAATCAAATTTTTTTTAGTACTTCAGCTAATAAAATATTTCACTTTTTTGCTAAAAAGTCATTTTCAGGCCAGAAAATTTACAGCCTGGGAAGTGAACTAGATAGTTCAGTCCAGATGTCTAGGTGTCTCAACTGCTCCCAAGTAACTTCAGTGGGTTGTTGCTAAATGATCAATTTTAGACACAACTGTGCTGTTCAAGCCCAGGTTCTCTTTAGAAGTCAAAAGTAAATGACTGCCTCTTAAATCCCTGGGAAATTACCTCAAATCAGAAAAGTTCCGTTTGAAGTCTGTGGCCATCCTGGCTGCAGAAACATTTTCTGGCATTGGAGCTTGAGCACTCACCCTACTGAAGTGTCAGCCTGTAGATGAAAGCGCCGTGCGCGGGCCCCCGCCTGCAGTGGGGCCAGGACCTCAGCATAACATTGTTCTGGGCTAACGGGAGATACTGGAACAGATTAAGAACTGCATTCTAATTGATAAGCTAATGGGTCTTAAGTCATATTTTTAATGTCTAATTTTAAAAGCAAATGCTCATAGACGTGATTTGTTTCAAATGCTACACAAAGGGAAAATTCAGTCCTTGGCTCTTTGCAAATTATTACAAATTTGGAAGTAAGAGGGTAGGAATGGAGATATCTGAAAAATTTTGCGGTGGTTTATCGACTGATTACATGCTGCCCAGGCTCTGAGAGATATTAGACCTCCACTCTTTGATCTTCTTAGAACTGGGTTATTCATGAAACAGCTTTACCGTTCAGTGCGTTACCCAGTTTGTTTTGGGAAGATTGGTCTTAAAAACCCTAAAAACTGGGCGCTACCTAGAATACTGTTTGAATTGAAACTATAAAATAATGCATTAAACTGCTCAGTCTTCAGGTACTAAGCAGGATTTCTGAAATAGCAGTTGGTTGACAGCAGGAGAGTGGGTCTGCGGTGTGTACAGAGGTGAAGGTGTGAGGGCAAGAGGAAAATCTGAAGTCCGCAAAGTCACGGAGACCACTGCCTGTAGCCAGCGTCCCCCCGCCTAGTCTTACGTCACAGGCAAGGCTGAGAGGGCATAGACCGCCTTTGGAAAGAAGTGGAGAGCTAGGAACTCAGCAGAGAGCAGAAGTCAGGAGGTGTGACTGGCTCACTCACAGGCGACTGCTGCGGCTGGATCCCTGGCCCATCAGAGCATCGATCTGCGGGGGAGGGAGGAGAGTGTGCCCCCCCACGCCACACCCCCATCCTCTAAAATGCTTGTTACAGTTCCCAGCTTCTAGAAACACTTCCCTGTGCTACAAAGTCAACTAAGATAAGAAATTTCTGCCCTTATTAGTATAGTAGCACTGTTTCAGTGAGAATGGTGGGAAGAGATGAGAAGAAACGAGGGAGTGATTCAGCTAAAGTAACTTTTGGGAACAATGAAGCCAGTGGGTCTTCATGGATATGCCTTCCTTGGGTGCAGACGTGTTGTTCGCGTGATCCTAACCTGCCTGCTGAGCCGAAGGGCCGTGACGCCTACTCCGCGAGCCCTGGAGAGAGTCGCCTTCCTCCGGCTCCAGGCCCTGGTCTGTAAGATGCCTGTGACGGCCCCACCTCCAGGCATGGCTGTGAAGCAGGATTCAACACAAAGTGACTGCCACAGGTGGGCCGCGCAGTAACTAGTGGCTGATACTGTGCTTTGGTCAGACTGGAAAGAGGAGGTCTGTTACACCATAAAAAAATCACTTGACACGGCGAGCGGTGAGCCTCAAGTCCAGAATGTAAGGATGAAACTACTGGAACCACAGGTACTTCATCTTTGTATGAAAAGTGTGTTTTAATTCTTAAACAGACTCGGATTGTGTGGCGGTTTGGTAATCAATACAGAAAGCAAAGGTCACTGATCTGTGTCCACTCCAGGCTCCACCTTGGGCCTGGAGTTCCTCCCTGAGGCTGCTGCTCCACGCAGTTCAGAGGCTCTGGCCTAGCTCATCGAGTACCTATCCCAGTGTCCTGAACTTCACCGTGGTCTTTCCTGCTCCCCACAGAAGGTCATTAGTCTCTTGAGGACAGGGACCGTGTCTTTGCTGAGCACATAGCCCCAGAGGGCCCAGCACCTGACATGGAATAGTGCTCGATAAATATTTCTTGAAAAATGGATACATTTGCTAAATACAAACAAAATTGCCACTTCCCTTTGTATGAACAAATCCAGCTTTAGGAACAACCAAACAGAGCTAGAAAGGCATAGAGACAAATAGGTCTTAAATTCTGCACATGCATTTTGCTTAATGTCTTGTGCTTCTTGGAAAATTGTCGCAAGGCCAGCAAAATGAGATTTCTTTTTTCTTTTCCTTTGGCCCTAAATTATTTCTGAAAGTTACAGCATTTTAGATTTGTATTGTTTTATTAGCTGTCATTTTTATTCATGTCCCCTTTGTTTCTCGCTCTTTCTCTGGCTCTCTTCCTGGTTCAGCTTGACTGTTCCTCTGTTAAGCTGTTCCTCATATGGAAAGTTGTCTCTTCATCAGCACGCCATAAATAATAAAACCTGGGCGCCGTCCAGTGCCTCCCCGGCTCCGCACGCCCGCCTCCCAGCTGCACGGCTCCGGCGTTCTGTGGCCCCGGTGACACGATCGTTGGCAATAAATGCTCGACTTCACTTATTTATTAGAATTCTCAGATCTGGACTCGTTTGCTCCATTCAGACTGCTGACATGTTTTGTTAGGCACGTATTTTATAGTCTCCCCTTCTTACCGAGTCTGATAAAAAATGCCCTGGTACAGATGATTTAGCAGAACAGATTTTTTGCTTCAACTGCGTAACTGACTTTCCTGACAATCGGCAGCTTATCTAGGCTTGTGGTGCAATCCAATATCTATTTTAACGATATCCCCCTCTTCAGGAATGTTCCTTTTGGAGGTGAAGCGTTTGGTGTTTATCATATTTGGTCACAGTCATGGTGTATCCCCATACGAAAACTAACTATAGGCACGGTTTTGCAAGCACATTTTAAATTTGTGTTTAGTATGCAGACATTAGCTTAGCAGTACATCACATTTTCCATACTCTGAAGTGTGAAAATGTTTCAATGTGTTGCCTAACCCTAGGAAAAAATCGTTATCTCTTGAAGGAAACCAAATGTGACAGCTGAAAGAGCGGCTAAGATTACTTGTTCTGATTTTGATGCAAAGCTAAACAGGTTGGCGGGTTTGCTTGTTCAGTGAGTCGTGCTCTCGTCTTCAGAGTTGCCCCAACTCTCGGTTAGCGCAGGAGTAGAGAGCGCACCTATGACAGGGTGGCGGCACTGCCTCTTTCCGTGTGTTTCAAAAACAGAATTGCAGACTATTAACATTGTAATAGATTATTTTCGATAAATGAAACAGCACTATTCAAAATCAAATCGAGCGCTATTCAAAAAGGAAAAGATTTTACCTTCTGACATTAAATGTGAGTGTAATCTCCACCTAGGAGTTGTAAGGAGACCACCAGCAGTTCTATAGGCATTTGCAAAAACAGAGCTTCAGAACTTGACCTGATCACTGCCTGAGTTGTAATGCGGATCTTACTATAAAAACTTGGCCGTGGAAGAGATCCAGGTTGCTCGAACATGTGAGCTGCATAACCATCCCAAAGCTCTGGCTGGATCTGGAAGTAATATTTAAGAGTCTGTTCTTAGGACACTAAAAATGGCCTTTTTCTAGTCTAATCCAAATTAAAGCACTTTAAGTTGTACATAGGGCATTCACTGAAACAAGCCTTTCTGACTGTGTTTACACCCAAGGAAAGTGAAAATATCCAAGACGACAAAGTCTCTGTGGTATTTACTCTTTCTTGAGGTAACGGGTCGGGGAAGGAAGCAGGAGGACGGAAGTGCTGTGTCAGGGCGGGCACGAGGAGCTTTTTGGCGATAGCAGGCCCAGTGGGCTCTGTTGCAGCAGGGGTGTCGGAGCAATAAACTTACAAGTATCCACCCTGTAGTCTTTCTTATCTCTAAGGCAGCCCCCAGCCTTTGTCAGCGGCACCAGAGCTTCGGCCTACAGCGCCGCCTGCCCTACAGGCAACTCCAGCCCCAAAGAATGACCGTGAGTCAGCACAGGTGACTGTGCTGTTCACTCAACTTTTATTGATGCAGGTTCAGTCCAAACCTGTAATAACCCAATAATAATAATAATAACCCAATAATGATAATAATCTCAGAAACAATCAGCAATAACATCACACAAGAGAATTGGAGAGTAAGAGTCCAGATCAGGTCTGGGACCTGGAGGCAGCTGGTCAGCGTCTTGCAAGGCAGACCTCCAACAGGTCCACAGTCACCTGGAGCCAGGTGGACGGGAGCAGCAGAGCATCGCCCGGCCATCTCCGCTCCTCTCGCTGCCTCAGCCTGGGTTCAAAGGCCTTTGCTTTCGTACTCGCATACGATGCCGTGTTGCATCAGCCTTGGATCAACACGGCATTTTGTGCCACCTTGATAAGCACACGGTGGCTATGTCACTCTCCTGTGACACTCTGAGAGGGTGGTGTCACCCTCCAGATAAGCACGTGTTGTCCACCCACCGCATCACACCGCACGTGCTCCAGGGGCTGTGTCGTCCCTCCGAGTCACTGCTCTACAGCACGTCCTCCAAAGGTGGCCTCTTAGCTGGCAGGACCGATGCCATCTTAGTGCAGTCCTGCTCTCCTCAAGGAGGGGCCCTGACTGTTGGGCGTTCAGGCAACAAAATGCCATCAATATTTTGGTATCACCTCAGTGGAACAAACAATATTTGACAATGTCTGTCAAACACCTAAACTGCACAGACATTCTGACCCAGGAACGCCGCTTCTAGGCATGTGTTCGTAGATAAAACTGCACAGACCAGCACATGAGCATGTCCCTGCAGCCTTGTTAACAGAAGCAAGAGACCAGGCAAACTTCAGTGTCCCTCCGAATGGTTTCTAAAAATCACAGTGCACCCTGCACTGGAAGACCACGTTGCATGTCAAAGCTTGAAGTAGCACTTGATGTGCTGAGATTGTATGATGTGAAGGAAGCAAGGTGCAGACTAACGTGTAGCGTGCTCTCAATTGCTTTGTAGAAAGGAGGAGGAAAGGGCGGGCGAGAGGGACAGAGGTGCGCTGTACATTCACGGACAATTTCTGGAAGGTTGCTTCAGGAAGGGGGGACTGGAAGATGGGAAGGAATGACACTTTTTCATTATGGGAATGTTTTTGGTGCTTTTTTTTTCAATCGAAAAAAATGGCTTTCCTGGTGAAGCTGTAGTGGTGCTGTTACTGCTCAGGACAGCCCCAGCAACACGCTGAAGAAGGCAAAATTGGTCTCACCGCCTCAGCTTTGGTGGCCACGCACATCCTCAGCTGAGCCCTGCTGCCTGACAATCCCACGCAGACAATGGCCAAGGCGAGAGAGACGTCTTTTCAACACAGGACACGCAGGCACACCTAACAGACAGAGAGACCTGCCCTCAGGACGGAAGTCTGAGTTCATACAAAGGATAATACAGTGTACATAATAATTCACATGTCTTATGATAGGTTCTGTTTTAATGCCTTTGTTTTAATCCTCACTACCCCACACTAAACTGGCTTCTTGACTCACTAAATGAGCAAACACAATCTGAAATGTACTGCTGCAGACCTTAGACTTTCTGACACCTCCCTGAGCTCAGCGTGTCTCTGCTGGGCTTTCAGCCCCTCAGGTCCCTGCTGCCCTGGGCTTGGTGGGGACTCTCACCCTTCCCCCACATATTTTTGCATTTTATAGGCCTTTTGAAGGGTGGCCGGAAGCCAAAGGGAGGACTAATGGTGGGAATTTCAGACACCCTGTGGCCTGAGGGCAGGCCTTTCAGCGCCTGCCTGTCCGGTAATGGCCTGGCCCTGCCTGGCTTTTGAGCACCCTTCTAGAAAAAGGCACAGCCGTTACTTCGGAACCAAGAGACATTGCTGCCCAGCTGAGGGCTCACCCCAGTAAGCCACTGGGTTTTAAAACCCCTTTTCAAAGTTTCACTTGACTAGAGTTGTTCACTCTTTGGATTTGGGTTGGATTTGACTTGTCTCTCATTTCTCATCCTAATTCACATAAAATGATGTGGCAGAAATGGAGGCCCCTAAAGAAGATGCAAATTCTGGCCCTGCTGGCACCAACAGTCTTCCTCTAGCCTCCTCCCACACCCCTTCTCCTCTCCTGGCAAAGAGCCCGGTCTGGCCAGTGTTCCGAGTGGGTGGGTAGGACCCCTTCCTCCTCCTCCTCACAGCCTCCCTTTCCTGTTGAATTCTCTGCTGTTCACCAGGCCTGCAGTGTAACTGGGTCACAATGAAGGACATGGTCAAAACAATACCTCTTGGACTTCAGAGCAACCTTTGCCCTCCCATCCCCTCTCCAGGGAGTGACTCAACAATTAGACCAAGTCTCTCATTGAGGCAAACAAATGCCAACAGCCCCTTCCATAACAGACACCCAGGCCACGGGAGGAAGAAAGCCTGCCTTTCGCTTAGCTGTGGCTTGGCCTAAACCACTCGAAGGTAACACCTCGTTACTTCACATTCTCCTATGTGGATTCCTCAGAGGTCCCTCTTTTTCAATTTTAGTGTGTTGGCTTGAAAAAAAAACTAGGTCTGGTTCCCTTTTTATAGCAGCTTAAGTCTGTCCCAAGTTGCCAAAAAGAAGTGTTTATGGAACTAGTCAGGGGTCCTCCAAGGAGTTTCCCAAACCCACACACTGCTTGCTCGTGAGCACTCACACTCCGTGGAGAGCCACACACCCAGCACACCCACTGTGGGGTCCCCAGCCTGCAGGCTGGCCTGGCCTGGCCCAGGGCGGCACTGGCTGGGGAAGACCTCCTGGCTGTCAGTCAGATGGGCTGCTTGGCTGTGCGTCTCCACTTGCTCGTGGACGGGAGAGCGGCATTTGGCCTGTCGGGGAGACCTGACGTTGATAACGAAAGGCACCAGCAGGGAACGGAACTGGCCCATGTTAGCCAACCATGGAATGTTTTCATTTTGCTTTGATTACCATAAGTGCACTGAAATACCACTTCCAACATGCTTATCATCTCATATGGAAGATAAGCATTACAACAGTAATTGTTAAAAGACTGAGAGCCTTTGTTTTTGAAGAGGGCAAGCTCATGCCAGTTTCACAAGGGACTCGTATGTTTCTGAGTCTTGTGGGGTTCACTGGGGAGTTCAGGCCAAGGCAGCTGGGAAGCTTGCACATCCCCAAACCCATGGCCATAATGGGCACCAACTGGCCTTCTTGTTCACCGGCCCTGGAGGGAAAGCTCTGGGCGCCAAAACTGGGCAGTTTGCTAAAGAACGGAGATCATCCGGAGAAAACCATGCTGCTCAGACCCAAACTTTGCCCTCTTCTGGGAGGAGAGAGTGTCTGGGCTGCAGGGTCCTCACCAGCAAGCCTACAGAAATGGCGAAAGGCCTTCTTGAGTAACAAGTAAATTCAGGTAGGTTCAGGAAGACCATAGGCATATGCCAGTGTTAAGTCTTTTAACTTAGGGAAGAAACCACTGAATTCCAGCTGGTGGCAGAGCACACAGAGGCGGCAGAAAGCGCCAGCTCTCTTCCTGAAGTCTGAGCCTTCAGCCCTGTGGCAGGAAAGCAGGCTGACTGCTCCCTTTCTCTGCATTGTGCTGGGAGCTGTCATCTGCACAGGCTGCGTCAGCCTCGGGTGAAGGGAGCGGGCCCTGCCATGCCGTGAGGTTTGAATTAAACCTTTCACACAAGGCATCACTGCAGTCCGCTGCATCCAATCCTTAGCTAGGACCTGCTGATTTCCTACCAAGTACCCCCTGACATCGGTGCCAATACAGCAAGCTTTTAAGTCATCACAATATTTTCCTTGAGAAAACGTCTTAAATGGACAATTCTTCTACAAGACCATTAAAACAGGACTCAGGGTTAACAACCACTGAAAAGTCTTGAATCTGAAGCATGCCAAAAATCCCCCCTCAAACTCCATGGGTCCCCCGCCCACATTTGCGGTGTAACTGTGGGTTTATGTGCACCATCCAGGGAACACGGCTGAAATAACTTCTCTCTGGCCCTGCGGTCCCACTTAGGACGGGCCTTCTCCCCATGCCCAGCCCAGCAGCTCCAGCCTGCTCTCCCGGGACAGCGGCTGCCCACCCCACCCCACCCCCTCAGCTCTGCTTACCTCACTGCCTCTCTGATTGCACAGTGGTTCCTTTGACGACCCTCACTTGGTCCTGAGGATGGAGCCATTCCCTCAGAGGCTTCAGCTGCTCTTCCACTTGAACCACGTAAGTCTAAGGCCACCTCCTCGAACAGTGACAGTTTTTTGTTGGGCTCCAAACTGAGAAGTAGCCCTCGATTTTTTACAGTGATCTTTTATTCCTTGTTTATCCTCATCCTGCCCAAGCAGGAGTCCAGCTCTGTGGGAGGTCCTGCAGGACTCAGCCCCCCCGTGGCCCGCACGCCTGCCCTTGTGCCCGCTGTTCCCCCACCTGGGTGAGCTGTCCACACCTGGAGCTCCTTCCTGGGCTGTCACCACCAGAGGTGTCATTTTTCCCTCCAGGCATGCCCTCATTCCACCCTCCCCACCTCCCCCCAACCACACACCGTGATATGCAGCCCGGACGCCCTGAAATGCCAAACAGGAACTGCCCCCCACGCTGCGGAAGCGCGGTTCTGTTTCTCATCGTTTTGTGCGCCACACAAATAAAAGCAAAGCGGACCCCGTTCTCTGAGGAGCTGAGTTCTGGTCCCCATGAGGAAGGCAAACCCAGAAGTGGTCAAGCTGAGCCCAGCCCCCGCGGCCCCGGGCCCGGGCTTTGAGAACACAGTGCTGTGGAGGGATGCTCACGGAGTACAGCCATGGCACTACAGGCTCACCCATAGGACAGGTGCAGGAGCCAGGTTTACTGTACTCATAATTACGGGAGGGCGGGGTGCAGAACGAAATTTATAAAGGGATCCATTCAACCTGCATGCTCCCAGGACGAAAGTGGGGGGCTCACACCCACGGGTGGGGAGCTGCAGAGCCATCCCATCCATCTGGCATGGCCCCACCATTGAAACTGTGTCCTCTCCCCCCGCTTGCCCTGGAGCACCCGTAGCTCAGTTCTCCTAAGTGAAACGCAGGCTGGAGGGGAGTCCACTGAATGTGTGTTGGGATTGGCTACTCCGGAGGGCGAGGAGCCCCACTGATGTCTCTGGTTTCCTAAGAAAGTTGTGCACCTCAGTCTCCAGGGCCTTGAGCTGCTTCTTTCAGGCATCTGGGTAGCCAGCTACTTAAACAAAGGCAGGCCCTATGTGCAGCACAGGTGACCCACAGGGTCCCACTCCAGACCAGTCAGAGCAATTAAATGTGTGAACCAAGCTATTTATGCGTTTCGGATGTAAAAGTAATGGCCTTGCTAAGCAACTGAAAATAACATGTCTTGAACACCAAGGCAAAGGCCCATTCTTCTCTGAAATAAATGGGCGTTCTCTCCTCTTAAGTAGAAAACATCACCCGCTGAAAAAGTGAGCCCAGGACGGGCCCTGACTGGGACGACCTCCTGTGAGGTGGCACCGGCCCCCGGACCATTGCTTGCCGTGATTGATTAGTGCAGGGAAATTTGGAATTGAACTTTACTGTTGGGACTCACCTGCATTTGAAAGCAGTGCAGTTAGTAGTCCATCTTTCAACACTGACTGTATTTTCTCCACTTTTATATCTTTCTGATGAATTAAGGGCTTATGTAAGGTGAGGGATTGAAAACATTAGCAGCTGACTCTCTTTGTGGATCTGCTTGCCAGACATGGCTGGATGGAAAAACACAGGCACCGATTTTAAATGGTTTCTCCACCAATTCCTATCAGCCGTGAACTCGGATGCTTACCTGCTCCCACAGTGGGTGGCTGATAGGAAGTCCTTGCCCTCCAGTTCACCAAGCTGTTTTGAACCAGGTCTGCTAATTGAATTCAGTTGTTTGCAGTTTTAAATGTTCCATGTTTTCCACAGAGCAAGAATATATTAAACTCATTTCATCTGTCATCCAAGAAGAATTGGAGCCTGCATTTTTATTACCAAGTGACTTGTGTTTACCTTTATACTAGATTTTCTTTGCATGTGTTTACAATGTAATTAAAAACAATCAAGTTAAATTATTTATTTGAATTGGTTCCTTTTGCAGAAGATTAAGGAGAGGAAAAGGTGCCTACAATTACATCATTCTTGCTGAGTGTTTCTGCCTTCCCACACGGAAATACATGGTGTATCTGGTCACCAAGAGCATTTTGTAATGTCACTGGTGATTTAACAATTACAAAATATTGTAATTAAACATTCGAATGCTCGCTTACGTTTTCCCATTACAAATGATCGTGGAACTTGATTAATTGCAGCCTGTTTACAAGGACCTGGCTTTGGTAACATTGTTGCCTGCAACGCACACCTCCAGGGAAAACTAGGATCTGAATTCTGAAGTCAGAACCAATTAAACTCTCCCGTTCTCCCCACAGCAGCCCTGAGATGAGCCCCATTTTTCAGGCCTGGCTCACGCAGGCTTGGCAGGTCTTGGGGGCTCAGGGCCTCTGGGTGCTGCGTGCCTACTGTCAGCTGTGAAAACATATTCCCTAGAAACAGGGCAAAACAGGGAAGCAAAATTATAAACCCACAAAGGCCGTGGCTGCAGTGCACAGCAGCGTCGGGCAGCCCTGCCCAGGAGTCCAGGAGCCCAGGAGCTTCAGATGATCACAGAGAAGCGGAGAGCTGGGCAGCTGTGGTCCAGAACGCAGAACCTCTATATGAAACACCAGAAGGGCAGAAAGGCCTCCAACCAACCAAATTTGCCTTTGGGCCGGCTGAATGCAGGAGCAAATCTGTAGATCAGCTGTTGAACAAGAAATTAGCGAGCAGGGGCAAAGGACCACATCCCCTGATTTTTAAAGTGAGTTGTAGTGGTTCCCTGGGCATTTTACAGAGACAATTTTAATGTGCTGACGCTCTCCTCTAGAAAGTAGAAAGTTGTGTAATTTTGCTCCGTCTGACTTTTTCCTTGACTTCGGTGTTAAATAAACAAACAACAACAATGACGACACCAATCTCCAGGATAATTAAGATCCAGCAAATGAGTCGTCAAAGAAAGCGTGTCCTCTTCCAGGCCTGCTGCCAGGCTGTTCGCTCTGGAGGGCCCAAACCACCCTGCCTTGCCCAGCAAGAAATGCAAACCCTGAACTGGCTGCCTAGAATGTGTTGTGGGTTTTTTGTGGGGTTTTCTTAGTTTTGTTTTTTGTTTTATTTGTTTTTTACAAAGGAGATTTTTTTTCATTTTCCTCCCTGAGATGAAATAGGAAGTCTTTGACATGCAAAATAGAGGCCACCCTCTTTAACCACCCCTAATTTATAAAGCCCCTGGGCCGGAGGTTCACAGCTTCAGAGATGAGATGAGGAGGCAAGGCCATTGTCACCAGCTGCCAGTTGCCTGGCCTCCGGGCCCCACCCTGCACCTGGGGGGAGTGGCATCCACTCCGCATCACCTGTGCCTTCGCTTGTCTCCCACTCCTCACCCCAGTAGATGGCCAAGCGTTCATCAATCAGGTTGAACCCAAATCCTTGTAGACATTTCCCCCAAGTCCAGCAAAGAGTGGTGTTTTTCAAATGTGGTTTGAGCAATAATTGCCTAATTCTTTCTCATTAATGCTGTCTCATTATCAGCTGAGCCAGGCGCAGCAGCACACCCTCCGTATTTACAGGAGGATGTCATCGGCAATATCCAATCCTTCTCAAGGTGGCCCTCTAAATGCGCACCAGCACCACCCCAGAGGGTGGAGACAGCCTGCCCCAGCCACCTGGGGCGGAGGTGGGGGGCTGGACAGGCCGTTCACCACCCCCACCCCGCACAGTCTGAGCTGTGGTGTAGGAGTGCTCCAGGGAGACCCCAGCCACATAGTGCCGTCTCCTGGTCCTCCCGTGTGTGAACGGAGACTGCAAAACCAGCTGATGGCCTGGGGCAGGAGGAATTCAACCAGTAGCCACCAACCAGGAGGGCGTGTTTGGGGACCAGGGACAGGCAGTCCAGGAAGGCCGCCCGAATGCTGGTAGGGCTGCCCTGGGCACACGGGAAGGGCTTGGTCTTGCTGATGCTGTGCTCCCAGATGGCAGCATCTCCAAGCAGAGAAGCAGCTCAGGCATCCCGCAGCCTGGAGAGATAGCCCCACCCCCCAAGACCTGAGCTCTTGTCGTGTGGGCTGCAGTCAGCTCCAAACCCGCCCCCCGCAGGCACCACTGGACACAGGCTCATGGGCTCTGGAACGGGAAAGCCTTGGATTACTGGCAGGAAAAGGCCAGTTTGAAAGGAGCCAGCATGGAAGGACCCTAAGGAGCTGGTGCAGGCAGGGCCCCGGGGCCAAGCCAGAGTCCTCTGGGCCTGGGACACCCTCCCACTGCTCAGTGGCCCACAGGGCATGACCCCAGCTCCCTCTGCAGCACCTGGCAGTGTTTTCTAAACTGAGGGATGCTGGCACTACACCAGATTCTCCATCTTGGTGCTTCGGGTAAAAATCCCACTACAACTTCTGAAGCCCAGTCAGATTTTGACGGGAGAGGAGAGGGCTGGATACCGGGATAGGTGGGAATTGGGCTGTTTGGGCCTGGCTCTCTCCCTCTGGCAGCCATCTCCCAACTTGGGCTGGTGCATGCTTAAAACCCTGAGCGGGGCTCAAGTGTTCTGTGCTGGAGACTGCAGAGATAAAACAGAATTTAAAGGCACAGAGTTCTCCTACCTGGCAACCTTATCTGGATTGACTGCTCAGGGTTTTCAGCTAAGTGTGCTTGTGAAGGGTAATTACGTCGTGTGTTATCTGAGATTACAGAGTTGTGTTCCAACTAATGACACCAGGAGAACCAAGCAGTTGTTAATATTTAATCAGTCTCCTGGCTTAACAATTGGATAAATGAGGTGTGTAATTACACAATTATAACAGACATTTCAGATAGAAATTGTATCAGTATTAATACTGAGGGTGAAAGCTGGTAGAAATACACCCACCACCAGGTCACTTCAGAAATATTAGCAAAGAAGACCCTTCAAGGGGGGGTCTGCCTTATGAAATTGTAAGCACAGATCTTAAATGCTTTTCCAAGATGGACTTTCTCTCTTCCTTGGGGTCTTGTAATAGCGAACATCAGGCCAGATGTTTTATTGGTACCACAGACAACTATCACTGGAGTATTTAAATGGGCCCCAAAAGGCAAGCTCCAGAGTTTTCTGTGTTGCATGCTAAAGGTGAATCATGTTCAGTGGCTCTGTGTGCTGGTGGCTTTTGCTTGACTTTTTTTTTCTTTAGTTTTGGTTGACACCTGACACTCTGCCAAAACCCAGGACAGTGACCACCAGTGCCTCCTTCTCTGGGCTGTTCTACATGCGCGTCCCCGTCGCACCCCACAGGAATCTACACCTCTGCTCCCCACACTGGCTGGCTCTTGTCTAACACGGGAGCCACCCGCCCTGTCTTTGCTAGAAGCTGCTGTCTTTGCTAGAAGTCGCGGTGTGGTCCAACTGGACGTCCTAGTTTCTCTCAGTTGCTCATGGCTGCTCAGCAGAAAATGCCGTTTTCTGTTGAAGAGCCCAGGAAGCCAGTTATCTGAGTGTCTGTCCATGACCAACGCCTAGAAAACCCAATCAAGAACTCATTAAAAGCATCTGGCACAGTCCCACCCAAACCCAAGCTGTTAGCGACCAGGATGATGGCAACTCTGTGGCCAGAACCTGAGTGAGGGGCAGGGAATGCACTATGGGCGGCTGCTCATCCTGCCAGGGCCCTTTGTCAAAGCTACAGAGACCCTCTTCTTCTTCCACTCCATTTGTTGACCTTTGTGAGAGTCTCTGAATTCACCTGTGCCCAGTGATGCATTTTTGGCAGCCAGGATTCCCATCTCCACCTCGCCAATAGGCCTCCCCAAGGTTTCATGGCCTTGCCTTCTTTTCTTGCTGAGCTAAAGGGGTGATTTTAGGAAACCTGTATGATCCCTCATCTGTCTAGCAACATCCCTCAGTATCCAAGTCCAGCCTGGTGGCAGGTGCTCTGGCGCCGGCAGGAAGCAGAGGCCCCCTCCCCCCGGGCCCCCAGCTGCCAAGGGCAAGTGACACAGGTCTGCATGGACCGCAGAGGGAAAGGAGTCCAGAGACAGGAAGTCTCAGCTCATGCTGCCCTTCAAAGGTCTTCCTCTCTCTGAGGCCTTCCCCAGCCTCTCTAGGTAGAGGCCGTCTGCCTGTGCTCTGAGCCCCCGTTGCCTCTGCCAGGCAGCAGGATGAATGCCCCAGGAGCCAGACAGATCTGGGTTTGGATCCTGGCTCCGCCACTTACTCTCAGTGCCAAGCGGGAGTGAGCCCCAGTCCTATGCCTCCCTTCCCTCCGAGGTGGGATGGGATAATGCCGCTCCATCCGAAGAGTGTGCGGGTGGAAGGTGGGTGGGTGGGTGGGTGGGTGGGTTGGAAGAAGCCTAGCCCATGGCCGGCCTCTGGAGATGCTGGTTTTCCCCACCTCATCCCGGGGAGGGTTAGCGATCTCTGCTGCAGACCAGGGGTTTCCAGCTCTTAACACCACTCTAGCCTCGGTGAGTACTCAGTGAACACTAGTAATAATTCTCAGCTTTTAGCTTTTTATGGTGGCTTCTATAGCTTTTCTGAAAGTCAGAACTTCACATTTTACCATCTCGTCTTAAAATCTGAGTGTGCACATCTGCTATGAACTCCGACGGCTAACAGTTTGCTGAACGAATGAACGGAACGGAATGCGTGATGGTGCTGTGCCTGTCCCGGCAGCGCACCAGCGACGCTCTCTGTGGGCAGCGACCTGGGCCGGGGCTACCGACCCACGGTCTCCACGCCGGTCCCGTGACAGCCTCCCCTGGCCCAGGCTCACCGAGCACACACACCATAAGCCCAGCCAGCCAGAACAGGCGGGCCGCCAAACACTTGCAGTTAAACCATCCAGTTCTGTGTGAAAAGAAGCGCCTTAAGCAGAGACTCGGTGGTCTGGATTGGAACGTCTCCTACATTTGCTCTGAAATTG
Organism: Tonatia bakeri; assembly: GCA_004024845.1. Classification (NCBI taxonomy): domain Eukaryota; kingdom Metazoa; phylum Chordata; class Mammalia; order Chiroptera; family Phyllostomidae; genus Tonatia; species Tonatia bakeri. The sequence goes on along the minus strand of PVIA01000027.1, from coordinate 188,829 downwards.
CTGTGGATACTACTAGAGGAAAAATATTTAAATCATAATAATCACTATTAACTAGCTGGCGAAAGTAAGTGGGTGAAAGCTCCCACTGCTCAGCGGAGACTTTGAGTTGCTGATAAGCCCGTTCGCGCAGTTCTTTCTTTAGTACAAAAGTAAGACCCCCCGCCCCCCAGTTCCTCTGCCTCCTGTCTCCGTGTTTCAGTGAGAGGCCTGAGGCCTGACGGCGTGAGAAGCCGGCAGAGCGGTGCTGATGTCTTTGTAAGGGTGCCCTCTTGGTCCCCTCTCCTCCAGTCACACCTCCCCCAGGCGCAGCCCTCCTGGTCTTTCTCACCGCGCTGGTGTTGAAAGGCAGTTCTCAGCTAAGTAAACAGTGTTGGGAGGAAGCCAGGGCTCTTGGAAGTGAGTTAATCCTTTCCCCATCAAAATCCCCAACAACAATCTGGGTTTGTTTAGCCGTTCGGTACTGGTGTTTGAGTGCTTTCTCATAAACACGGAGGGACACGCTCATGTGGGCAGTGTTCAGAGTGGCCATCACCACCAGGCACGAGGTCACTCTTGCTCCTGAGGGATGGCCACATCGTTCCCCTCCTATTAGAAGCGGGTTACTCTGCAGCGTCTGCCCTCGAGGCGTGCATGCCCGTGACCTGAAGCCTCCTCAGTGAGAACGGCGGCGTCCTGATGCTGTACACTCACCGGCCTGCGGACCACTCTCCAGTCTCAGTCCCTGGGTGGGCAGGGGCCTGGGGAGGGGGGTCCTAGGTCTGAAGGATCTGAGCACGTGGGAGAGCCCTCTGTCACTCTTCTCTTTCTTCCTGAGGCTCTCAGTGCACCCTCTCAACCACTGCTGTCGGACCCGAGGTAACCCAGCATCGCAGACAGGCTGCGTGAGAGTGGCCTTCGCCTCTGTCCCAGGGGTCGTCCACTACCTACTTGCATGCAGAAGGACTCCAGTTAGGGGCTTTGAATGGAGCTTTCCAGACCCAGTTACAACCTGGGAGCTCCTCTCCACCAACAAAAAAGTCTTGGACATCAGCTGGGTGTCCTACAATTCAGGTCAATTCTGACACTAGCTACGTGGAGATAGCACCAGATCCCACAGGTAAAGGGCTCAGTCCTCAAGACTGCCCCCTGCCCCCTCACCCCGCCCCCACCACACACACTTCAGAAGCCAGATGCCAGCTCAGACTCACCTGTGTGTCTGACCCACCAGCTACAGACAGGAGGTTCCTATGCCCGCTCCAACTCAGATTGCCAATGGCAAGCCCAGGTTGTCATCTGTACTTCTGACCAAGTGGCTATAAATCAGAGGTTCCCCCAACCTCCTCCTTGGATTCTATTAAATTGCTAGAATGGCTCACAGAACTCAGAGAAACATGTTACATACTAGATTACAGATTTATTACAAAGGATGTTAAAGAATATAGATTAACAGCTAGATGAAGAAACACATAGAGCCAGGCCGGAAAAAAGGGGTTTCTGTCTTGGAGGAGTTTGAGTGCCAGCACGGTGCCATGTGACCCCCCACCATGGAAGCTCTCTCCAAGAAAAGGCCAATGAGCCATCCTCCTGGTTTTTATGGAGGCTTCATCACACGATCCTGATTGATTGAGTCACTCACCGGCTATTGGAGATTGGTTCAAACTCTACCCCCTTTCCCCTCCCCAGAGTTCAGGGAGTAGGGCTGAAAGTTCCAACCCTCTGATCACCCAGGCTGGCTCCATTGACAACAGGTGAGCCCCCCACCCCCTTAGGTGCTTTCCAGAAGTCACATCATTAACAGAACAAGAGACACCTTTTTGTTTTTTCATTCTCAATGCTCAGGAAATTCCAAGGTTTTGGGGCACTGTTAGTCTGGAACTGTGGATAAAGACCAAATATCCTGTAAATCACAATATCTCAGACTTGCACTTTGCTGGGTGGGGGGTTGGGGGTAGGGGCGAGAGGTGGTTTGCAAATACTCCTGCAAGTTCTCTGCTGTAATCTCAAGGGGCAATCGATTCTGCGGAGCAGTGAGAGACTAGGCCGCATGGTGAGCATGCTCAGTCCAGCTCTGCTGCTCCTCTCTGAGGGGACCAGAGCTCCAGAGGAGGGGCCAGACCCTGATGACCGGGGCACAAATATGTGCTCAACTGAGAGTGCAAATGCTCCAGGGATGCAGCCTTACACATTTCAGCAGATGGGGCGCTGGGGAACTGACGTGCTGCCTAGTGTTCCACCAGCTCCTGGGTCTCTCGTTTGCACTCCACTGAAACATGCACCATAACATGAACCTTACAAGAAAGATTCATTTGCTGTGAATCCTGAGAAGGAATTTGTCTGCTGAGATGGAATCCCCAGGGTCCACTGAGGGCCCAAATTTCACAAATAATAAGAGGCTGGTGGTCCTTTCCTGACAAGAGCTCATGATGGGCTCTGTACACCAGGAAGGACCTCCGATTGAAATCTCTCCCCACACCATGCTCCACTGGTCTCTGCCCCCTGAGTCCACACTGCAGGGAAGCGCTGGTTTGCTCTTCCCACTGAAGGGCTGAGGCCTGCTCTGTCCAGTCCAAACTGCACGATTTGGACACCTCTGTTTGCTGAAGCAGACCTGCCCGAGAACGTGGGCAGGGACTTCCACTGTATACGGCGGCCTCCCCTTTGTCTCAGTGGAACGGTGTGAGTCTCCACCCGAATGTGCGCTGCGTGGGCTGCAGCTCCTTTTGCTCAAATAAATGCTCGTTGTTTATTACTGTCTAAAATTAATTTTGATTTACAGTAGCAACCCCTGCATTAATTATATTCCTTTGGACCCAGAGACTTCCTGCAGAAACCTACCCTGTTACACAGCAGGGACAATGGGAAGAGCTGAGGAAGGGAAAGACGGATTCAACCAAAGTCACCCTGAAACTCAGCTCGGAGAAGCAAGGCTCTGCTCCGCTGAGTGAGGGGGGCAGGCGCTGAACCTGGGGCATTCCATTCCAGGGCCCCAGCTCCTTCCAAGCCGCCTGTTTCCCTCCTCCACGCCCCCCCCATACTCTTCCTCCCTCTTCCCTCATCTTCTCTCCGAGTCCCTTTGTCCTCTCCCATGTCACTGTCTCTGTCTTCTTCAGAGGATTCCACACTGGAAGGCGGCGCTGGTGGCCCCTCTCATGCACCATGTCACTGAAAGCCTCAGAGTCTTCCCTCAAATGAAACCCTCGGCCTGGGTTCTGCCTAGATGCCTCTCCATCACCCTCCAACCCTCTGCAGGAGTGACCACTCCTTCACTGACCACTAGCTTTTAAAATATGTTTAATAAGCAAATGTTCCCAAGAACTCTAGAAAAGTAGAAAATCCTCAGACTGCCAAAAGAATCTAGAGATTTTTCTTCTCCTCTTTGGTAGAAAAACTTCGCTGCCGTAGTCAAATCGCCATTTTCTTTGCAGGCTAGACTCTAAGTGCCAAGAAAGTTGTGCTTGGTTCTGCTTTACCTCTCTGTCCTGTGACCCAGAGAGCGTCCAGATAAAACAGTTAATACGTATCTACTGAGGAACAGCAGGGCCTGAATGTAACTTGGGTCAAGTTCATCAGACTCTTGCATTTGACACAATGTCGTGCATTTGAAATGTAGCTTTTCGCACAAAATGCTGTGCTGAGGTCCTGCTTCTGAACTTGTGTGAACTTGACAGAATCAAGACCAATAAAAGAAGAGTTTGCCTAACTCTTGCCATCCATTGTGGGCATCACTGTCCCATCCCCTGGCCAAGGCCACATGCAATGTGCTCAGCAGAAAGGGACAGTGTCTGCAGAGTATCCTCAGAGCCTCTAGCAGGAGTTCATAGACACACTAGCAAAGTCCCGCCTGGCTTTACTTTAAATGCTTTGTCAAGCTTTCAACCTAGAAAACCTCGAATAGGGGCAAGCGCTTAGAAGGGGCGTCCTTTTGACATTTCCCAGGACTTGGTTAATGATAAACGCAGCTATAGCGAGTAACAGAAAGCAGTGCTTTCTCAGATGCATGTGTTCTTGAACATTTCTGGTTAGCGTGTTGGGGTTTGTCTCTGAAAAATACCCCCAAATATATTAATGGAAGCAAGCCTCTGAATAAAAAGGTCAGCCCCCAACTGCATTTAATCAAACGCAGTCACTTTCCACACTGGAGATGTGGGGCAGGCCCAAGCAGGGGGAATGGGAAAAGTGAACTAAGTTGGCAGGAACAAACCATTGCTAAATCCAGCTCATTTCAGTAAAAACAGGCATGAGAGCAAAAGCAAGTTTTAAAGCTGAATTCTTTCAAGATGACTCAAGGGTCGTCCCTCTTATGCCAATTTTCAATTTGTTTTTATAGATGAATGAATGGGGACCCACAAGATGAGTCTCATCTTGAACGATGGGCACAGCTGACGCACCATGGGGACACAGCACTGAGGGAGGGAGGCTCTTTACCCAAACCTGGACGAATACTCGGTGCCTGTTGGGGAAGGTCAGCAATGCCCCGTTGGTCTATTTTATAATGCATTTGTGTGGGGGAGTGGGGGAGGAAATAGGATTTGAAAATAAAACCGTCTACGTCAGAGATGTGGGTGATAAAAGCATAGGTTTCTCTTTCAGGATTCTCTGAAGCTAGAAAGTATAAATTACATACACTCATCAAAACTTTTCATGTCAAATGCAAAGAGTAAAATTAGAAGCCACGTTAAGAACCCAGCCATACAGCAACTGGCTGACAGATGTGGCAGGCTGATGGTTAAGAGATTACATGGTTTGAGCTGGCAATTGACCATATGTGTTCCTGGCAGAGAGGACATGCAGCAAACATATCACCAGACCCAGAAAACATGCAGCCCCGGAAAGAGGGAACACGCACATCAAACTGCCTGCAATGCTTTCAAAGCTACACATTTTCCCACTGAACTGCGATTTCAGAGAGCTAAAGGGGCTTTTTTTCCCCCCCTGAAGAACGAAGAGTTAATCTCCAAGTTCAGAGCCAGAAACCTGTCATATTAAATCCCAGTGAAGACCAACATTCTTTCCAGCTTCCCTCCTCACGGTGTGGCAGAGTTTTCCAGCGATCCACAGGCTAAGTAGCTGTCACACAGAACAGCTGTTCATCACCACAGCGGGGGGCTCTGGGATTCCAAGCTGGGGACCACTTTCTTGGCATGTTGGGCTCCCTTCGGGAGAAAAAGCCTGGGGAGCATGAGGGGGAAAGGCTGACAGGCCAGGAGGGGCTGGGGCAGGGGGCTGTCCCGGTTTACACAACACCATGAGGTCACAGTCCTGGTCCCCTGCAAAGGTGTCAAGCACCCTGGTGGAAACGTGTCCCAGGCTTCACGTCTCAGAATTTCATTCCTATCCCTCAAAGCTGCAAATCATCGAAACAAGGGAGAGCTGTGAATGAGCTGAGAGGGGGAAGGGTAGGGAGGGAGGGAGAGCAGTGCCGCCAGGGTCCTGTTGAGGGTGAGAGTTGGGCCACCTGGCTGACCTGCTCATTTTCATTGCATTCCCTTAAACGAGCAAGAGGCGTGAGTATGAGATGGAGCTGCTCAGTCTCAGTTCCCGAGTCCTCTCGAGTTATGAACCGCTTGCAGCCATCCACTCCTCTCTTCTGGGACAGCCGGCTGCACTGCTTCTCTGGTTTCCAGGGTGTGTCCCACGGGTGGCCCAGGGTGGGTGGAGGACGGAGGCCCCATGACACATTCTTGTTGCAGGCACAGCTAGCTGCCTTCTCTCAAAGGGGACTGGTGGAGTTCAAGAAACCAACCACAAATCAAAATTTGGCATGGGGGCCACAACCTCTGCTCGCCCGCCCCACAGAGGCTTAGCTTGTTGGAAATGTTTAAACAAAAAAGTGTCCCCAGTGGCCACATGGTGGATGGTCAGCCCGAAAGTGCATCTGCTTGTGAGAACGGCTACTGCACATCAGGCCTCAGCTGGGCCCTGGGCAGAGAGGACGCATCGGTGCTATGGTCTAGGAGCTCACAGCCCGGTGGGGAGACACACACAGCACCGGAATGTCCGCCCACCCTGGGCTCTGTAAGGCAAGGTGTTTCTCACCTGCCCATCTGAGCTTAGTGTTCAGCCGGTCAGCCTGTGCCTGACCCACTACCTGACAGCTTCTTGGGGTGGTTCCTGGTTGTCCGATTCCATAAGGCTCTACCGAGTAGAGACGTACGTCCCCATGTCCCAGCTCAGAGATCCCCGGGGATCATCTGCCGCCGCTTGCTCTTTGCAGCTGAGATATGGAAAGCTGTGGGCAACTACAGCTGTGAGCTACCTGGGGACACGGGCAATGCTGGCAGCCAGGTGTCTGAAGGTCTTCAGTTTAAGAACTGTAAATCTGAGCGGTAATCGTCCCTGTGAAGAGCACTTTTCTTCAGGACGCCATGAGGGACAGGCAGGGTTTCCAGGCAACGAACCGGCACCAGCACTGACTAGGTGGTGGTGGTTCAGTGCTCGATACAGCTGTGCCCAGAATGCCCCCTCCTGCCCCCCGGACCATAAAGCATGCAGACAATGAACAGAAACATGGATACTGCTTCGGGTATGAGAAGGGGAAACCATTCTGGAGAAAAGAAATCAGGTAAGTAGGGAGAAGAGGCATGGGGCCAGTGGGGGCGGTCCTTATAGATAGAGTGGCCCAAGGAGGCCTTGCTGAGAAGCTGGCGGGCAGAACGTGAATGTGGAGGTGAGGAAGCCAGCTGCTTGGTCAGTGGGCTGTCCCACCGGCAAGTGCATTCCCTGTGAAGGGCAGGGCTCCCGAGGGCGGAGCCAGGCCTTACGACCAACAAGGGGTTGGAGTGGCTGGGGTGGGTCAGGGGGCCTGAGGACGTGAGGCTGGAGGAACAGGGCCAGGTCACAGTCTGCTGCTCTCAACAGAGGGGGTCCTTGGGCAATAGGACTCACGTGGTGAGGCCCCCGTGTGGCCTCACGGGCTCCCTGCAGAGCGGGAAGCAAGGCGGGGCCACAGCAGCAATGCAGGTCGGAGGCCAGGGGTTCGGCTGGACAATACCACATTTTGAGTAGACAACCTTGATGTGAAACGTGAAAAAAAGAAATCAGGGATGTTGTGAAGGTGGTTGGACTGAGCGCCTGGGTGAATGGGGTTGCTCAGAGGTAGGGAGCCTGGCAGGTATGGGGGTGATTGGAATGAAGTTGGAGGTGCCCATTAAATGTCCAGGTGAGGATGTCAGGTGGGCAGATATATGTACATGCGCCACGTTTAGCAGTGAGGCTGCTGCTGGAGACAAAATATTGGGCTCATCCACGCTAGGGACTGTATTTAGAGAAGCCCTCCCACAGGAGTGGGCGCGGCCAGAAGAGGCAGGCCTGAGCCCAAAGGGCAGAGGAGATTAGGCCCACTACTATCCAAGGTCTCACAGGCGTGTCCAACCTTTTGGCATCTCTGGTCCACACTGGAAGAACAAGAGTTATCTTGGGCCACGGATTTAATACATTGAGACACATAATCACACAAAAAAATCTCATAATATTTTAAGTAAATTTACAGTTTTGTGTTGGGCCTCATTCATGGCCATCCTGAGCTGCATGCGGCCCACAGGCCACAGGTTGGACACCCCTGGAAGTCTCTTGTTCAAGGCCACATGTGCTGGTCTGCTTAGCCTTTTCCAGCTCCTGTAGCCTGAGGAAGCAGCCCCCAGCCCACTCTGCCTTCTTTATGGGTCTTCTCTGGGCCGTGAGCAGCAGCGATGGCCTGTGACCCGGTGCTGCCTGCTTGGGGCCCGGCTGTGCATGGACTGAGCAGACTGGCCATGCTGTCACCCAGACACCAGTGCCCCATGCGGCCCGGGGCCAGTGAGTAGCAGCACAGCATTTCCTTTCCCCCAGTCCCTGGATCCTCCCACTGAAGGGCTGAACCTCCTCTCTCTCTGGCCTCAAACCCAGGACAAAGGTTGGAGAAGGGTTTCTCCACTCCCCATCTGCCCTTCCCACCTCAGGACCCTCTCCCACTGGGCAGCTTGGCATCATGGTTGTGTTCCTGGGGGTGTTTCCTCAGACAGGCAGTCCCATTTCCAGAAACCAGTCACCTGGAGATTTCTCTAGACTTTTAGACTCCCGTGTTAGAGGAAATGTTTTTGTCACCTAAAACCACGCTGAAAAGTATTGACGGTAAAAATCCACGGATCTGGTGTTTGCTTTTTGTTTCGTCGTCAAGCCTGTGACCAGACAGGATATGGGTCCTAAACCTTTTCCCTGGGGCCACCTGGGGTGGCTCAGGGTTTGAAAGCCCAGCTTCACAACTTGCTGATCCCCTGACCTTGGGTGTTACTCACCCTCTTGGTACCTTACTCTCTTCATCTGTGATATGGGAATAACAGACATCCTGGCTCACAGGGTTAGATGCATTAATGTGTCAGTGTCTTAGAATAGTGCTGACACATAATGACCCTAAATCCCAGTGACTGTTATTCCTGGCAGTGATAAATGGACAGAGCCCTATTGCCTAAACCAGGTTGGAGCCACAGTCAGAAAATAGAAAGTTTTACATTATTTAAGCCTGGCCATTTGCATATGAAGAGTCCTGTCACATTAAATTACAGCATTAAGGGACCAAACAGAGACCTATTTTGTGTTACCTGAGGAGCTCTCCTGCATGTTAAATACAGCTTTGCCAGGTGTACTTGGCTGCTGGATGAGTTAACATATTCTCATCCACTGAATTAAATCCAAGTTTGGAATTTAAAGGAACAGAAGCTAGATTGTAAGGCAGCTGGGCAGGCAGGAAACTGCCCACATTATGGTATTTTCTTTTCACCACCAGACCTTCTTCCATGTCCTCAGAATCTGTCACTTTGGGGACAATCAGGACAGAGCAGTTCTTGACCAGGAAGCTGGTTCCAGAGACTCAGTAAGCAGAGCAAAGTGTGTGTGCAGGGCTCATGCGTACGTGGCTGCTGCTCAGAAAACCAGCAGGGCATCTGGCTGCTGCTGGCTGGAGGGGGCCGGGGGCCCAAGTGGGTGCGGAGCCTGTGACCCCATACCATCTGGCCAGGGGCCAGCTCCCTGACGCAGTCAGAGACAGTCTTTCCCAGAGAAAATTCTGAGTTTTCCTGGGTGTCTGTAACTGCAGTCATCATTAGCCTGCTCACAGTTTTGTCATTTCTGCTCCCACTCCTGTAAAATTCAGGAGCTGAGGACAGGCCACAGCCCCAGTGCCACCTACTTCAGCCTCCACTGAAGCAAGAACACCTGGAAAAGCATAGGTGTGAGGTTCTGGTTCACTTTTCTTTTCAAATAAGTGTTAAAACAAAAACATAACAATTAAAATGAAAATATTTGTCTCTGTACCAAGGTCCCCTTGCTCATTTTGAATGTCCCATCCTAATGCTTGGGGACATGATGTGCTGGAGGTTTTCACTGCCAGACCTGGGAGATCCCTTAGAATCACCCAGCTACACTGAGCAGCTGAAGGGGACTCCATGCAAAGCAAGGCCCTGCCCGACCTCAGCCTGAGTGGACTCGGAGTGGCATCCTGACTCCCTGACCCCTGCACCCACCAGCCTTCCCAGAACACCCTTTGCTCCCTTGCTTTCTCCAGGATCCCAATTCATATACATCAGAGGTCTCTCTCCCACTGTCCCTGGTCCCCTGGGCACTCTGCACACCCTCCAACTTGGGTACCTCCCCTGTGCTGCTGTCATACCATCTTTCTATGATCCTCCACACCCAGCTGGACCCACATTTCTAGATGGCTCTCTGTGGGCCACCCAGGGAATCAAAGGTGAAGTAAACCCAGCCCAGCCTTACAGGAGCAGCACTGGGCCTTGGCCTCTACCACACTCCCAGGGCTGTGCAGCGTCCAGGCAGGAACTTCCTGGAACAGTCATTCCTGGCCTGGAAGGCTGGGGTGTCTGACTGCTTTGAGAGCCAGACCCCAGGGCAGACGTCCTCCCAGCTTTGGGTGTTTCACGGGGTGCTCTCAAGCTGGGGCTCTATCCGCTGGTGCCAGCAATTAGGTCCTTGGAACTCTGGTGCTCCTTGAGATGTTCTAGAAAAATGGGCTCTGTGATCAAGGACATTTGCACAGCCCTGCAGACTCTTATTGCCTTCTGGAGCGTTAGTACCATGTTAGCTTATAAATGACTCTAAAAGATTCTAGAGCAGAGAGATTTGCTTCGCCCAGCGTGTTCCCAGGTCATTTGATCTAAGAACTTTTTCCTTGTAGGACACAATTGTAGGTGGTAGAGAGCATTTGAGACAGACTGATTTTTCAGAGATGCTGACAATTTCTGATAATTGCATGTTAGAAGCCTTCCTTCCCCCTCTTTCCCAGAGGAAACTTAACCACAGGAAAAAAATAAAATAAAATTTCTGTCCTCAAAGAGAAGTAAACAGCTCATGCTGGTGAATTCCAGAAGCAAGTATTCTTTTTTCCTGTATGCATCTATGAGAGAGAGAGAGAAACCACAGAAACTATGTAAATATAATTTTTTCTAAGTAGAGTCCCTTCCACATTTTCCATGAGGTAGCATGAGGTCATTGTGAGGCCAACTGTCCAAATATGGCTGCTGATTCCCTTGAGTCAGCAAAGTATATTTAAAAAATGATCTTTGGGACAGACATTTCTTGCCACACATTCTATCAAGTATCACCAAATGCATGGGATCTTATATTTAGACCTGTGGTTTTCCAGTTTTTTTTTTTTTTTTACAAAGCATGAAAACCCCCTTTTTTCAAGGGAAATCTTACTCCAAACCCGCCCCAGGCAGGCTCCTGCGGTATCTTCAGGAAACCCCAGGAATCCAGTCTGGAAGCCTGGGGTCTGCGCTCCTGCGCCCAGCGCTGCTCTCACACTAGACGCTTCCGCATCACCTGGGCACTTGTTAGGAACGCTGCCTTGGCGCCCCACCCCCCAAACACACCGCCTGAATCTGGTTTGTGTGCTCATTAGAACTGAAGCGGCGAATCGAGGGGATTTAGTGCTGAATGTTTTTGCCTCTGTCACGTCATTCTAAATATGTGGATGAGGCTTCTTGGAAAACAGTCTGGGAATTTTAGGCTCCCACCCAGCGACAGCTCTAAGTGGGGTGAGCCAGGCTAGCCATCATTCACTCAACACTTCTCTCTGCACATTAGATTCTGTGCCCTCCCCGCGCCCCCGCATCCCACCCCCCGTGGTGGAGCAGGGGAAGGACCCTTTAAGGAAGGCACAGAGGAAACCCCTGCTCTGTCAGACAGATTAAACAGGATCACAGAGAACTCACCATAAGGTTCTTTCAAATAGTACCATCACGAGAGGTATGGTCAGAAGAACAAATGCAGCTTAAATGTTTTCATTTACTTGTAACTTAATTTTAAGCTGAGAGTCAGAAAAATTTGTTTCTGCTGGGGCTTTTCCGCTTATCAGCTCACTGATCTTGGGCTTATAGTGCCCTCAAGGATTTGCATCACCCTCCCTCCCTGTCCAGGGTCAGGCTGGTCATCTGCCCTGTGGAGCTCACAGGAATCCTGGAGGCTCAGTGGTGGGAACAGACGTGAGGCTGCAAGTGCCCAGAGCTCACTCACTTCAGGGGCAAATGAAGGACTCCCAGTCCCTGGCCAGGCCTCCGGAGAATGAGAGCACGCAGAGCCTTCTGCCTTCCCCGGGTAGGGCCGTGTAGGAAACAGAGCCCGAAGAGGAAAGTGCCCGAGAGAGTGGAGAACAGGCAGGAAGTGTTATTCTGGCCAGTGCTTCGCCCACGAACATGTTATCTCAATTCTGCAGAGCACCAGGAGAGTCACCTGTACCCCAGCCCTTCTCACCTGGGATAAAAGTGAGGTCCCCACTAGAGCCAAGGCCAGGCTGCTGATGGGCTCCCTGGGCAGCAGCTGCAATGAGCCGTGAGCCCTGCCGGCCAGGGGCACAGGCTGGGCCCGGGCGCATGCAGGGGCCACCTTGGGCTGACCTCAGCAGGGTGGTGCTGGCGCCAGGAAGCCTTTCTGCATTGCGCTTGGAGTCTCTGCAGCCTCTCTGGTTTCTTGGCACTGTGGACTGCTTGATCTCAGTCCAGCAACTTGCTCTTATAAACAACAGAGGAAAAAAATGTAAAAAGAAAAGTTGTGAAAAACAGATAGAGGGAATTAGGTCACCCTAGAAATTCTAAGATCTCAGCAAAGCTCTTGTTTAATTCAGCCACCTCTGACCACAGTCAGGCCTTGAAGGTACAGGCAGAGCAGAGTCAGGATGACATGGGGCAGGCAGGAAGAAGGTCAAGGTCATTGATGGCTCAGAAGCTCTGCTAACCGCTGTTCTTCTTCTGCAGGAGGCCAGCTAAGGACCTGCTGGAATGGTGAGTGCGTCTGACATTCACTTTTGTCTGGGAGTGTTGGATCCTGATGTTGTAACTGAAGCAAGCTGAACCTCCTCCTCTAGTTCAGCCTCTAGGACTCCTGCTGGCAGAACACCAAGCTGCCCCTCCCCCTTCTCTGAGAGCTTCGTCATTGGAAGGCCCACTTCCTGGATTTTGACGCCAGTGCAGTGTTGAAGGGGAACGCAGCACTCGCCATGATTTTTTTCCCTGCAAAGCCACCTCTCATGACGAAAGCTGGTGTCCTGCTCTGCTGTAAGCCTTTAAGCCACTTATAAGACTGTTTTTACCCCTCATGCATCCTTCCATAGACAGTCCCCAGCCACAGCAACACACTTACATCTCAGGGCAGCAGAATGCATTTTAACCGAGTTAATGAGAGCAGGGATGGGAGCAAAGACAAAAGGCCTTGAGCTGGGGGCAGCACGGAAAGTCTTGCTGCTACAGGTCTTGAGTGAGAAGGGAGACGCTGAAGGCCTGGAAGGGCAGGGGACTGAAGGTGGCTGTTGGATTTAATGGAAACAAAGGGAAAAAGAGTGGTGAGGGGCAGGGATGAGCCCTGGTCTTGAAATCAGCTCTGAGGCAAATTATTTAACCTATGTTTCCATCTGTAAAATGGTGCATTTACTGATGTTGTGATGAAGATAAAGGAAGAGGAGGTTTCCTCATCCATTAAGCGGGGCACAGGATATGATAATTTTCTTCAGAGACTGCCGCTGCCTGCCCTGCACTGGCTCGGAGCGGCGCTGTGTGAGTGGCTGTGTGGCCATTGTCTCTTTCCTTGTTTACATAGCAACCCAGAAAGGAAGGCAGGATTGTTCTCCCGTCCTACAGAAGAGAAAAGCAAGGCGAACTCACTTGCCCAGGGTCACACGGCTGGTCAGTGACAGAGTTCAGCTGTGCCTGATGGCGTTCTTCACCCTGAGAAGCATGCGTTTATGCTGCGTTTTCCCAGTGACCATGCAGTAGGACATGCCCATAACGCCATAGTCCCCTCTGCACAGCTGCGTGCCCTATGTTGGCCCCCTGTCCGCCCCCCAGTGCCCATCCCCCAGGAGTAGCTAGGGGCTCTGCTTTCTCCCCCTGTGCTGACCCCCGTCCCCGCCCCCACGCCAGCGCAACAAGAAGCTGACTGTTCCCAAACCACTTTCCTGGCTCGCTTAGACTTCGGATGGGACGGGAATGCTGGGAGATTCTGACAGGACATCTCGTCCAGGGGTTGGCAGGCGACCTGCTCCTCTGAGCATCTACATCTCTAGTGAGAATATGAAGCTCCCTAACACAGGGTCTAGGGTGGAGCAGCGTGTTGCCACAGTGACTTCAATCATTCCCAAAGTGCCCACTGAGACCTGTCTCTTCCAAAGGGATTTAGCTTGAAGAGAACCTTATCCGCACTATCTGTATAGGGACATTGGGAAGCCACCCACCGCTACTCTCCTTTTCTCTAGGCAAAACCTTCTGCGGGTTAACATGAGGGTGCCTCCCGCTTGCTGCATCCTCACCAGCCACGTGACCTAGTGAAATCGCCAACCTCTTCAAGCTTCTCCCGCCTCATTTGTCAAACAAGGGTACTCGCGTGTGACAAAGAGATGGAGGCACGGGGCACACTGTAGGCACCACAGCACCCGGCTCTGGAGCACTCAGTAACTAGGACAGAAGACGGGTCTTTCTGTAATTGTCCACATTAGATTGCTGATTCCTCATCTGCATGCACAGACCCCAAATTCCCAGAAAGTCTGGAAATTCTGAAAATCTTACTGGCCACTTTCCTTCCAGAGCCAGTGAGCACTGAAGGACAGAGCTGGAGCTGGATCCTGTGTTCATGCAAAGTGGGAGTGTGGCTAGATTTACTGAGGGCACTGTGTGTGAGGGGGTGATGCTGGGGTGGGGAGGAGACAGAGAGGGAGGGAGGAAGGAAGATGGAGGGGAGGGGATAGAGGGAGTGAGAGAGAGAGAGAAATTTACTCATAAATAAGTGAATGAATGAACTGGAATGAAATCCGGTTGAACTCTGAAGTTCACCAAATGAGTATTATCAGGTCAAGTCTGATTGGGATTGAGGAGGGAGGAGGGGTTGGCAGTCGGAGTCCAGCCCCCCATCCCAACCCCCTGCCGTCTGCTCAGCCAACCGAAGGGATCAGGGACTTGTTCCTGTCTCTCTCCTTCCTCCTCCTCCTTCCCTCCCTCTCCCCCTCCTTTTTTTCTCCTTCCCCTTCACACATGCTTATTAAAGTACAAATCTATAATCAAGACACAATAAACTGTACACACATAAACTGTTCAGTTTGATGTCTGGACACAGGCAGGCTGGATGCAGGCTAGGCCCCAGTCCTCCTGGAGATGCGGTCCTGCAGGGTGAGAGGGGCTGGGACCGTGCTGGACTCTGTGCGACCAGACTTGGGGAATGCCTCAGAACAGCCCTGTATTCGCCCCATATTCATTTTCCCAGTGGTGCTGAGAGAAAGCACTCTCAAGTTGAAGCTAGAAGGAAGTCATAAGGAGAAAAAGCAGACACCAGAGAGAGAAGGCTAATAAGAAAGGAAGAAAAGCAGACATAATGTGGGTTCCATTAGACTCCAGCTTGAGTTTGGTCCCATCATAAGTTCACTCACTCCTGCCTCCTAAGCAGTTTCATCAGAGGCGACTCCCACAGGCCACATGTTGTTTCCTCTCGGTTTCCTCTCCTGGAGGTGCTGGGAGTCCACAGGGGTGCACGGATTCTCCAGAGGGGATGAATGAATGGCAGACCTTGTCCTCAGAACAGCATAAATATCTCAATATCAGCCCCCAAAGCATTAGATTTTCATCCTTAATTTGAACACAGCTGACTTGGTAACAGCACACACCAGTTTCCATCCCCCACAGGCGAGCTTCCTGTTCTCTATGGGCCAGGAAGGAAAACAGTGCACCAACCTCTCCCTCCTTGCCTCCGTGTCTGTCTGTGTGGCACCCCTGCGGGGGCTTTCCTGTGACTGAATGGTGATGTCCCTCTCTTCCCTCTCCACACCAGGGAGACACATGGGCCAGGTCGGTGGTACTCACGGACATGACATAACAGCAACTATCTGCAGTTCTCTTGTTCATTCCAGACGGCTTGAGTCTTGAGAGAGAACTCGCTGCAGCAGGAAGAGGCCGCAGGCCGGCGCCCTCCCTGCAGGCACCTCTGGCATCAGGGGACCAGGCAAGTGGTCGCAGTGTTGATGTTTGTGTTACTTCGCTTCCTGTGGACAACGTCGTTATCAAAGACAGGACCCCACACCGCAGTAAGCGGTAAATACTCAGATTTTAAATGACACATATTGAGGAGCTGAAATGGGCTGGTGGATCTGCCCCGCGCTTTCCCAAAGGCCACCCTCCTGTTCCGTTATCACAACAAGCTGTGGAGCTGAGAAACAGGCCCTGCCCTGTCTTCTCCCAGGAAGG
Source organism: Tonatia bakeri (assembly GCA_004024845.1). Classification (NCBI taxonomy): domain Eukaryota; kingdom Metazoa; phylum Chordata; class Mammalia; order Chiroptera; family Phyllostomidae; genus Tonatia; species Tonatia bakeri. The sequence continues at coordinate 173,140 of PVIA01000027.1, read as the reverse complement.
GCACACCAGCCCTTCAGGCCCAGGCCCAGGACGCCCCCGCACCAGCCCTCTGCCGCCCTCTGTCCTTCATGGATCCTCACTGGTGCTACCTCTGCAATGCGCTCTCGTAATCTTTGCCATAGCCACTACACCTGTAGCCTGCTATTCACTCAAACTTTCTTCCTTAAAGGGACTCACATTTTTACTTCAACATATTAGTTTATAAGGAAATTGCCTACTACTTCACTAAAAAGGAAAAGTAACATCATCTGTCAGACACAGAAGATAACTGTAAAAAATGCAACGTAAACTAGACAATGTCATCAACATTCAGATGTGGCCTTCGGAAGCCTCCAAGCCCAGGGCCTGCCCTCTGCTCATCAGCAGGAAGACGAGCCAGGGGCTTCGGGGCCGCAGAGGCTCTTTTGGACGGCCCCAGGTGGGACTGGGGAGGATGTGGAAGGGAGCTGTTTCTCGCCGGGACTCGGGGTTTCTTGCAGCTAGCCGGTCTCTTTCCACACCTGGTGCTGGGACATTCTTTCTCTCATTGTTCTGGCCTCCCTTCCTCCCAGATCACTGCAGTGTGGCCTAGTCCTCAGGCCACCAGGAGCCCCTGGTCCTGCAGTTTGGTGGTGTCACCATCATCTCCTTCACACTGAACCACCTTGCAGCATTCAACTGCCCTCCTCTCTGGAAGCCCCTTTCCCTGCCACTGGCACTGCTGCCCTGCCTTCCCGATGGCTCCTCCTCTTCATGCCCCATTTGGAATCCTCCCTCGTTTCCATCATTTTCATGCTGATGCAGCAAGGGGCTCGGAGCTGATGGGGCCCCTCTAATCACCAGGACCACGAGACAGCCTCCCTGACCTCAGTGTCCTTGGACGTCACCTCTAGGACTGTGCTCCAGGTGGACAAGTTGCATGGGAGTGGGGAGTGTTGGCGGGTCTCCAGATCCCACAGCCAGTCGGTATGGTGCCAGCTGGCCATCAGGCCTGTCAGTGATTAGGGCCTGGTCTCGTGATTTCCCGGCCACAGGACACTTGGCGCCCAAAGGACAGCTGAGGCTGGCATGGTCATGCTGGCAGGCTGTCCTTGAGAACCCGACTCACCCTCCACAGAATCCAAAGCAGCAGCCTCTGATGCTCATTTCCCTGCCCTGGACACAGGGTTGGCTTGGGGGACCGGAGCTGCTATCCCCTGAGGGCCTGCTCCTGACGAGGGCAGCCAGGCTCTCAGGGCTGGCCCTGCACCCAGCTGTTAGGGCCGAGACTGTATGGGGGTGTCCCCTGAGCAGACAAAGACACAACCCCCTCTCCTACACACCCTGGCCCGGGGGCCGCTCTTTGCTGGTGGACACATCCATGCAAAGGTCCTCATGAGTCTTGTGGCATCCACACCTGCACCCTTCCAAATGAGCATTTTAACCTGGGACCCCTTCGGAAAACAGCTCATTGACTCCAAGGTGAGGATTTGGACCTGGCCTGGTAGGGAGAGGGTGATTCCGGGAGAGTCATGCCTGCCCCCTTAAAATGGTCCAGGCAGATGACCCTCTGCCCAGTGTTTCTCCGCTGGTTGAGCTGGGAATTGCACCTCTGCCCGCTGTATACCCTGCCAGTGGCTACGCCCCTCTGTCCCACCCACCACCCAGAGGTGCTTCAGGTCTGACAAGGTTACTTACTCTCTGCCTTTGAGAACCTCCCTGGGGTGAGTGGGGTCACTTTGCCAACATCCGTACCTGGGCAGGCTGGGCTCAGGTCAGGGGCTCCTTCACTGGGATCCCTTCAGGTGTGCCTCCGTGGTATTGTTGGGCATAGGCAGGAAAGTCCAAACCTGGTCCTTTCCAGGCAGGAGATAGGGAAATAAAAAAATACTTCCACATCCCTGCGCAGGTACTGCACCCACACCCTCACGGGGGCCTCGTAGGGCCCTCACTGCCTGTTGGGAGGAAGAGGACAGCCAGCTGACCAGCCAGGACTCAACCTCAGGCCATTTCACTCCCAAGGCCAGGCCCTCTCTCTGTGCTGTGTACACACTAAGCCCAGGCTGCCTTGTAGTTTCACATCTATTGAAATGTTAACACTCTTCAATTAGATTATGATGCTGAGTAATTAGATTAACTCAGTCCTTCCTTCTCCAACAGGTTCTTTTGCTAGCCTGTCCCGGCCCATGGCTCAGAGCTTCACTCCTTTACTCAGAAAGGAGAGAGGACAAAGTCCGGGCCGAAGACACAAGTCTCTGGGGTTTTCTATGTACAGTATCATGTCATCTGCAAATAATGACAGTTTTACTTCTTCTTTGCCAATTTGGATGCCTCCAAGAAACCACTAGAACTCATAAATTAATTCAGCAAAATAGCAGGATACAAAATTAATATCCAGAAATTATGTGCATTTTTATATACAAATAATGAACTAACAAAAAGAGAAATTAAGAAAACAATCTCATTCACAATTGTTTCAAAAAGAATCAGATACCTAGGAATAAACCTAATCCGGGATGTAAAAGACCTGGTACTGGGAAAATTATAAGACACTTAAAAAAGAAATTGAAGAAGATACAAATAAGTGGAAGCACAATTGTGTTCATGGGTGGGAAAAATTAATAGCATTAAAATGCTGTACTACCCAAAGCAATCTGTAGATTCAACACAACTCCTATCAAGATTCCAGTGATGTGTTTCACAGAACCAGGACAAACACTTCAAAAATTTATATGGAACCACAAAAGGCTCCATATAACAACAGTGATCCCTGAGAAAGAAGAACAAAGTTGGAGGAATCATGCTACCTAATATCAAACTGTACTCTAAAGCCATAGTGATCAAAACTGCATGGTACTGCCATAAAAACAGACACATATAGAACAGAATGGAGAGCCCAGAAATAAATACACACCTTTATAGTCAATTAATATTCAACAGAAGAAGCAAGCACATACAATGGGCTAAAGATAGCTTATTTAACAAATGATATTGGGAAAATTGGACAGATACATGCAGAAAAATCAAACTAGGCCACCTTCTTACACTACACACAAGAATAAATTCAAAACAGATCAAAGACTTATATGTTAGATCTGAAACCATAAAAATCAGAAAAAAACATAGACAGCAAAGTCTCAGACATGGCTTGTAGCAATATTCTCCTATCAGATAGATCTTTCCAGGCAAGGGAAATGAACAACAACAACAAAATAAGTAAATGGGACTACATCAAACTAAAAAGTATTTGTACAGCAAAGAAGATAATCAACAAAATAAACAGACAACCCACCGAATGGGAGAACATATTTGCCAATACATCTGATAAGGTGTTAATATCCAAAATTTATAAACCACTCACAAAACTCAACACCAAAAAAACAGACATCTTAATTTAAAAAATGGGCAAAGGACCTGAATAGACACTTCTCCAAACAGGACATTAGGGGGCCAATAAACCTATGAAAAGATGTTCAATATCACTAATCATCAGAGAAATGCAAATTAAAACTACAATGAGATATCACCTCATACTTGTCAGAATAGTTATCATCAATAAATCAACAAACAACAAGTGCTGGAGAGGGTGTGAAGAAAGGGGAACACTTTTGCACTGTTGGTAGGAATGTGGATTGGTGTAGCCATTATGGAAAGCAGTATGGAAATAAATTTAAAAAATTAAAAAATAGATCTGCCTTTTGATCCAGTGATCCTACTTCTGGGAATATATGAAGGAATCCAAAACACTAATCTGAAAGGACATAAGCACCCTGTATTCATTGCAGTGTTATTTACAGTCGCCAAGACATGGAAGCAGCCCAAGTGTCCATCAGTAGATGAGTGGATAAACAACTATGGGACATTTACACAATGGAATACTACTCAGCCATTAAAAAAAGAAGAAAGTTTTATCCTTTGTGATAGTATGGATGGATCTGGAGCACATTATGCTAGGTGAAATAAGCCAGTCAGAGAAGACAAATAGCATAGGATTTCACTCATATGTGGAATCTAATGAACAAACTGAACTAACAAGCAAAATAGACACAGACTCATAGATAGAGAGCAGGATGACAGCTAGGGGAGGTCAGGGGGTGGAGGGACTGAGCAAAAGGGAAAAGGACTCATGGACATGGACAACAGTGTGGTGATTGCTGGGGGGACTGGTGTAAGGGGACTAAATGGTGATGAGAAAAATACAATAAAAATGAAACACACAAAAGCACAAATATTTATCTGAAGTCAAGATTCTGAGGGTGGAAAACAGAGCCTCGTTCCATCACGCTGGGTGTACCACACACGCTGGGTGGCCAGCGTCCACCCTGGACGGAACTTAGAATGCCTTTGTCCTGAAGTCCTGCCTCTGGGAGGTGCTGCAGGACACTCACCCATCTCCACCATCACAGCCACATGCTGCCCCAGCCGTGACAAGGCAGCCTGCACACTGAGCTTGGGGGGACACTGGGTTGACATAGGGCTGCCTCCAGGACCATTGGACTTGATTGTGTAGACCTGGGGTAAGGAAATAAGATGGAAAACACAACCTCCAGCTTCCTGATTTGTGGTGTTAAGACTTTATTAAAGCACTTACCGGTGGGCACTTAGGCTCTTTCCAATTCTTGGCTCCTATAAATAATACTTCTATGAACACTGGGGTGCATAGGTTCTTTTGAGTTGGTGTTTTATGGTTCTTGGGGTATAATCCCAGCAGTGGGATCACTGGGTTGAAAGGCATTTCCATCTTTAAATTTCTGAGGAAATTCCATACTGTTTTCCACAGTGGCTGCACCAGTCTGCTCCCACCAGCAGTGCACCAGGGTCCCTTTTCTCCACATCCTCACCAGCACTTGTTGTTTGTTCATTTGTTTATGATGGCCATTCTGATCGGTGTGAAGTGGTATCTCATTGTGGTTTTAATTTGCATCTCTCTGATAGTAAGTATACACAGTGGAATTGTATGCAGCAGAAAAAAGGAAGGACCTCCTACCTTTTGTGAGAGCATGAATGGACCTGGAGAGCATTATGCTAAATGAAATAGGCCAGGAGGCGAAAGACAAATACCATATGATCTCGCCTATAAGTGGAACCTAATCAACAAAGCAAATAAGGGAGCAAAACAGAACCAGAGACCTGGAAATAAAGAATAAACTGCCAGTGACCAGAGGGGAGAGGGGAGGGATAATGGGGGAAAGGAGGGAAGAGTCTAGTTTAGGCACACGTGTGAAGGACCTGTGGACCCTTAAGGACAGCAGGGTGGGGACTGACTGCGGGAGCCCCAGGGCAGGGAGGGGGCGTATGGGCGAGGCCTGTGGAGGAAATGGGGGGAAATTGGGAGAACTGTAATTGAACAACAATAAAAAAAAAGACTTTAATAAAGCAGCTCTTTGACACAAAACACAGTAATGGTTCCTTGGATCAATTTCAATAGCTCGTGTCACCCTTTGCTCTTGGAGATGTTACAGAACTGTCGTGGATGTGGTCCAGCGTCTAGTTTTACAACTTTGTTGCTCAGAAATGCAACTGTGTGTTGGCTCGCTGATGTTCAAATCTTTGGAGGAGTTTAGGGAGAAAAAGATTAAAGTAACTATGAAACCACAAACTATGTACAAAATGTATCACGGACTTTATAATCTGCTGTTTTGGTTTTTTTTCCCCATACAGCTTGAGGCAGTGATATCCAGAAGAGGCTGTTGTTTGCACTTAAAGCTGCTTTGTAGAAAAAACTCCCATTTTCAAATGTTCTTTGGGTCATAACACAATTGCTCTGAGTTGGCCAGGCCGGCAGGTTGGTTCTCCAGGTGACTCAGGTCGGGACTGAGAGCCGGACCAGCAGCTCCAGGTCCCATTCAGGCGGGGACAGGGCTAGCCAGGGTCAGCACAGGGACTGAACACCACAGAGCTCCAGGTCCTCACTGATTCCTTATCTGCCTCCCTAACTTTGAATTATAAGAACGAGTCCTAAGAGTTATCTTCTGCCTTGATTTTTTGTTTCGCCCTGAAGAGTTCACATTCCAATGACCTTCTGGTCCTCTGGCTGCTTATGAGTTCCAGGTGGCGCTGAGCAGGGAACACAGCGTTGTGAGGCTGACAGCAGCAGGAGGCCGCAGTATTCTGTTGACGGCGAGGACGCGTCACACTGCTGGACTTCCTGTCTCTGTTTCGTGGTGCGTCCCTGTGCCCGGTGCATTGTTGCTGCCTCTCCTCACGCCAGCAGGTCCAGCGTCACATGCACAGGGCAAGCTCTGTCAAGCCAGACGCCATCCCTCATAGCTCCTGTCTTTGACCAAATGGTAAGAGGACTTCATACATAGTCTGGATTGAATTAAAAGTCCTGAACTCAGAGTTCCAACCTCAGACATCTGGGCCTGGAGGAGGAATGCAAGCAGAGCAGCCAAATGCCTGGGTTAAAGGTGCTGGCCACAAACCTGCCGTTTAGTCTTAATCAGAAAACCATACACTGGAGGACAACATGAATTAGAGTCTGCATCTTGTAGCCTGGGCTCTGCCACTCTGCCAGGCCTCACGTGCAGGGGAGGGGTCTTAAGGCCCACTTTCACCCACGTGTGTAGCCTGGAGGTATCAGCTCCTCCAGACCCTCTAATTCCTGTTCAAGTTCCGATCTCAACTTGGCTTGGAATTCAAAGTTCTGTTCTGAGCACGAAGATTACGAAAACGCCCATTCAGAGAGGGCCCCAGAGTTCACTGAGTTGGGAAACTTGTACAAGACATGTGCTCCGTGTTCAGAGGCCTCAGCCCTGAGCCCGGCGTCAGCCTGTCGGAGCTCCAACTCGGCTGCTTACCTGGAGTCGTTTGCCAGGGCTACCAAACAAAGCACCACGAACCGAGCAGCTTAAACAACAGAAATGTGCTGTCTCACTGCTCTGGACACTAGGAGTCCAAGATCAAGGTGTTGGCAGGCTGGCTCCTTCTGAGGGCTGTGAGGGAAGGTCTGTCTCAGGCCTCTCCCCTAACTCTTGTTGGTTTGCTGGTAACCTTCGTCCAATCTTCGGCTGTAATCCTTGGCTTGTAAAAGCATCACTCCAACCTCTGCCTTCATGTTCGCATGCTATTCTCCCTGTGTGCATGCCTGTGTCCAAATTTCCTCTCTAAGCAGGACACCAGACATGCTGGATTAGGGCCCACCTTAAGGGGGGTCATCTCCACTTGACCCGTTATACCTACCATGACCCTATTTCCAAATAAGGTCAAGTTCTGTGGAACTGGAGGTTATGGCTTCACCCCGTAACACCACCCTATCCCTTGGATTTCAGGTGAGGGGGTGAATGCCTCTGAACTGTATTTTTTCCCTCTTGTGATATGGCTGAGCTTTAAGGTTCTTTCCAGTTCTTAAGCTCAGTGATTCTAAATGTGTACAGAGTATGATGGTCTATTTCATGTACTTTCTTAACAGTTTTTGAGTGATTTTCTTTATTGAATGTCATATTTTAAAACTCTATGTACAGGCTTTAAGGAATTTATTTTCTGCCTTTGATCATAGTTATTTGTATAGTGATATTAAGTATATTTAATGACCATTATATCAAGGCCCCGAGTAATCAATGACCATTGGCCATTATGGCTTCGCTGGGCATGCTGGGGTGTACTGGCTGAATTCTCATGCCTGGCTCTTTCTGCATTTGCCTTAGCTTTCCATTTAGACATAATGCACAGGGTCCAGCAGAAGTGATGCCTGCTTGAGTGTGGTTGGTAGGGTGATAATATGGGTGTAATAATTTATAGTTTTAATTTGATCATTTCACCTAAAATAGCATATGGGGTGCTTGAGGGTGATATTGTTATATTACAGAATTACATGCTTATGATTTTATAATAAAAGATTTTGTAATAAAAAAGGGGCATTATTTGTGCTGGACCCTGTGTTCCTTCCAAATTTTTTTTTATTTTAAAATAAATATGTAATCATTACTGAACATTTTAAGGAATAAAATAAAAATAACCTTAAATATGACTTCTTAGTAATAAATTTTGTTAGCAAAGTGGGTTTTATGTCTATTTTTTGTTTTTGATATTTTATCACAGATATTATTCTTTGCCATCACATACTTTTGAAAACATGATTTTATTTTTCAAAATATTATATTCTATAGATGTGTTACTTCCATTTTCAGTGTCATAAGTCGCCCTACCTTTAACGCAATGAGGCGATTTAACACAATGATGGCGATTTAATGCAATGACAGTGAGTGCAAGGGCGTGTCCTCGTTGTGCGCGCATGCCCTCGTGGCTTCCTTAGCAGCCGTCCTTCGTGTGGAATTGCTACACCAAAGTTTACACATATTTTTATCATTATTTTTAGCACTCACCTGAGGACATGTTCATCGATTTTAGAGTGCAAGGAAGTGGGGAGAGAGAGAATCAGTGATGTGAGCGACAAATGTCAGCCAGTTGCCTCCCGTCGAGCATCCCCGCTAGGAACCAAACCCGCCACCTGCAGCCCGGGCGCGCGCCCTGACCGGAACTGGACCCACGACCTTCCGTGCATGGGTGACTCTGCAACCACTGAGTTGCCTCTCCAGGGCTACACATATTTTTAATAAATATTATCAAACTGCCCGCAAGAAAAGTGGTGACAATGAATAGCCCCACCAGCAGCATCTGAAAATATATTTGTTTCCTACAGTGATGTTTGCTCTTTTCTTACAGATTCGTAAGAGATCTTGTTCTATTTTAGAGATTAGATCTCTTTTTAGCAAATGTTGAAAACTGCACTTCAAGCCTTTTAAAGTAAAAGTCTATATGTTACTGAATGCGAATCTCTCATAATATCAAGTTCTATGACTTGTGCAAAGTAGCACCCAATCAATACCCAAAGAGCATAAAGAAATGATGTCTGCCATTAAAAAGCATATATTACAGTCAAAGGAATATAAACAAATACAAAAAGCAAAATGAAATAAATCCTATAATGGTGGCACCAGATAAATGCTGTGGAATCAAAGAGGAAAGAAAGTGTGATCAAGTCCAGCCAGAAGAACTGGGGACACTTTCATGGAGGTTCGACTTCATTTAGGTCTTGGATTTGATTTTTTTAACCAGGGAAGAAGACATTCTAGGCTGCAGGATCAGCATATAAACAGCACATGGCATGAAAATGCCTGGCATCCATTAAAAAGAGGGATTCCGTGCCTCCCAATGCTAAGAGGGTCATGAAGACTGCAGGGCTTTGTACAGCAGTGGGGACCAGGCAGAGAATACCTCACTCTGACCTGTGTTTAGAGAGGATGGTGCTGGTACCTTCATCAGAGAGATACGTCATTGAACCAATAGAAATTTTTTTAAAAATTAGAGCTATAAAGATGCTAACAGAGGTCAGGAGAGCAATGTGTAGGCAAAGTGAGGATTTTAACAAAGAAATAGAAAATACTAAAAAGTACCAAAGATCATACAGTTGAATAATATAATAACTGAACTGAAAATTCAACAGAGGGGTTCAACTAGATCAAGTAGAAGAAAAGGTCAGTGAACTCAAAGACAAGGCAGTGAAATTCATACAATTAGAGGAACAAAAAAATGAATGAGAGTAAAGATATCTTAAGGGACTTATGGGACATCATGAAAAGACCAAGATATACATTATAGGGGTTCTAAAAGGGGAAGGAGGGATCAGAGAGCTTATTCAAAGAAATAATGGGTGAAAATTTTCCTAATCTGGGGAAAGAAACTGACATCCAGACCAGAGAGTTTCAAATAAAAGGAATACAAAGAGACCCACAGTGAGACACATGACAATTAAATTGTCAGAAGTTAAAAACAAAGAAAGAATCTTCAAAACACCAAGAGAAAAGCAACTTGTTATGTAAGACAGAATGACCCCCTGCCCCGCTCCCTGCCCCTAAGATTATCAATGGACTTTTTAGCAGATTACTTGCAGGCCAAAAGGGAGTGGAATGATATATTTAAAGTGTTGAAAGAAAAAAAACCTGCCAACCAAGAATACTTTACCCAGCAAAGCTGTCCAGAACTGGGCAGATGAGTTTACAAGACAGACAAAAGTTGGAGGAATTTATTACCACTAGACCAGCCTTACAGGAAATGTTAAAGGGAGCTCTTCAATAAGAAACAAAAGAACACCAATTAACAACATAAAAATATGTGAAAGTATAAAATACATAGTTAAATTCAGAATATACTAATATTGTAATTGTTGGTATATCACCTTTAACCAGTATAAAGGTTAAAAGACAAAATAATTAAACATAACTACAACAATTTGTTAATGAGTATACAATATAAAGTATGTAAATTGTGACATCAAAAACATGTAATGAAGGGGGAGTATAAAAACATAGAGTTTTTTATGCATTTGAAGTTGACTTGTTATTAGCTTCAAACAGACTGCTATAAATATACGATGTTTTATGTACACCTCGTGGTAACAACCAAGTAAAAATCTGTGGTAGACAAACAAAAGGTGAAAAGCGAGGAATCAGAGCATACCACTGGAGAAAATCACCAGATCACCCAGGAAGGGAGAAGAAGGGGAGAAAGGGACAAGGAAGTTACAAAACAGCCAAAACCAGCAAACAAAAGAGCAATAGCAAGTCTGTACTTATCAGTAATTACTTTATTTTTTGTAATTAAAATTTTTTAAAATTACGGTTGACATAGAATATTATGTAAGTTTCAGGTGTACAACACAGTGAAATATATGTAACTTAAGCAGCTACAAGCAGAGAGCAGAACGGTGGTCTCAACAGCTCAGACCAGTGGGGGTGGGGAGAGTGGGGAGAGACTGGGGAGACGACGTGCACGGGCAGTTATAAGATGGATAAGGTCTGAGGGTCTGGTCATCACATGGCGACTGTAGTTGGTAACACAGCACTGTATAATCGAAATTTGCTAAGAAAGTAGAACTTAAGTGTTCTTACCAAAAATAAAGATAAATATGATGGCTGTTACTTAAGGACATGAATGTAGGCATACTCCCAAAATTCATATGTCTGTAAGACCATAAGGCCCATAATGTTAGTACACTTTAAACTGCGATTTCGTCTGTCAGTTATACCTCAGTGAAGCGGGAGGCAGCTGGCAGTGATGCCCAAAGCTGGACAGCAGTCACCGTGTCTCCAAAGGGCAGCACTTCTCCGCGGCGCCTCTCGGGGGAAGAACGCAGCAGCTCTGACCTTACCGTTTCTCAGCTCAGACCTGAAGATGGGATCCCCGTGGAAGGAGCCAGTCAGTCCTCTGTGGGTCTGCAATCTAACCTCCAGGGCCCATCTCAAACTTCATCTCCTTAAAAAAAAACTTTATCCAGATAGAAATCACACACCCTACAATCCACATGACTAAAGGATATAATACAATGGCCTTCAGTGTATTCACAGAGTTGGGCAACCATCTCCCCCAGTACAGGGCAACTGCCAACCTGTCTTCTGTTTCTAAGATTCGCCTATTCTAGACGTTTCATAGAAATGCATCACATAATATGTGGTCTTGTGTGTCTGGCTTCTCTCACTTAGCACAATGTTGCAAGATGCGACTACACTGTAACCCGCATCGGAACTGTAGTCCTGTCCATCCCTGCAAGCAGCTCGCCGTCTGGACAGGCCACGTTCTGTTCATCAGCAGCTGTTGGACATTGGCTTGTTTTTACTTTGGGGCTCTTAGGAGTAACGCTGTTATGAACATTTCAAATACTATCTCCCTTTGAGACTGTTTTTACTGTTTCACCAAATGTGATGTTCCATTCTGTGAGCCCCATGTGCTTGGCCCCCTGCTGGGAGGCTTAGCACCTCCTTGCACCACAGTCCTCCACAGGCCCTGCTGGCGGCTCCGCTCCGCCAGAGACTGTGTCTTCCTCCTCTTGCCTCCCAGCCATTCCGCTCAGTGGCTGGAGCCTTTGGGGGGTGCTGCAGGAGGACACCCTCTCTGCAACGGCACAGACCTTTGTCCTCGAGACAGCCAAGCTGAAATGTCTGTATGGGAAAACCAGGTTGCAAGTTGCCCTGTTAATTTTCTTTCCCCATTCAAGAAAAAGAGAATCATTTAAATCATTTAAGTTGAAATTGTTGCCACCTGACGTAAAATAACAACACTATCAAAAGTACAGGCAATATGGTTTTTCCTCATTGTCTAATGCAATGGGTCAGAATGCCAGGGGTTGAAAGTAGTTGTCTCAGTATTAGTGAAACAGTCTACAACCCTCAGAAAAACACTGTTTTCTGGCTCAGTCGAAATTTTCATGAAGACCTTTTAATGTTTAGGCTCTAAAGAAAATCCTCTTTTTCAGATACGATGGACATGACATGGCTGTGAATTATGAATTTTAAACAAGGGCTCTTCCATCCTGGCCTCTGATGAACACTCCAGAATATCCCTGGGTTCAGAAAACCATGTTTTTATGGACTCCTGACTTTCCCGGAGCCTTCCTCCAAACCCCCAGGGCCAAGTGACCCCTCCTGCCTGTCTGCCCTGCCCCCTTCGAAGGGTGGAGCAGTAGTCACCTCTCAGGTGTACCCAGTGCTCGAGGCCAATGTGTGACCACCTTGGGAGCTGGCCTTTTCATGGGGTCGGGGTCTCTTGTCCTTAGGAAGGCCCCCCACAGCAGTCTCAGTGTCCTTGGTTACCAGTAGCCCTCTTGTCTCCCTCCTTCCTTTGTGTGGTGTCTTCATCTTAAAATAATCTCCCCCACTACCTCACCCAGAATGCAGTGGACTGGGAGCAGATCTGGGGTCTGAGGGCATGGCTTTGGGTCTGCCCCCCAACCGGTTGCTAAACCTCCCTGGGTTTTGAGCGTAAACTGCAACACGGGATGCCACGTGTCTCATTCGATCCTGGTGAAGCCCAGGATGGGGGCTGTGCAGACATGAAGGAGGAGGGCAGGCTGGGCGTCTCCTTTCCCTTTATTTCTAACAGACAGGCAATCACCCCAGCACCTGAATGTCTAAGACACTCAGTTTACACCCTCTTGCATTTCTGACGCCTGTCCCTGTGGGCAGTGACACCTCCTGCTCTCACTTCTCCATCGCCCCAGCTCCCAGCGGAGGCCTGAATGCCCTCAGGATGATAGAGAGACCTCACGGAGAGCAGGTCACGGATGACTGTCTCCTCCGTCTCAGGGAGGGGGGTCACCGTGTACTGTGACCAAATGTCACAGTATTCAGACATAAGGACCAAAGCCACCATCTGAATCCATTATTTTTACAGGATTTCACTGTCTACACATTTTCTCCTACCCCTCCTTTTACAGGTAGGAGGAGAAATTCCTTAAATCATTGGTGTGCCATTTCGTGCTGCCTCGAGGAGAATGAAAATGATGAACACGCTGCGGTTCCCGCAGAATAAATAGTTCGTGTAAAGCCAAAGTAAGTCAGGTAATTTGCAATATGGATTTTTCCCTCCGAGTTATTAGACTGAACACAGTCAGCACATTCGGCCTCCGTCTCCAGCGATACATTAAGTTAACAGCACTCACCTCCAGCCCAGCTCAGGTTGTGGAAGGGGCCTTGCGTTTGCCTTGGCAGTTTGGGCTGACGGAAGAGGGAAGAGGAGGGGAGGTTCTGGATGTGTGTGCTCGGAGAGATGCTCACTGGCTGACTGCCGTCTGCAGCACACAGCCGGCTGAGACCAAGGAAGGGGGCGGTGCCTGCAGTGCCTCCCTCCAGCCCATACCTCAGGCCTGTGCTGCTGCTCCAGGGCCCCCACGGGCCCTGCAGCGCCCTGCAGCAGTAGGTGTGAACCGTGCCCCTCGCTCTGCTGAAGAGGGACCACAGTGACTGGAAGCTAATGCTCACAGGAACTGATCAGGCCTGTGACCAGAGACGTTCACCCACGTCAGCTGGGCTGGGCATCCGAGGGGGTGAGGGGCAAGGTGTGCAAGAAGGAAAACACGTGTTGTAAATTCTTAAACAAGAAACAGATGCATGATGGTCCTGTTTTGCTCCAAAACAAAAGCCCATCCACAGTTAACTCTGTAAGATGTATGACGCCCAAGGACTATGAGGGACGGGCAAGGCCATGGGCGCTGCCTCTCTCTGGGCAGCTTGCCCATCAGGCTCCACATTCCCCATCTCCCTAAGCGGGTGAGTTTGGGCTCCAAACTCACGCTGTGTTTATCTCAGCACTCCCCACAGTCTAGCATCATTGTATACGGTGATAACATTTTGGTTCCATCAGCCAGGGCGCCATGAGCTTCCCTTTGCTTTCACTGAAATCATGCAAGCGTGCACACACAGCATCACACACATCACTTTGGAAAAGCCAGCGGTAACTTGGAGGGTTCAGGTTTGATGTATCCTGTTTCATCAATGAGTCAGGAAGCTCCCTTGCAGCTCCCAGGCCTGGGCAGGTCTTGCTAAAAACCCTGTTTTCGGGATCTGAAGACATGAAGGCACTCTATAAACAAGAATATTCTAGTGTCTTTGGATTTTAGTGCCTTTACTGCCAGAGGTGCCCCTCCCCTTGCACTGCATAATCTACTCTCACAGCTACTTGGTCTACATCCTGAGCCTTCCAGTCTCTTGTGCAATCGTTCGCAAGGGCAACCCCAGCATCCTCACCTCAAGCACTGAAGTCTACCATTACACCCTACGTTCAGGAAGCCTCCTTGGCACTAGGAGGACTCTCTGGCTATCTTTGCTAGGAGCAGAACCCCAGTCATGAGTGATCCCCAAGTTGATACATTCTCTCCATTTTAAGTCACTAATTCCTCAGTCCTCATCCCTATTGCCAAGAGCTCCTCCCATCCCTGTCACCCCCCCCCCCCCCCCCCCCCCCCGGGCGTCTGCCAGATTCTGAATTCCTTTGGTATACAAGCCATCTTCTCCAGAAGCACAGATGATGCTCCCCACTTGGGCTAGGGGAGACATGGACACCTACAGACAGAGTGTCTGGGCAGAAGTAAGGGCCTCTGTGGGGGTGGGCCTGCCTGGTGGAGAAGTGCAGGGTGGTCAGGGTGGGGTGGGGCAGTCAGCAGAGGGTGGGTGGGGCCCTGGGAGGCCTCCTGCTTCCCTGGGAGGGAGGGATAGAGGGATAGAGGGAGGGAGGGAGGGAGGGAGGGAGGGGAAGGAAGGAGAAAGGTGGGAAGCACTCGAGGGTTTTGAGCAGGGGAGCAGGTGATATTCTGATTGTGTCTGAGTTGTGTACACACTCATACTTGTGAACCCATTTCTCAACACAGTTCCATCTGGTATTCATAGGACTGTCACCTGGCAGATGTGGCTGCCAAGGAATGCAATGTTGAAGTCACTATCTGATCACTTACAGACAACCCTGGGACTTTGGTCATCGAGGTGACAGGGTTGATGTTGGCAAATTCGAGGCACAGGTAAGCTTCATGCTGAGGGGCTGGGGGCTCATGCACAGGACACCAGCCTCTCTTCAGCTCTTGCCCCAGCCAGGCGGGGCCTCGGCTGTGCCCCGTCCTGCACAATGAGTCTGGCACTGAGTTTTCACTCGTAAACTACGCCATTGACAAGCATGGCCATAAAACTTCATTGTTCCTGATGGTAGTAGTCTGTTTTTTTAACCTTTGGCTTCCTTTCTTTTCCTGGTACTTTTATACATCTGGTTCTGGTAAAATAAAAAGATTCACTCCATTTACAACTGTACTTCCTGCTCAGGCTGGGGCTTCCCTCCCCCTACACCAGCTCAGGCAGGACAGTGCCCACCAGGTCCTAGGGCCCTCCTGGGTCTGGCCAGGATGCTACCTGAAGGCCACTGCTTAGGAGGGGTGCTCCAGCATGCTGTGCTGATGCACACGGTCCTCTGTGTGCTGTGGGTCTGCATGCTTTACCTGTCAATACCGTTTCCATCCTCCACTGTGTCTGCTTGTGTTCAAGCAGGATGCAGGGTCTTCAATAAGTGGGAAGCCCCTTACTGCAAGTGCTCCCCAAAATCTGTCTGTGGAAAGAGGAAGGAAGGTACAGAAAGACAAGGGGCCCCAGCAGGGCCCACAGGGGAAGCAGCTCAGTGGAGCTAAGAAAGGGAGAGAGAAGTGGAACATAGCCTCCTCCTGTCCCTCAACGAGGGACTTACCACGGGTCCCTTACCTGCCAGTGAGCACATCCTTCCTTCTTGAGCCCACAGAGAGGCCTGGGCAAAGCTCAGCGTCCCCCAGGCCAGATCTCAGGCTGTTCTTCAAGTCTCGTTGTGCAACAGGAATGTCTCACAGTCAGAGAGACACCAGCTGTGGCCAACACAGATTCTCAGAGACGTTGCTGTGGAGCATGGGCCCACAGCCCAGCACACCTGGACCACAGCAAGCCTCCCTGTGAGCGGTGTTCTGGGCTGTCTTCTCTCAGTGGCCCCCGACCCCTCCAAAGAGGAAAGGGATGTCTTGATATCCCCTCAGAAGCATAATTTGCTCAAGTTTCCACTGATCTATGTGATTCCAGATCCATATGACCTTGTGGGTGTAAGCAGACAATGCACTCAGGTACACAAACACCCACACAGTACACATGCTCTACTCCACACATGCATGCTTGTGTACCACCACAGGCACACGCACAACCTAAACACATACCCCATGCAACACACCATACTAAGTACTCCACACACTTCACCACATACACGCAAATATGTGTGTCCAAAAACATGATAGAAGAGGAAAAATATTAAAATATTCAGATTTACCAATGTTCAAGGGAATACAAACTTTTAAAAAATATGAAACTGGCTACATTAAACAGAATACTACCCTGTGTGTTGAAAAGAAGACTCCACAGAGTCAGATTGGCTGGGTTAAGCGTCAGTGCTACTGCTTACTAGTGAGGTGGCAGCAGGCAAGTGACCACTTCTGGGTCCCCTCCTGCTCCTCTGTGATGTGAGGACAATAGCACCTACTTTAGAGTGCTGGTTGTGAGAATTTAATAGGTGAAAATATGCGACGTTCTTAGAACAGTGACGGCCACTTGGGAGAACCAATGCACATCCCATTATCACTGGCATTCCCGTTACTGCGGGGAGCTACAGGATGAGTCCGCTCGCTCGTGGCCGTGGGTGGGAAGGTGACCTGATAAGACCCTTATCAAACCCTAAACACTGCCATCCTGCACCGCTCAGGAGCCCCTCTGTCCTGAGGACACACAGAGAGAGGCGGTCCCAGACTTACGTGTAAGCATGCTTATTGCAGCATTATTAATAGTGAAAGAAAGAAAAAATGGAAAGTGTCGTTTCTAGACCAGCAGGTCGGTGGTGGGGCTACCCGCCTGGCTGCTCAAGCAAGGAACCTTGAAGACATCCTTCGTTCCTCCCCACACGCAGTTAAAGCCAAGTTCTGCTCTGCACACCTCCCGCCCCCGGAGTCGGACGCTTCCTGCAGCACCCAGCGCCGGTGGGGCTCTGCTGCGGCCAGACTTCCTCAGGGAAGCGCCCGCCCCGCCCCGCTGACAGCCTGACGGCCTGCCCCTTTCCCTCACACTCGCTGCTTTTGTGATGACGGATCCCCGCGTCTGCCCCTTCCACCAGGTGACGGCGAGCCCCAGGGAGCCAGACGCTGCCTTTCTGATTCACTTTTGGACACCCAAAGCCTGCTCCAGTGGCTGGCACACACAGTGATTCTGGACTGAGGACAGCACGTGAAGGAAGGGATGTGATTCAGCCCTAAGGCCATCTTTGCAGCAAACCCGAACAGCAAAATGCTCATGAACACAGTCTTCAATGAGCAGAATGTCCGTGCACTGTCTATACGAAGTGATGTTAACATCATTATCCGTAAATATATGTGTAACAACTCAGAAAAAAGGTGCTAAATTGTTAACAGTGGCCATTTTCATTTTTTCCTTACATTTGCATGTATTTTTCAGATATTTGACAATACACACCTATTTTTCTTTGTAACCATGAAAAGAATGGATGAAGACAGTACAGCAAAGATCTAGGACTTTTGAAATGAAGCATAATTTGAGCGCACGAGCTGGACGGTTGAGGCGTCTGTGAAACGCCCACGTCTGAACTTGCCCGAGCCGCTGTCTATCACAGCAGTCATTTCCAGAGCAGCCCTGTGCAGGGTCAACGGCTCCTCTAACAGATGGGTGCTTCCTTTCTTGTGGGGGCCCGTCAGGCCAAGTGCAGTGCAGATGGCAGCTGGTGGTTTCAGAAAGATAACATATATTTCTTTTCTTTTTCCTAAAAGAAAAATTTCAGAGTGAAATGGTCTTCTTTATTTTATAAGTCACCATACCCATTCCAGGTAATGTTGTAGAGGCTCTTCCCGGAGGACTTAGTCCTGTGTCCCCAGAGCAGCTCCCTTCACTGTCCACGCTAACTGTTGAAAGGTGTCGACATGACAGCCCCCGCAGCGGGGGGTCTAGGCCAGATCTCCCGGGACTTGGGAACCTGCGCAGGCCCCGGGACCCAGCACACAGATGGGGGCCCTCACATGGACCTAGGGAGGATGGGACCTAGTGGAAGTGGCGTCTGTAGAACTTGGGGCAGTGGTTTCAAATCTTCATCCGGACCCTAGTTTTTGGGGTTTCTTCTATAGCCTGGATTCTCGGCACACCAGTTTCCCGTCGGACAAATTGGAGTGGTTATGCTTCTCTGTGAGACAGTTTTAAGGAGTAGTGAGATTCACAGCATGGCCATTGGGAAGCTGTTACTCTGACCTTTCTACTCATAGGTCCCTCTTAGGCAGATCCCCCAATGAGGACAGGGGAAAGAAGTAAGGCTGTTCAGCCCAGAGAAGAGTAGAAAAATGACTGGATAGTAGAACATAAAAACTCTCATCTACATGAAGGACAAACTTGTGTCATGTGGCTTTCCAGGGCAGCACTGGAACCAGTGGTGGCAGTTCTAAAAAAAAGTCAGATTTCTGCTTCACTGAAAAGAACATTCTAAGAACAAAAAGTGACCCAAAAGTCTGCCTTACAAGGCACTACTGAGTCACCCGTCACTGAGTATTTCAGTGGTGCTGACTGATCACAGGATGGGTAGAGGGGGATTCCTGTGTAGAAACTACAGATCACCTTGAATAGTCCTCCTAACTCCAGGAACCTAGGTTTCTGCTGATTGACCTTTTTTTTTTTGCTTTTAGAACTGCTTGAAGACAATTTATAATTTCTCCTTAACACCGTTTTATCCAGACCCAGCCAGAACTGCGATTGCCAAAAGGCCTCCATCCCCTCTCGTCTCCACTGGTGGAAACTTGCCTCAGGACTGTCTATTTCTTCACTGCAGGAAAATCCCACAGCATGGGCCCTGCCTTCCCAGAATGAAATTCAAACTCAGGTTCCCAGCCTTGCTTGCAGGAAGGATGAAGCCTTGACCCTTTAAAGACTCCTATTTAAGACTTGAATTTGGAAGTGTAAACTGAAGGGAATGTGGGGCGGGGAGACGGGGGTGGGGGGGGGAGTGGGGGGAAGGGAGGAAAGCCTGCTGCCTCCAAACTTTCTGGAGTGTTTTGGGTGACGGCAGAGACCGGCCTTGGGGGTGGCGGGCTGCAGCCCAGAGGAAGTGAGCCCAGCCCTGGGACTGGAGCTGCGTTAGTTTAGCAGAGGTGGCGCATGCGGTCACGGAGGTTTCAGGCCTTCAGTGCCTCTGTGTGGAGAGGCCACCGCAGCCTGCTCACCGAGTCTGTGGCTGGGTTTAGGGAGTGATCCTGGGAGGCCACCGCAACTCTCCTCGCACCCGCCTGTGACGCAGTGCTCCACCACCATCTAACCACTCAAGAGAATGGCTACACGCTCACTGGACCCATGTTCCCTTAGTCTGTGGGCACACACAGAGCTGGATGGCCTTTCCCAGCTTCCCTTTCAGTTGGGTTTGATCCCAACTGGGTTCTGTCCAATGGTGATAGATGGCAGATCATCTTCCCTAAATCCTCTGGGGCAGTTTCCTCTCCCAGCAGGATCCAGTGGAAGACAAGAACCCTAGAGGATGGTAGAGGCACTAGCAGCAAGGAGTTTGGGTCCTTGAGCAGCCAACTGGACTGTGCTGTGAATAGAAAATAAGCCTCTTATTGTTTTAAGTCACTTTTGGGGTTGATATAGGGTTAGCCCATTCTGACTAATACACTTAATAAATCCATTTTCTTCGGAACAAGTCACAGGATATTTTATGTGAGATGACTAAGAGCTCCGAGTGTCTCACTTCCCTCCCTGCTCTGCCCTCAGGAGGTCTGACGAGGCAGTCACATCTGCAGGTGGGCTCTGGTTCCCTCAGAGCAGGAGGCACTGGGCTGGACTTGCGGTGTGTTCCCTGCCCCGCTGAGTGGGCGCCAATTCCCAGCGACCCTCTGAATGATGGTGTCCACAGTGCCCTGTCCTGTAGACTCGTGCTATGGCTTTTTTATGGAGTCAGCTCATTTCATACTTGGTCTTCCTCTCTTCCCGACTCGAACCGCTGCTCTGATGCAGGACAGAAGGGGTGCAGCCGACGCCCCACCCCCAGCAGTCACCCTCCTTCCTCAGCACCAGGCCACAGAAGTCTCTCCAAGGGAGAGTCAGCTTCTCCACCTCTCCGGTCACTGCAGGGCATATGGCTCCACTCCCGACTCCCAGCTAGGAGCTGAGGGAAGCCAGGCATGCTCTTCTGGGTGCCCCTGAGCTCCACAGAGGGAGTTCTGCCCTTCCTCTTTACCATAAGGGGAAGCCAGCTCTGACTCAGGAGCCCAGAGAGCCGTGCGGAGAAAACTACCTCGCACCAGCTGAAATCAGGCTCTGAGTCAGCGCAGCCGAGAACCGTCGGCATCTCTGGCCAGTTCGCCCCTGAAGTCCCCCATCTGCAGGACTGGGCCTGTGGCAGCCCTGTCTGTATCACGTGACTGGCTCCGCTCACAGTGGATTGGATCAAGACTGGGCACGTGATCCTAGCTGGGCCAATCCCTTACGTTGTTCCTGAAAAGTGGGCAGTTTTCAGCTGGGCTGCCGCAAGGCCATCTGTTGACTAGAGCAGCTGTCAACTGATGAACGGTGGGTGGGGCCGTGTGGCGTGCCAGCTAGACTAAGTCTTCAGTCTACCTTTACTAGTCTTTATTTTACATAAGTAAAGCAGCAGAAGAAAGAAAAGGCGAGTGACGGCGAAAGGAAATTTCTGGGCCCAGCTGCATCCCAGGCTGTGGGTCCACAAACAATGAATTTTCTCTAATTTGCAGAAGCTCATTCAAATTAGTTTCTAAAATCTAAAATGGAAGGGTCTTCACTGATACAGGAAGAGGTAGAAAATGTTAACCCCACAGATTGCCATCTCGTGGAAACTAGGCACCTCCTGGCTTGCTGTGAACTGGGAAACCTGGGAGCACTCACCAGGAAAACTATGGAGGGTGGCTAGACCTCTTCCGACTTATTTGTAAGTGGAAAGGACACGGGACGTGACCTTTTTTCTCCAGTCCAACAACCTCATGTCCAGCAGGGCAAATGCAGAGGGCCCAGAGGTGGGCTGACTTACCCTGCTCCCACGGGCAGCCCGCACTGGGTCCCTAACCCTGGTCTCTCCTCCCTGATGCCAGGCCAAGTACTCCCCCAAACCTTAAGTCTCCTTTAGAATGCACGTCCCTTTCCTGTACGCGGCCCTGGGACGCTGTGGCCAGGCAGGAGCCATCAGGATCAGCGCATACGTGTTGCTAGGCTGGCCAGAAATGACGCGGCTAATTCCCCTCGCCCCGCCGGTCCCCGCCGCCGAGACGCCGCGCTCCCTGCACACGTGCGCGCGCTCCGGTGGCCGACGGAGCAGCTGCACAGACCGGCTGCCAGGCTCGGCGCCCACTCCCCACTCACCCCTGCGCGGCGGGGTGGGCCCAGCCAGCCGGGCCTTTCAGAGTTAATTAGCTCTCATGCATATGGATACCACCGCGATTGAACACAGTGGAGAGGTCGTAACCTGACCTCGGGAGGCGTGCGGGAAGAAAAGACTACTTTCTCAGCTCCGTCCCTAATTGAAAGCGGAGTTGTCCCGCCAGCGCCGTGGGTGTGACGGCCGCCGCCCTATTCTCTCCCACAGAAGCTGCACCGAGCGTGCGGGGCGCCTCGCCCGCGTTAGCAGTCCCCCTAATGACCTGCAGGTCTGCGCAGGCGGCCCAGCCTTCGTCCCCGTGCACTGTCGCTGTAATGCTATCTGCACTGGGAATTTTTATTCTGCAGCTTTCCTTTTCCGTGATGGTTTTCATTTCCTGTCTTTCAGAGCTGGAAACATTTATGGAATATCACATGGTTTTCGTTTACACAGGAAGTCAGCTGCAGTGCTGAGGAGATACCGACTGACTTTTTGTGTTTGTTTTTTAGCCCCCCCCCCACCCCGCCCAGAGACAGAAACAGCTTGCAGCATTTTGTTTTGAAATAGTTTTCCTTTTTGATCCAAAGTCACTGTTCTCCGAAGTGTTCTGTGATTATACACAGAAAGCAGCAGTTTATTTCTGACACGTGGTAATCACTTTATGTGAAGAAAGCTCTGCATGAAGAGATGCTTTTGCTTTCCCTGGAGCTAAGGAGGGAGCCAGGAGGCGTGAGCACAGAGCCTCCGGGGCGGGCTGCGGAGAGGCTGAGAAGCCAGCCCGGGCTCCGTGCGGCCCAGGCCGCCAGCGGAGCTCGGTTCACACCCTCCCGGAAACAGGGCCGTTACTGCCCAATAACCTACTAGGACCACTCTGCTTAAACCTACACAGAGCAGTGTCTTCTCCAGCACCCCCTACACACATACATCCAGAGGACCACAATATACCTCTCTTCTCTACCCACCCCCAACCCATCAACCCAGCCATCAAGAGAATCTTAAGGCTTTATAGCAGAGATGGAGAAGGATGTGGAGGAATTTGCAATTTGTTCTTTAAGCTCAGCCCTCGGTCCCCGCTGAGTTAGGAAGTCCTGACTAGGAGTACCCACAAAAACAGCACTCTCTAGTTACCCTATCTCCTTCCCCAGTGTGGTTGCTTCTCACTCTCCACCCGAGTTCTTAGGGCAACCGACCACCCTGGGCAATAGCGCCACCTCGTGGCCAGCACACCTCTCCAAGCATTTCTTTTATCTCCCTTTTCCAGGAGCCTGAACAGTCCCTGTGGTCCCATGGAGACTGCCTTTAAGAGCCAGGGTGTTCAGAATTAATTCAAGGCTGCAGAGGAGGGCCCACCAAGGGTTGAATTGGTCCCTTCTTCCTTTCTTCTTTGTCCCTGAATGAGCTGGAAGCACAGAAGACTAGAAGCTCTCCTTTCGTACATTCCACAACAACGTACCAATTTCTTTGATTTAAAACTAAGCCCTAATTAAACAGAAAATGTCCTTTAAGAGGTAGAATTTAGGCACCTTTTTAAGGGTGAACCAGTTTATTGCCTTTTCTCCAGGGTAACCGGGCCCCTAGAGAGGGCAGAAACAGAGGCAGAAGGCCTGCCCTGAGGTTCAGGAGGGACAGAGCCAGCCCTGCAGAGGCCATACTTCAAGGGCAGGGGTCACCCCCATGCTGAAACGAGGAGGGGGTGAGGTGGTGGCTCTGGGAGGCAGGGTAGGTCGGTCCTGTGCCCATTTCAGGGGTGAGCAGGGAGCCCTCAAAAAACATCAAGTCCCCGATGGGCCCCAGGCCCCATGTGTCTCTGGCAGCTGAGACCCATTTAATCAAGACTCTCCGGCAACCTGGCCATGACCATCTTCTCTCCCTCCTTTCCCCCAGCCCACAAAACCAACAGCTATCTGTGTGAACATGAGCCCCGCGTTTTTATGGGCTGCCTACTGGCGGCTGCAGGACAAGTGGCGGACAAAGGCTGATTGCTGCAGCCCTTTCAGTCTCCCAATATTAAACTGTGTAATGTGACCCATTCTCGGAAACCAAATATTTGCAAAGACACCCAGAAGCCACCTGGCTACCAAATCTCTTGATGAGGCAGGCTGTTTGTGCTATAAAAATCCCACCTGGGGATGTTTTCAGCTTCTGAGGGGTCAGCAGGCAAAGCTCCCTTCCATTACGCAGGGAAGCCTGGCCTCCACTGCACAGGCGGGCCTGGATTGGTGTGTGCAGACTGAGCCTCATTTGGGCCTGGGAGCTGAGTGAAAGAAACCCTGTGCTTCTGTGCAGGGGGCGGCTCTGGTCTCTGTCTGAGGCTCTGTTTTCCTCCCAGGAAACTGCATGTACCTAATGTCACTCGTTACCTAATTGAGGAACTATTTGTGTCAGCATGGTGCTTCTATGAGGTTCTTCAGCCCCCTTTGAGCAGTCCGCTCCATGATGAACCACCTGATTAGGTTCTGAGAGGCGTCTTCTCGCCCTCTCTTTCTCCCCCCCAGCACTCTTCTCTGGGAGAATGGAGTTTACTGGTCTTGAGGAGCAGGCAGTCACAAACTTAATTACTCTGCATTCCAACCCCTGTCTGCCTGCTGGGTTTTAGGGTGGTGGTCCCAGTGAATCATGAGGGCTCTAGAGTGGCATGCCCTGTCTCTGCTCAGGACTCTGCCTGGTCCCTGTGGCTTGACCCCCTGGAAAATGGGAGGATTTGCTGAGGGAAGAAGTTTTGAGAGGAAAAATCAGATGCCCAGTCCTGGCCGAGGCTCACCCAGACAGCACTGTTTCTCCTAGAGAAGCAGGTCCCTGCACAGGTGAGCAGTGGCGTGGGCAGGCCTGGACCTCGGGCCTTACCATCCTGCCATCCTGGACTCAGCATTGTACTTATTCCTGTTCCATTTACATAAAAAAAAAAAAGCCTTCTGGTAATATGCCAGACTGAGATTACATAATGATGTTGTTTAGCAGCAACTGTGTCATTCTGTGCTGTTGACAGTAAAATAAATTAACGTAATAAACATAATTTGCTCAAAAACAGCTAAGGAAAAGCAGATGGTTAGCACATTTCAGCAGGACCTGTTGGTCTAAGTTTGCACGGATGTTTAGACGGTGTGCTGCCTGCAACAGATGCTTGCCTGGGTCCTCAGGCGACAGGCATGGGTGACTCAGGGTGGCCTGGGGGAGGGCTGGGCCCACTTGGGGTGTGGGCGTCCGGTGCAGGGCCCTTCTCTGGATGAGTGGGGTGCACAGCAGCCACTTGCCTAGATCCCAGCCAGGGCTGGCCCAGGATGGGAGCCCTGAGCTGCCTTCCCCTGCCTTCCACAAGGCAGAGCCCATATCCTCTCAGCACCCGGGCCATTAGCATGCACAGCCCATCCCTGCCCAGCAGCTGTCCTTTGTGTTCCCAGAACAAGCCAGCTTTCTTCCCAGGAGCATGGCTCCAGCTTCTGCCCACGAGCTTCCCTGCAGCTTTTCGGGCCAGCAGGCCTCTGCTGGGTGCTCCGAGGGGGTGCCGCAAGGCCCCTAAAGAGAAGAAAAAGTTATTTTTGCAGAAGGAGGACCTGGCTCCCCGGTGCCTGGGAAGCAGGGCAAGGAAGAGGAAGGTTTCTTTCCTCCCCACGTTGGAGGGGATGAGCTTCAAGTCATTGCCATTTCAGCTCTTGATGGCCAGGACTTGCTTCCTCCTCCAGCTCCTGTGTGCTGCCTGCAACAGATGCTCACCTGGTCCCCAGAGGATGGCACGGTGACTCAGCATGGCCTGGGGGAGGGATGCCAGGCCTGTCACTGAAAAGGGGGTGCTTATCAGAGTTCAGACAGGAGCACACAGGTCCTGGAAGTGCTTATCCTGCTAGTACAAAACCCGAGGGTTGGTCCCTGACACTTAGGAGAGGGTTCAGAAGTTTCTGATGGAAGAATGTGGAGTAGGAGTCCCAGCTGTCTATAGAATAACCCGGAAGACAAATGCCTCGTGCGGGACAGCTCTCCTGCCCGCCGCGTCCCAGCGGCACTGCACTGGGAACCTGTCTGAGCCTATCTCCCCATTTCCTCAGTGGAATCGTTATGAAGACAGGGCGTGACTGTCCAGGGCATAGCACCATGCCCTGCCTGTGCTGCATGCCCACCAAATGGCCAAAGTTGTTCATCTCAGCTGCAACAGCCAAGACGGTTTCACGGGAAATGCAGCATTTTCCCGGGTCCACAGGATAATCTGAACCTCGTCCAAGTGTCTGAAAGGCCCCTCAAGCAGGGCATGGCCAACACTTCTCTGTTCCCAGATTGGCTCCTGACTGGCTTCCTGCAGTCCTCCGCCCCACCTCTTTGTTCTTGCCCTCAAACACCCATCCATCAGGCCAGGCTCTCTGCAGAGCAAAGGCAAGATGGAGTTTGAAGGCTCATAAGGAAAAACCAGTTCAGGTTAAAGGAGTGAAGGAGCAGGAAGGGTCAGGGAGAGCCTTCGGACCAGGAAAATGGAGGCAGGGCTAGCAAGTGCAGCTTTAGACACCCTGTGCAGGCACAGCGGGGAGCTCTGCAGAGCCCTGTCCCGGTCAGTCCTGGGGCAGGGGGTGTGGCCTCAGGTCCCAAGCTGGGTGGATCGGGTGGCACTGCAGCTAGAAGCAGTAAGTCAGCTGACTACTCTCCTCCCAGCAGGTTCTCTCCTGAAGGGAAGTGGGCAGTGCCCCCATGAACCACCCCACTCACTAATGGGCTCCCTTGCACTTGGAGCAGCATGCCCTACTCTGCAAGGCCCTGCCTACCTTGCCTAACTCATCTTCCCACCTGCCGCCCAGCCACTCTACTTCCCAGATCCTGAGACAAGCCAAGCTTTACCCAGTGTTCTGGCTTTTAGGACTGCTTAGAACACACTGACTTCCTCATCTGCCTGTGCTGGATTCTTCTTGCAATTCAGACCTCAGTTCCAATGTCAGCCAGCTTCCCTGGACCTTCCACTCTAAAGCAGCCCCACCCCACTCGTCACTCAAGAAGCAGAGGAAACACCAAATGCAGACAGCGGAGAGGGCTATGCAAGACTGAAAGTAGGTGCTGTGCTCATCTGTGTACATTTGCAGCGTTGCTCTCTGCGGTCAGAGGCCCCTCTGCTGTGTTCACTGCCGTGTTTCTAGAGCCGTGCTTGCTGCACACAGTAGGCGTACAATACAGACACAATGCAGGTGTGAATGCAAGACCTGGAAGGGTGGGGAGCACTAGAATTTGGTACCTGAGTGTTCTGGGCAAGGAGCTACCCATGTTTCAGAAAATGAGTGACTTTTCAGAAGAAAAGAATGCTGAGTGTGTGTGGGCCTAGGAAAATGTAACAGGGAAAGAGATCCAAAGCCAAGGGCACCACACACATGGAAGGTATTTATTTATTCCTTATCTAAACCTCTTAGGGCTTTTAACATAACAATACTGTGATGTGCTCACATGCTAATAAAGGATGGTGGATCAGAACCTCTTCTCCAGAGTCCCTTCTCCCTGAGTAGTTTTTAAAGAATCCTTTGGCATAATACTGACCATGTAGCTCAGCTGGTTAGAGCATTGTCCCCATGTGCCAAAGTTGCAGGTTTGATCCCTGGTCAGGGCACATAAAGGAATCAGTCAATGAATGCCTGAATAAGTGGAACAAAAAATGGGTGTTTCTCTCCCTCTCCCTCTCTCT
Source organism: Tonatia bakeri (assembly GCA_004024845.1). Lineage (NCBI taxonomy): Eukaryota > Metazoa > Chordata > Mammalia > Chiroptera > Phyllostomidae > Tonatia > Tonatia bakeri. Next base: position 145,863 of record PVIA01000027.1, on the reverse strand, counting down.
GAAATCAGTAAGCAAAATTATCAAAAAATTCTTTAGCATAAAAGGTCTGCTTTTGTGCCTAGTACAGGCTTAACTGTTGGCAATTAGCGACCTGCTCTGTGGCCTTGGATACTTCTCCAGCGTAATTCTCAGGCTGTTTTTTTTTTTTTTTCGGGGGGGCTCTGGGAGGGTGTATCTATCCAGAATTCTTCTTGCTGACATCTATAAACGTGTTTCCAATTGATACTTACATTTTGGAAACCAGCAACCTCCCCAGAACCACACCTAACAACAACCTTAAAAACCCCCAAATTTCCGGTCATCCCTAATGCCCTGAACTCTCAGAACACAGCCCTCTCAGTGCTGTGTGTGCCGTGCGAACAAATCACCCTACAACTATTACAAAAATCTCCGTCGAGGCCGTGGCAGCTGCAGCACAGATGTTCTGCATAGCAGCTGAGCATTGTTTAGTGTCAATAAACACTATCTCCGAGACATAAAACGTGAGTGTGGAGCTTGAAATGGTGATAACGAGAGCCACGCAGATCCTTCGCAGGGACGTGGAAGATGGCCCGGGGCTGTGAGCAGCCCCTCCCTCCCGCACGCAAGGCCCGGTTCAGAGCACGCTGTGATGGAGGTGTTGAGTGTTGTTAGGCCCCAGGCTCGAATCTCTGTGCCAAATGGCCAGTTTGCTCCCTAGAAATGGGTGCCTGGAGTTTGTGCTAAACCCAAACACCCCAATTTGTGGTTCTCTGGGTCCACCCTTTAGTATTTATCTTGCATGTGTCACCAAAGATTTAACTCTACAGGTGCTGATTTGTGAAGCCGCTCAGTCTGTGCTCAGCTCCCAGAGCCAGTTTAAAAGAAATAAGTCCCACCTACATGCCATCCTTCTAGGGTACCCCTCTAGTGTCCTGCTGTCATTTCTCCCAGAACTTCCCTTTAGAGGAGACAAACGGCCACACTGAACCCCAGAGCTCACCAGAGGTTCCTGGGAGATGGTGGAGCAGTTTGCGTGACAACCAGCGGGAGGCAATGAAGCCAGTGCCATGCGTCAGAATGCCATTGGACTTGGGCCTGGAGGGGAGATGCGCTAGCCTAACCCTCGTTTTTCATACGTGGAAACTGGCGCCAAAGCAATGACATGACTGTTCGTGGCGCAGGGCCAGGTGGGAGCACCCAGAATAGGACCCCGGGCAAATTTGGTGTTCGGTGCCAATATTTAGTCCTGCTTTGATGGCACCTCATCTTATCAGTGTAAATCATTGTGGGGTGATTAGTATATACTCAATTAAAGGACACTTCTTCAATTAATATTTCGCATTAAAAAACTCAACACACAAAGCAGTACATCAGGCCTGAGGCCCTCCCTGATTGAAGAGGTTGCCAACCCTGTGATATGGAAAGGCCATAAGGTTATAGACCAGACGAACTCCAGGAACACGTGTTCCTAGAACACAGGAATCCAGGGGCTTCCACGGGCTCTAAAAGGGCTAAGATTCCAGAAAACCTTGCTTGGATCCATTCCAGTCCATCTCAGGGTCAGCTGAGTTGTTGTGTGAGTCAGATTGTCATGCATTCTGGGGGCAGGTCCAGGGCGGACACCTCCCTCTGACTGCCTGCGCCGGGGTGATTGGTGTCGGGGCGGCCTTCTCAGGCCTCTGGTGGTCCAGACGGGGGCAGCAGTGCACGTTCCCTGACCTTTTGCACTGTGACTTGTCTCCTTCAGTCTCTGCTACCAGGCAGAGGACCCCTCCAGGCCTAGGCAGATGTCCTAACCCCACCCTGCCCCACTCTGGGTGGAAGCCCCGTTTCAAAGTCAGTGTTTCACTTGCACTGAGCCTTCTTTCAGTAGACATTCCAGGTCTGCCCGAAAGAGGTCAGGACTGATGACCTCACTTTCTGTAAGGATAAGGAGGCCCGGCACTGCACCAGCCTAGGTCACCAGGGACTCATAAATCCTGTCCCTGTCAAGACCCCACGAACAGCAGCATCCTCCTCATCTCGATGCTTGTTCAAGTACTGGTCTACGTAATGACTTGTTGTCTGTCTTCTGAGCATCACCAGTGCGGACCACCCCTTCTGAGGCTCTGCGGCTGAGCGTTTGCTGAAATGCTGATGCAACTTCCAGGAAAGAAAGAATTTCAGAATTCTTCTGACTAATGAGATTCTGCAAACTTCTCCATTAAGTTTCACTCACCGTATTTCAAAGGAAAATTATTTTCCAAAGTGGCTGGTCTGGAACAAAGCCTTCAGATCCTGGCCACTGTTGCTCTGCCCCCACGAGCCAGCTTTAAGGAATGGGAGCAGAGCAATGCCCCAGCGTGTTGGGGCCTACAGAGCAGCTGGTGGGAGGGGAGTAAGAATAGACACCTGCGTGAGTACAGCCTTCCATCTTCTCACTGGTGACTGTCCCAGAGTGTGCAGGTGCTGGGCTCCCAACACCATGGCGGTTGATGCTAAGCACCATGGGATGCAGGTCTGGGATCATCTGTCATCATTAGATCCACATTTGTTAAACATCTACCATGCACTGGGCTCTGTGCTGAGTGCTGCGGCCACAAAAACTAGAAAGAAGCCGCCACTTGTGCCCTTGGCACATACGAGAAGGAAGCTGTCTCTGGCCCATCAGAAAATGCCTTGGTGTGGGTGTGTGGCATGTGGCATGTCTTATTAAGAGCATCTTGGGTAGAGAGAGCAACCCACGCTTCAGCCAGGATGGCAGATGCTGGTGGGTAGCCTCACAATGGGTCCTCCTCTGGACCATTCAGGTAAGTACAGGGGGAGGTGCTGACTTAGGCTCCTGTCACTCCCAAGTTTGACTAAGTTCCCATATGTGCACCTGGCTGTTTGTGGGCCAGACAGGGTCCTGAGAAGGCAGGAGCAGCAGCCAGAGCCCTGCTCCTGTGCTCTGGCCAAGTGTGCTAAGGCAGGGGGTTGAGTGCCTTCCTTCCTGAGCTTCTTCTGTCGGTTGTGCAGATAGGCACGCTGGGCACATGCCTCTGCCACAAGTGAGGCATGCATTGGGCTTGCTAGATTTTCAGGTATATCGGATGAAATGGGGCTGGATTATTAATGAGGCTTGGGGCCGAGGCTGGGACTTGGGTGCTGGGTAAGAATTGGCTTAGGCCAGGATCTTCCTCTCTTGGTTTCTGCTTGCTGCTCTTGGAAGACAACTGGGCACTGGATCCACCCCCTGGACCCAGGCCTCACCCCAGGCCAGGAGCTGCAGGCCCGGCCTTGGCCGGGTCTCTAGACAGCTCTCCTCGTGGGTCCTGAAAGTAGCACATGCATTTTCCCAAGCCTTGTGGGATTAATAAACGCCATTTAAAAATAATTAGAAGTGATTGATAATTAATTTCAGAAATAGCCCTTGCCAAACAACTCATTAAATGTAATCTCCCTGGGTGTCAGTTCTACTCATTGTCAGGCTTTCCGGTCTCATGGAAAGCAGTGCTGAGATTAGCCAAAGGTTGCAGTCAGAATCTGTGCCATTTTCAGCTGCCTTCCCAATTTACAGGCCATCTGATGTCCCTGCAGAGTACGTGCTGGTTCTCTGCAGGCTGGACTGTGGGGTCGGAGTGGGGTGGGAGGTGGGATCTAGCAGGACACTGGGTAGGGGACACCTTGGGTTTTCTCTCAAGTGACTGCAGGCAAGGCTGAGACATTCTCATTTCTGGGCTCGTGTCCTCTCTGATTGTTGTTCCTGATTGCTGGGCAGAGCGCTGATGTGGAACAAAATCCGAGCAGACAGGACTCTGTGCCTCAGCGGCAGTCCGTGGGTCAAGTGGCAGCTGAGGTTGCCCAGAGGCTGCGGTCAGCCCAGCAGGCAGCCTGGACTCCTATCCTCTGGGTTTACAGCAGAACAGTGAGATTTCTGAGGTGGTCTTATGTCACTGAGTGACCGGTGAGGGAGGGAGCTAGAAATGGTGGGCCACGTGCACCCAGCGGGTGTGCCAGGGGCCAGAAAGGGGTGTCTTTGTGAACTGCATGTTCTTCTTCCTCTCCCCATTTTTGCTGGCAAATGACACTGCTTGTTCCAGGTGTGTGGTCTCCTGGGAGCAAAGCGGGCCATGACTGGCTAGCCACTGGAGACTCAGAGAAGAGTAACACAGGCCCCTGCCCTTTGGTGACTCAGAATCTAGTTGGAGAACTGAGGCATGTGCCATGGGGGAAACAAACAAACAAAACCTTCCATTGACAGTGGAATGTGATGTCAAGTGAGGGGTTTGAACCATGATTCCTGTAAAAGTCCAGGAGAAGGAGAAACCCTTTTGTTTGTGATTCTAGAGATTCTTTGGTGAAAGAAGATTTGAGCTCTCTCCTGAAAACATGGGGGAGGGCCACAGATGTAGACACCCACAGGCAGAACTGCGCAGGGCACGTGGGACAATGGGCTCACCGCAAGGTGGGGTGCGGAGGAGTGTGGGCAAGTCAGGCTGGAGAGGTAGGTCTGGGCCAAACTGTGTGCTGGACTTTAATCTGACCGAATGCTTGGTTTGAAAGAAGTGATGAGATCAGAGTGGAGTCCTGGACTCTTACAATGTGAGGTATTACAGGGGAGCTTCTACAAACTCCATACATGGTGCTTCAAGAAACTCTGGCTATGGGGTACAGGGTGGATTACTGGGATGCAGAAAAGTCTCCTCAGTCTTTAACTCTGAGCTACCAAAGGGTACACTGTACCCCAAACTATTGTTAGGTGTTTGGCTACAAGTGACAGAAAAGCCCCAAATAACAATGACTTAAGGATAATTATTTTCTCTGACATTCTAAAAACTCATGGGTAGACAGATCAGAGACTTGGTGGCTGTCCATGGTGTCAGGGATCAAGATTTCTTCTAGCTTGCTGATCTGCACTGCATGCCTTTGATTTCCAATAACTCCTCATGGTCCAAGATGGCTGCCACAACTCCAGCCTTCACATGTCACTCCAGGCAGAAGAAAGAAAGCAGAAATGAAGAAGAAGTATGAAAGACCAACAATGACCATAAACTCCTTGATAATTCTCTCACTGAGAAGTGGGGATTGTGCCCTCTCCCCTTCAATAGACAACTTTATTCACTAGACGATAGAAACAGTGACATTGTGTTACTTTCCATCCCAAGTCTTAAGAACAGTCTCTAGGCTCCCTGGAAGCCTTGACTACAGTGTGATATACCTGATCCTGCTGCTGCCATGCTAGAGAGGCCATCCATAGGGACTCTGTTCGATAGTCTCTGTTTAGTCCCACTTTCCAAAGTACCCCCTTGGACCAGCCCACCCACCAGCTGAGTACCACAGACTGACCCAGTGTAGGCTCTATGTAAGTTTCGTATCCACAAAATTGTGAAAAACAATAAAAATGATTATTTTAAATGACTAATTTTAGGGTAATTTTTTATGCTATAATAGAAAATCAGAACAAAAGTTACTACCTGGATGTGGGTTGCTGCAGTAACAAGAACCCAATACATGGCCTTGGCTTTGGGACAAGGCATGGAGGAAAAGCTGGGAGGACCTCAAAGAGAGCGTCAATGAGAGGTCAGAGGACAGTGAGGAAATTGTTACTGATGTCTGGACGGAACACCTGGGAGCACTGTACCCTGTGGTAACATGGAGCACAGAAAGGGCACCCAGTGTGCTCCAGGGTCTGGCTGAGGAGACTCCGGACAGAAGACGGAATGTACCACTGACTGCTTCCAACTGTCCGCAATAGACTGCGAGAAAAGAGAGATGGACTAAGGAAGGGACTGTTAAGGTGCAGAGCAGAGCTCAGAGAAAGTATAAAGGGGCCAGGACTTTCTGCGTATGATAATGAACCTGTTCCTCACTTCATTGTCTCTCAGCAAAATACCACACGATGAGAAATGGCTTCAGGACAAAGATTAAAATCAGGGAACTTTGTACATGGCCCCAGGATGTGAGTCCAAAGTCTGTAACTGTAAGACTTCTTTTGAGACCCAAGAAAGAACAAGGATATACTTAGTAGGGCTTCTAAGAATATTCAAGGCATGTCTTATAGGCTTTCACAGACAGTAGGGCCTTAAAAAAAATGAAGAGTATTTTCCACAACAGCTTCTGACTAAGAGCCTACTCAGGGCCTACAGACAGAGGCATGTGCCCGGCCAGACTTCCAAACTGCTGTGGACCAATCGCTGATTAGGCTTCCTCTCCTCTCCCCTTTTGAATGGAGGGCATTCAGTGGAGTTTTCCTTTCCTAATATCACCATTGTTTGTGGGATGCGTGGGGGCCATGGCATTCTTTCTCTAGTTCACAGGTCTTCAGAACAAAAGGAACCTTGCAGAGTGAGCTGCTCCTGGAGAAACACCCAGAGGGACCTGATCCTGCTTTAGAAAACGAGTTACTGGACCTTGACCCCAACCCTGAAGCTATAGCGGGAAGAGGCTTTTGGAGTTCTGAAATTTTGTATGTGGAATGAATGTAAGAAATTAGTGCCCGAGAGTGGGTGGTAGATTAAATATATAGCAACAATTCTTTGACACTCACCCACAATGCTCTGGGTTTGGATCACATATTAACTGTATTTGAGGGTTTTTCATTTGAGGTGACTCTATAATCTAGTTTAAATGCAAATGCAAATATTGAAGGCTAATCCTTGTGGTGCACAAATAATCTCTCAGCACTTCAATTCTAGAAAACCCAAGCTGGACTCTGAGGAATAATAAATTGGCAATATTGTGTGAGGGGTGGGGGGAGAAAGAGAGAGAGAGTTAGCTTGAAAGAGAACAACTAACTCAAGAGTGACCGGACTCCTGCATGCACTTCTCAGGCTTCTGTTGAGGCTGTGGAGGGCGCCCCTCACTGGGGAAGGGGAAACCATCTAATGGACTTGGCTGTGACCCTCGTGGAGGTCACAGGTGGAAAGGGAAGAGGCCACAGTCTCAGAACTGCAGGTGGGCAGCAGGGAGCAGAGGGGCATGTGATGAGATGCTTCCCCAGTGCCAGGCTATGAGGAACAACTCAGAAAAAGTGGGTTTTCTAGTTTCAGGCATTTCTCTGAACTCTTTCCATGGGAGGACACACGTCTGCAGGAGGGGGAGGCCTGTGAACCCCTGTGGGAACAGCGTCCCTCATTCTGCACACTCCTTTTACGTTATTCTGAGAGCTCTGTGATCACATCCAGTTTTATCTGCTCAACAGTCCTTCTGAAGTCATGTTTATCCTCATCTCCCAAGAAACAGTTTAGAAAACATGCTTAAATGAAGACTTTCAGGTCAGGGCCCACATGGATTCCACGGGGGTGTGGGAGGACGGGTATCCATGCAGAAGAGCATCCCAAATGCTTCCCTTCCTCCGCTCCCAGAAACTCTCTTTCTCTGTTCTACAGCTGCCAGAAACTTTGGACCTGTTTAAGCTCTTCTTTTAAGTACCTGAACCAAATGTATTTTATTGCACACAGTTATAGTAGCCTTGAGTTACACAATAAAAAAAATCTGACTAATATTCTGTGGTTTCGTCATTATGAAGAAAGGAAAGTGACATGTGCCAATTTAAGAGACTAGGACTAAGGTTCCTTTGGGGATAGAAACTGGAGCTGTCTGACACCCAGCTGTTAGTCGGAGCTGAGCTTCCCAGCGTCGGAACGTGACAGCTGCGAGCTGAGGCCATAAAGCCGTCTCGGAGAGGGATGGGGAGTCCCACGCTGCTCCTGCTGGTGGGAAGGTCGGGGGCGTATAAGAATTGGCACTGAAGCCCAGCCCTTATTTTCTCTTCATCATTTTTTCCTAAATGAGCAAGTGCGCTGCTATAGAAATGTCAAGCATTTTCCAAATGACGTTCCAGGTAGGGTAAGTCAACTCACATTTCTGAGAAAGCACTTAAAACCAAACTTCAGGAGCACATGTCGGCATTTTGGAGCCTCCTGACATCATTAAAGGTGCAGGCAGGGATTGGCGCCGGTGTGTGGGCGTGGCAGGAGCTGGCACTGGCCAGGGGACAGCACTTGGTGCACCAGCCCCTGAAACAACCATCGAGGTGATGAAGGAAGCTAGGAAAGATGGGCTATACATTGGAAAACACATATTTTAACTCCACATTAGATGTGAGGGAAAAAACAGTCCTGGAATGCTGCTCAGAACCTCTGGTGAGCAGACCCCATGGTCCCTTGGACTGAGTTAGAGAGCTCACCCTTGAGTGCAAGGTCTTGCTGGCCTTCTGGAAGGCTGCACCGTGTTTCCAGATCACTAGGCTGCTAGAAGCAAAGCCGTGCAGGTTACCTAAGGTTAAAGCCGGGTCAGCACCTGAGGCCCCTGGCCTCTGTGCATGCTGTCCCTCCACTGCCTTGGTGGGCTGCCCTGTCCCTCCCACCACACCACTGCCACAGCAGCAGATGTGTCCCGCCCGGAGCTAAGGGCTGAACTGTAGATCTTGTTTCAGGAAGCAACGTGGCCTCTGCCCTAATTGTAGGGGTGGGAGCACGAGGCAGCCGCAGGCCTTCCCTTTGCCAAAAAAAAAAAAAAAAAAGCTGCAGTTCGGTCCTTCTGGTTTCATTTCAAAGAAGCCTAAAAAACCCCTCATTTCACCTAAGTGCTGCCTTCACAGAGTGAAATGGAGACTTTTATTTGTCTTCACCCGCTGCTTTTTTCACCCCACCTGCTTCTGAGGTGGTCTAATGAGTAAGTCACTCATGTCCTGCTAACCAGTGTGAGGGCCAGGGACAGGAAAGTGACGGGCGCCAGTTACCGCAAGGCAGACAGCGCTCCACAATGCTCCTCCTCCTGGGGGCCCTGAACTCTCCGCACTCTCTGCTTCCAGTTAGGCGCTCTCTGAGGAGCCGTCAGGGTCCAGTAGGGGCTCATTTGGATGAGGACTCTAAGAATGGCTGTCCCACTCAGGCCTCTCGTGTTGGCCATTAGGGGCTGCTCTGGAGTTGCTCCTGCCATCTCTCCAGCTCCTGGTGGGTAGGGCTGAGCCACAGGGCCTCTCCTGACTCAGGGGTATTTGACTGATTATGGATAGAAACTTAAAAAACCCAGTCTTAAGCTTTCGAGTTCAGCTCCCAGTAAACCTAGCGTTCATTTTTAACTTAGAATGTTTGCTCCCATTTTGAGGTGTCATCTCACCCATGGGTTCATTTCGAAGCTCAGAGGGCTTTGTGGGCCTCCCATAGTAGCCTTAGCTTTCCCTGTCATTCTGTCCTGGCAGTTTCCACCTCTGTCTCCCCTCCCATCACCGTAGGGAAAACATGGCTTGCGAAACACTCTGTTCAAATGTGAAGTTTCCACAAGTGTAAATATTGCAGCTCAGATCTCAGTGAACTCTGTGTTGCCACATGTGCTTTGACTGGGAGCGCTGTACGGCACAGGGATTGTCAGAGTCCAGACCCAGCGGCCCCTTGCACCGTAACAGCAAACATATTCTGGGAGGAGCCCTTCTCTCTGTGTCCCTTCCTCTTTCTGGAGGCCAGGCTTGGAGCATGCATCCAGGTGGGCTGCTGGTACTGAGCATCCTCCCCTCAGAAGCCTGGTGGGCCATCTGGAGCACCCTCCACCGGTTTTCCATCCCCCGACCTGACCAGAGGACTGGCTTCATCCTAGGATCTGGTCCTGGGCTCTGGTCCTGGGCTCCGGGCTACTCCCAGGCATGGGAGTGGAGAAAGATGCCTTGCTACCTGGGGCAGCCCTCTCACCCCGTGTGGTCACATACTTCCAAAACTCACCTCCAGACCCCAGCTCCAACCTGCTGTTTAGTACCTGAATACTGTCAGCACATGGCTAATCTTTTAGAGTCTCCCTGAGGGCATATTATATATTTTGTAGAACTGTTTTTGTTTCGATGGGTACTCTCCTGAGAAATGATTTTTTAAGTATGACTTGGAAGACAAATTCATTGCTGGAAAATTAGGGAACCTTCACATTTGAAACACACACACCATGAAATTTTGCAATAATAGATTATCAACAAAGCCTTGGAGAAGATTTAATGAGTTCCCTTCCCATGTTACCCCTGGACTATCAGCGATGGTCATTAACAGCAACCAGAGGACTTGAGTTGCCAGCTCAAGGACGCTGAGTGTGCCCCACGGTTTACAGGCCGGAGCCGCACCCCTGATGCGGGGTCGGCCCGAGAAGCCTCAGGTTGCCTCGTGGAAAACCAGTAGTGGTGTAATGCTCTGACTGGGTCATTCAAAAGTCGCCCTTCGGGATCTATATAATTTAATTGTGAAAACTTAATTCATGAGCAAGTTTATGGAATGAGGAATAGACATGGGAAAATTGCACAGAGCTCAAGAAAAAGTCCACCAGGCCAATTATACCCTCTCTGGCCCCGTAACAGCCCTGGTGCTGGGCATGCCATGCCTGGGAGGCAGTGCGGACCATTTCGCTGTTCGAGTTGAGTGTTTCCGGGAGTAGGAACTCCTGCTTTCACTCAGGTTGATTTATTTCTCTTTTCCCTGGTAATTGTTTAAAAACAAGATATAACCTCTTGTAAGACTTGGAACTTCTGGAAAAGTCCCCTTGCAGAGGGCTGCTTAATCTGAGAAGTGTGCCAGGCACAGCCAGAAGCCAGCTCTCCAGAGTCCTGCCTTTCCTGGGGGTCTGGGTGCACACAGGTCCCGGGATGCCCTGAGGAAGCCAGAGGCCATCCCTGGGCAGTCAGCAAAATAACCAAACCAGATTGGGTGTGTGCTGGCAAGAGTCACAAGAAAACCTTGCTTATGGCATGAAAGGATGGCTACATCATAATGGGAATGAAATTCCCCTCACCTCTAATTACAAAGAAGAAGAAAAAAAATCACTAAAGCATGTTTAAAATGTCTTAATATCGGTCTTTATAACCCAAAACCACCATCTTAAGTTTTGAAGACCAAGTACTTTGAGGCAGCTTCCAACTGCAAGTCCATTGCTGTGCTATTTAAAGTGGTCATGGTGAGGATTCTGTTCCAATAAGTCCTGGGGGGGAGGGGCTTGTGCTAGGTGGGGAGCCTCTTAAAAACTAGGGGTAACCTTGATCCAGTGGGGGGTAGAAGCTGTCTTTAGCTTGCTTCTCCAGCTAACTGCCAGTGTATCCTAGGCCCTGGTTCCATCCCCTTTATCAGTGACTCCTGAGGCCGCCCGGCCGCCCTGTGGGGCTCAGATCCCTGTGCTGGCCTGACACCGACAGGGCCAGCCAGACGCAGACTCCCTTCCACTGGCCCTCTGGGGTTGCTGGGCCATGGAAGGGATGGGAAGCCCTCATGATATGAAGATAGAGTGAGGACAATCGTCTCCTCAAAAGCCTCTGTACATTGGGCCCTGCCTGACCCCCTCTGGTGCAGAAACCGCCTGTCTTTTCAAAATCTCTGTCTCCTGTGGGTCTTTGTTAACTCAGTCGCATTGCCCTCAGCTGGACCTTGCGGAAGCTGCAGGCGACAGAAGAAGCAACTTCCACATGAGCTGCTTGTGCTGAAGCAGGAGGACCTAGGGGATCCATGAGGGCTTTTCAGCACTGGCACGGCCTCTTAGGCAGATAGAAGACCTTCAAATGGTCCCTTCTGCCTCTCATTTCAATGGCTATGACATCACCTTGACCACCCCAGCACTCTTGTGGAGTCCTGCTTTCCTCGCGTTCACTTCCCCAGGGTTTGTTTTTCCCACGGGGTCTTGCCTTGTTTGGGGTCTACATTGTATCTCCCTATGAGAGTGTGCCCTGCCCACCTTTCCCTCCCCCGACCCTAGATCCCCAGCCTCATATAGCCAGTCTTCTGCACTCTGAAAGTGAATAATAAATATGGGCTGAATCATTTACTCTTTTTTATTTATGTGTACCCACTTAATCTAGAAAGCATTTAAGGGGACTCATAATATATAAAATACAGCTGGATGGAATGAATTATTTTCTGATTAAGTGTATTCTAGTTCTTTCCAGATCTGAGCACCTAAGAATTGACAGGTATAAGATGCCTTTTACATGAAAATATACACATAAATGGTCTTAAAATATAAACATAAAGATGCAGTCATATTCCTGATTCCAAAGGGAAGATCTATCACCTGGGGTCTCACAGCTGGTGCCCGGGCCTGTGCATTCGGGTGGAAACTCGTAGACTTCAGGATAAACCATGGTTTCTGGGTGACCTACCGAGAGCCCCGTGACTCAGGTTTGTGAGGATTTGTGATAGGGATTATTTGCAGGGCATTGGCCAGAAATTTTTACAGATGAAGGATGGGCATTGAGTGCTTTGCTGAGTGATGATTTGCAAGGTATTGCTTTGAGATTGTTCCAATGCAATTCCACGGGTTCTGAACACCCATTTGTGTGTACTAACATTACAGATGGTGTCCACCTCCTTCACTTCTGGGGAGGCCGGTGAGCCTAGGACTGGCCAAAGGCAGTTATGGTGCATTAGTAATTCTCAGTGGTCAGCTGCTTATTAGTCAAAGGGATCATAGCCAAATTTGGAGACTCTTAGAGCAACATAAAAGGTACCTTCAAGATCATCCATTCCAGCTTCTTAATCTAAGAGGAAACAGGCCCAGGAAGAGTGCTTCAAAGTTTCTGTTGGACTGGAATTCTTATGTACTCCTTCCTAAAAGAATTTTAACACTGTCAGTGCTGGTTCCCGCCTAGGAGAATCAGAGGTTAATGGCATGAGCTTCTCCTGAAGCCTAACATTTCTCAGCACTTTCTAATACTTATGGCTTCTCCTTTTCTGGCTTGATGTTTGTTTTCTCTCGGTTGCTTTTTTCCAAATGCACGGACGCTGCCTAGTTTTGAGGGGCTGCACAGGCTCTCCGGTTTTGGCCGGGCCATCTTGGTGCACAGTCTGCATCTGGCTGTGACCCACCTGTTCTCGCCTGCTTCCCGGATGCCCCCATAAAGGACGAGGGTGGGGGGCAGTCCACCCCCCAGAGTGGGCAGGCAGCAGGAGCCCGCCAGAAGCTGCACAGCTGGGATCACTCAGTGCAGGCTTGGGGCGGGCGGGCCCAGACCGAGTGAAAACTGTTCTCCATCGTCTGCCCTACTGCTGCCCCACGTTCTTCATGCAAAATAGTCTCCCGGTTTCTTCAGAAAGTAACTTACCACTAGCCTGTCCAAGCTGAGGCAGGAGTTGACATTTCGGCATAGGTGCCCTGGGAAGCAGGAACGAAAATGAAACAGCAGGAGATATTGTTTTGCCCATTCTGACCCTGATGGCATGGCCTCCAGCTGGAACGTGGAGTCCGCACCGCGGAGCGCACACCGAAACAGCTGGAATTGATCAGCGGGCCCACGTTAACCCATTGCTTCCAGGAGTTGGGATTTCCTGACCCAAAGCACTAGTTTTTACACTTTTTTTTTTAATTTTCCTTTCTGACTTTTAAGGAAACAGGAGCACCATGTGTGGGCAAAGAGGCCAGTCTGGGGAGCAGCAGATTCCTTCTCCATCTGCTTCCTGTCATGAACTGAGGTGCTCAGAGAGAAAGGAAAACACAGTCCGAGTGACCCGTTTCTTTATTGTTCCTCGCAGGTATGCTGAAGCTCCAGGTTCCTGCGCTGCACTGTACCTTTTCCTCTAGCCTCTGGAAAATAAAACTCTAAATAGCAGTGACACTTTTCACTGCTCCCTGAACTAAGGAAACACATGTGAGGATCCTAGACTGGAGAGGGCAAATGCCCTCTCTCTCAGGAGGGGTACTCCCAGGTCCCAAGAGAGCTAAGTTCCCTCCTCCCACCAGACCCCACCAGGAAGAGGAACAAGAGTCCGTGGGCACATGGGCTGAGAGCAGGGTTCCCGAGGAGGCCTTGAAGCTGCAGGCAAACTTCTTACGCTGTTTTAGGATTGGCATGATGTCTCTCTTGTCTCCTCTTCAGAGAGCCACACAGAGCTCACCCACAGGAGCCTGCTGGTAGCCAGACTATGAAAGGAAACTAAACTATAGGAGATGGAAGGCAAATCCCTACCCAACTACAGGAGAGGTGTATTTCCACCTCTGCTAATCATCTGTGGCACCCCTAGCATGGGGCACTTACCTGAGACATCCTGGTCCAGGGCTGAGCTCCGGGAGCCAGTCAGTTGTGGTTCCCGCTGCCCACTCGACATCTGCAGCTTATGCTCAGGAACAGATTTCCCTACAAAGACCTCCACCAGGCACATGCATGTCCACGGTCAAGGGGCTAGTGGTAAATAGCGCGGTATTTTCCAATGAGCTGCCAATGTCCTGAACTTATGGCGAGCTGCACATACCCGGCACACATTTTGTCTTCCTGTACCCTGGTCACCCCTGTCCTGGACACCCCACCTTTCCCCGGGTGTACCCCTGCCTCAGCCAGGAGATCAGAGGCTTCTGTTTGCAGGAAGTGCCTCTGCTGGGTGGGACTGCCCCAAACACTCTGCACACCTCCCTCCAAGGTCTGGGGGTCGGGGGGCCTGGTATTAGGCTGAGGTGCCCGGGATGTGACCTGGTAGAGGGGAGGTACGTTGTGCTCTTGCAATGCTTGGGGCCTTTTCTAAACTGTGACCTGGTCTCAGTGTTCGGATGTCCACACACGTGAGGGAAGACAGCTGTCTGGAGACTGGGACTGAGGTGAATGCAGAGGATCCTCAGCTTCTGACTTCAAGCTGGGCCCTAAAAGGAGGAAGGGAAGCAGAGTCCACAGCCCAGAAGGAGAGGCCGAGGGAAAGACTGGAAGTAGGAGGGCAGCACATACTGTGATGGGCCCACGGCAGAGGCCCCCAGGGTGTTCCAAATGCTGGCATGGAAAGACCCGGAAATAGCTCTTCCTTGTCCTCCATTCTGACATTCTCCCATTTGTGGGGTCTAGGGGGTCTCCTATCCTGTCAGGTGCAAATTCCCCCAGGAAGGGTGTGCTCAGTTTAAGGGCTAGTTTCCCCGAAGACAGGAGCCCCTGGGGTGAGGACAAGGAGGAAGAAAGGCTGGAGACAGAGGAGACTGCTGCCATATTCTACCTCCTTTACAGTAAGTGAGCCCTGGGCAGCCCAGGGAGCAAATGGTACAGTGATCTTTTTTGAAAAGAAAATGAGAAAACTCGGCCAGGATAGCTGCTAGTCTTTCCCTTAGACCTGACTTCCATTTGCTCATGAGCACCCTGAAAGACAGTCCCGATTTATTTAAAAGGCCAGGATGATTTATAAAGAGGTGGAGAGGGAGGTGGGAAAGCAGCAGCCAGGCAGGCTTGGAAATGAGATGGAGGCAGCCCCCACCTGGCTGCTGCTGGAGACTGCTCCCACATGCAGGGCTGGGACCATCTCCACAGGGGCTGGAGAGAGGAGGAGGGGGCGCCCAGGAAGGTGGAGGTCCGTCTGCTGCCCCAACATTACCCCAAAGCCAAGGGAACAAACAGCACCCCCGCACTGCCAGTGCGACAGGGCCCAGCGGCTGCAGGGAGGCCTGCGGGGCCGCTCCCTGAGCGCTCTGATCCTTAATAGAAAGGAAGGCAGAGAATATTGAATTTCTGATTAGGCCTGCCGCCTGCTGCGCCTCAGCCCAGCTCCGATTCCTCGCGGGCCACGGATCATTTTTATGACTGGTGAATAAATGATTATTATCTACATAATATCACTTCCGCAAAAAGGGCCGGCCTGCGCTGACTGCTGCGCCACCAGAGGGGGTGGGGGAGGGCTGGGCACAGCAGCGGGTCGCTGCATGGTTGCACCAGGGCGGACCTGAGTTTGGAGTGAGTAGCACAGCCAGGGCCTCTGTTCCTTGGGGCCTGGCCAGTGGGCTAGGCTCGGGGAGGAACCGGGGAAGGGGTGGGTGGTGAGGTGCTTTCCTGTGTGGTCTGTAATTGGCACAAGCCGTCAGGGCTCTGCCCACGCTCCCCATAGCCACGAAGCAGCAGCAGCGTGCAGGCCTCAGCCTCTGCTGGGAGGAAGGAACAAAAACCCTTGTCTGCATTCCTGGTTTCTCCAGCAGAAGCCAGGACCCCTGTTAGCAGGGCTCCAATCAGCCCGTATGGCTACCTGAGGGGCAGAGGCAGTGCCTCCTCTGAGTTGAGTTGAAGTGATAAGAGGCTGCTTTACTGTTTTATAAGCCGGTGGGCAGGCACTCTCCTGAATGGGCTTCTATCTCAGCATTTTCTTGCCCTGCTGTCCCTCGGGACACCCTCTCTAGACCCGCGGGCAGTAAAGCTGCAGGCTGCCCGCCGGGCTGGATAATGCAGGCACCGTGTTGCAGTCACATTTAATTTTCTTCAGCTGTCACGTCTCACGGAGCCGCAGCCTTTGGAAGACTCACGGTCCCCTTCTGTGTGCCAAAGATCTCGAACTCCTGACGTCTGCAAAGGGCTGTCAATTAGCTGGTGAAGTCAGGATTGGACTGCCAGCCCACCGGGAGACCATCCTGGGGGCTTCACTCTTCCTTTCTCAATACAGGTTCAGCCTCAGGATTCCCAGTGGGCAACCCGATAGATACGAAGAAAGGACCCGGGTGGGGGCTTCCAAGGCCAAAACCAACTCCGCAGGCCCAGGCACCCTCTCACTTGGGTGCTGGCCCTACAGAAAAGCAGGGCCTCCTCGTCCCCGCGGCCCCCTCCCGGCCAGCAGCTTCCTTCCTCTGGTTTTGTAATCTCTGCTAATTGCCAGGCACTTTCCATTGTGTGTGACTTCATCGTGGACATAAGGCTCCGTCAGTTCAGTGAGTGGGGACGGAGCCAAATAGTTTTCTGATCAACTTCATCCTCCAGTGCACTCTGGGCACAAACAGGCCTTTCTTCTCTGCGGCAGTCCTGTCTCCCGACGAGCCTGAGGCTCCCTCTGCCGGTGGTGGCGGCAGGCGTCAGCAGTAGCCCCCACGCTCTCAGTGCCGGCCTCTGGGCTGGTGAAGGAAACTCAGCGAGGTAACAGGCAGCGAGGTAGAGTGCTTTCCCTTAGCACTCTAAAATGACTGGTAATGGGAAATAAAGACGGCATTTGTCCAGCTGGTCTCACTGAATTTGACAACACCTGCTTTCCTAAGTGGAACTACCAACATTTTGGTTGTCCATGTGTTCTGTGTACACAGTTTAGATGCATTCTTTTTAATTTAATCATTTTTACTGTTATTCTTTTATAGTTGTCCCAACTTTTCCCCCTCTGCCCTCCTCCTCCCAGCCTACCCCCAACTCCCACAGTCGATTCCCACACTATTGTCCATGTCCGTGGGTCATTCATACACGTTCTTTGTCTAGTCCCTTCCTCTTTCCACTATTACCCCCTCCCCTCTCCCCTCTGGCCACTGTCCATCTGTTCCCTGGTTCCATGCCTGTGGTTCTATTTTGTCATTGGTTTATTTTGTTCATTAGAGTCCTCTTATAGGTGAGATCATATGGTATTGGTCTTTCACTGACTGGCTTATTTCAGAACAGTCTGGCACTGGCATAAGAACAGGCACATAGATAAATGGAACCGAATAGAGAGCCCAAAATAAACCCAAGTCTCTACAGTCAGTTAACATCCGACAAAGGGGGCATGAGCATACAACGAATGCATTCTCGGTGAGGAGGAGCCATCTATCCCCATGTGACACACGGGACCACTTTTTACCATGCTCCCCAGAGCTTTATCCTTTTGGGTGGATTTTCTGCTGGCTTCTTCGCTCAGATAGTTTCCTGAGACTCAGTCTTGAACATGGAGGCTGACCCACAGCAACGGTGAATGTTTCTGAATAAATGTGAGACCCACTCTGTGGATGACTCAGTGAGTGGTTTGTCTCTACGTGGGAGAGAGGTCTACTGAAATGTGGAAAAATTAAAAAGGCACTGGGTTAGTCACCAATTTCTCTCAAAAATTGCACAACCTGCTTGGTACTATCCACACAGACTGGCAGTTACCACTGTCTGACTCCTGTGAACAGCCCACCAGAAGAACCCGCTAGCTGGATATGTTAAGAATACCTTCCTAAATACACATCATGTTAAAAGTCTCACAGGTAGACAGGGGTACAGGCATGTAAGCACCGAGTCAGGCCATGCAAAATAAAAGTACAGCTCTCCGGCTGGGTGGCTCAGTTGGTTGGTGCATTGTCCTGGTATGTGAAGGTTGCTAGTTCGATCTCTGCTCAGGGCACATACAAGAATCAATCAATGAATGCATAAATAAGTGGGACCTTATCTCAAATTCAATAAATAAACTACATTTTAAAATAATAAAAATAGACAAATGACCCACACAGTACGTTTCTATCCTTTCCTTTTGTTGTGTCTCTCAGCCAGATTTCCTGGGGAGTAGGAGTGCCAGCTGTGAGCCTTTGCCTATCATTTCAGGAAATCCTGACGCCCCACTTGGTGGTTGGAGCAAACACCTCTGCAGCCTCCCCCTCGGAACTGGGGAGGGCCCGAATCAAAGGGCCCTTTGCTTGTTGTCTTTGGGAGGCTGGGGGAAAAGGACAATGGTTTCTGTGGTGATTGGCCTGCCTTAAGCGGAAGTCATTAGCCACAACTCTGAGCAGAGTGAGGTTCAGAGCTGCTGGCTGGCCCAGATCAGTGCTGGGCATGCAGAGGCCCCCGCCCCTGCCCACCTAATCCTCACCAAGGTTGGTAAGGCTTGGGTACCTAGCACCTTTCTCTTGTGACCTGCCTATAACAGACAAGGTGTCAGAACTACTGGTGGCAGCCAGGGCAGGCCCTCTTCAGGTCACACCAGCCTGCCCACACACTCCTTCAAGTCACTACCCAGCGGGGACTAGCCCTGGCTGGCCCTTGGAGCCTGAATTCTTCTGGTATCAGGTCCAAATCCCTCCGACAGTTCCCGCAGCCT
This sequence comes from Tonatia bakeri, assembly GCA_004024845.1. NCBI lineage: Eukaryota > Metazoa > Chordata > Mammalia > Chiroptera > Phyllostomidae > Tonatia > Tonatia bakeri. Next base: position 127,225 of record PVIA01000027.1, on the reverse strand, counting down.
GCCTCCTCTCACCCACGCCCTATCCAGCTTCCTGTGACCTCTCTGTCCTCAGGGTTCCCCATGCAGCTCCCTCCCGGCCTTTGCCTCTGGTCTCCTCAGCGGCCACAGCCCACACAGTTTTCCCTCAGTCCAGTCTTCTGTGCAGCCTGTTGCACCCAGGCCAAATCTCATCTCCTTGTCTAATGGGATCTTCATCTCTGATACCCCCTTTCCTGAAATCTGATGGCACTTAGGAATCAGCCAGGACTTGCTGCTATTTTTGTCCCTGTAACTCTAGTAAATCCTTTTGGAGAGGTGCCATGGGGTGGAGGATGGGTCACTGTATGCCAGGGCCTCCTGGGCACTGGTCCTGGCTGTTCTCCTCATTAGCCCCTTGACAAAGAACCCCCCCTCAGTGCATCTCCACTGGGGGGTGGGGGCAATGTAGCTCCCATGGCCGTTTGGCACTGTCCAGAGACTGATTTGGTTGTTACAACTGGGACGGTGCTCCTGGTATCTGCTGGGTGGAGGCCAGAGCGGCTGCGAAACCTCCTACAATGCACGGGACAGGGCCCGACAAAAAAGTCATCTGGCCCCGAATGTCAATAGTGACAAACAGTGAGGAACACTGCCCTGCCTCTGTCTTCTTGCCTGTAAAAGAAGAAGGTTGTGAAAAAAAAATCATCAGCTGAGATGATTCGTGCGACAGCAGATGCAAACTGTAAATGCTATTTATAATCTGCTCCCTGTCCCCTCCCAACAGTGTTTCTTCTGCGAAGTAAGGGATGGTGTGAGGATAACAGCCTGCATCGAGTGGATGCTTATTATGGATTATCTTGTTGGGTCCTGTGGAGACCGAACCACACAGGTACTGGTGTGGTCCCCACTTCCCAGAAGAGAAAACGGGTGCTGGCAGCCACTGAGGGGGCAGCCGAGGACTCATACTCAGTGGTGGAGAGGGGACTTCTGGGCTCACACTGTAATCACACTGGTCTTGTTACCTGGACACAATTTTGTGTAAAAGCCTTGGAAATGCCAAAACACTGTACAAATTGCAGTTCTTTATCTGGAAGCCCTCTATGCCCTCTCCTGCAACAGCACAGCGTTGGTCATGCAGTTGAGACCCAATAAATGCCTACAGATTAACTCAGTCTGAATTTACTCTGGTGAGTCTGGAGAGACAGAAACTGAAGGCTGCCGTGTGGCCTGGAAGCCAAATCACCAGAGCCTTGGAAAACTCTAGAAGCTGGGAACAGTCTCAGTGGCTCCAGGGGAGCCCAGGACCTTGTGAGTAAGGGAGATACACAGCCCACACCAGGCCTGACGTCATGCTCAGAGGTCGCGGTGTGCTTCACCGGTGCATCACGCACTTGTTCAGCAGCCGGTTGATGGAATCAGCACCTGGGGTCCGGGGCAGCCTTCCTCCCGGTGCTGGCAGCATGGTGGACAGGGCAGCTGTGCTCACACCCCAGGTGGTGGGCCCAGAGTTTGTGGGAGTGGGCAGCCCTCATCTTAATGCGATGTCCACAGCTCCGACTGCGTCCCCTGCAGTGATGCCACATTCTCCACTGAGAAGGATGTTAGTCTCCAGAGAGAGGCTGCCAAGTTTCCAATGGGGATATGCTTCCGTGGGGCTGGAAGGCTCACCCGCAGCTGCATACATCACAATTAACCATTGCCTTCCTGTGTGTAAAGGAAGGGGACACTGTGGCTTGCCTGTCGTGACCAGGCCAGCTCTGGGGAACAAAGTTAGTCATCGCCATTCATTCTTTCCTCTTTGTTTTTCCACTTGGGAAGTGAGAGATTAAATTCGTATCTGAAAATCTCTTTCCAAGGTTCTCCCCTGAAGATAATTCTGAGATTAGGAGTGGTTATTTCTATGCCTAGGGGATTAAAGCCTCTAAGACTCATGACATTGAGAAAATTCTCTGAGTGATACACAGGAGGCAACATAATCCTTCTGGTAGGAAAAACATCAGTCCAATAAGAAGATAACATATTGCCCATTCCCCTGAAGATCAAACGGGCCCCATCAATTTCTCTTCTGCTTGTGAACGATGGCCAATTTATCAGGTATACACTGAATAATGGTTTTCCGTGGGGACAGCAGCTCTTATGATAAAGTGCTCCTGCTCTAGCTGCATTATTATAAACAACATTCAATTTATGGAGTTAGGAAGCAGATGCATTTCTCACTTATGTGTCACCATTATCTAGAATGAGTCATAAAATCTAGACTGTCATGTGTTTTCTGACTGAAAACTTCAAACAATTAATATTCCTATGAGGTGGTTTTGATCATGAGCCCAATTTACAAATTAGTTGTTCAATAGGATGATTAAATCCCAGAGCTGGAACTTGCTTTGGCCAAATGTGAGTAGCCAAATGTGACAGATCTTATATAACTTTTCAGACAGAAGGAACTGTTTGAGACATTGGGGATTTTTGGTGAATTTCAAATGAGGCAGCTTCACCTTCGGAGAACACCGTGGTCTTGCCCGACCATCCAGAGGAAGATGAGTCACTGGCATGCTCCTGCATCCAGCTAGCGTGGCTGCCTGCTAGACCTGAGTCAGTGCTACAGGGGGCAGACACTGGCCTAGGAGAAACCTTGGCTTTGATGGATGGCACTGCCATCAACACTGCTCCCCCTGGAAGCTCTTAGGTGGGTACCCCCTTGTCCTTCGCCATCTCAGGGAACCCATGCAAAGTTGCAAGCCTGAGGGACCCTAGACAAAAACTAGGAGTCATGAGACTGTGGAAAAATAAAGTTTGGAGTAATATTTAAAACATGACCCTCTAGGGAATAGAATCTATGCCTCAAGAAACTGAATGGTAAGAGTGACAAGTGATGGGGATATTGTCATTGGCTAATTGGTTATTTTAAATATATAGGCAATGAATATGTTAGACATTTTCATCCATGACATGTCAACAAAGTAGTGTTGTTCTATCATTTAGTTTGCAAAACCTATTGCAGCATTTAGTCTGCATTTAAATTCATTATTTGTTTCTTTGGTCATTTCCAAAGTGCTCTTTTTTGTACCTCTGTATGCTCTCCAGGTTGGTGATGAATTTTGAAAATGAATTTTATGTATTGACCATGGTCTATTGAATTTAAGATTAAAGAGCCAAGAAGAAACTACCAATCACTGATGGCAAGCATCAGGGAAGTGGACACTCAACCTGTGAAAGTAAACGCTGTTCTGAAACTTGGGACAAACAAGTTGGCAACAAGTATCAAAGCCGATATGCTTGACCCAGCCATTTCACTCTCAGGAAGGTATCTTAAGGAAAAGAGTTCGTGGAGAATTGATGAGCTCAGCATCCCCTGAGCTTACAAAATCCAGCATAAGGTTAATTAAGTGTTGGGACATTCATGTGATGCAAATATATACACAGACATAAAATTATTGTGGGAAATATGACAGACACATTGCTCAATGCATAGAGCCATTTAAAAGGCAAAACATATCATATGATCTCAGTTTTATATAAAAAAGCATATATTATATATGCTTGTGAGAGAAGAATCACCAAAACATTAACAATGGTTATCTCTGTAAGGTAAGATAGGGAATGATCTTGAATTTTTCTTCTTTGTGCTTTTCTGAATATTCTGTAATAAATATGCATACATTTGTTGTCAGAGAAAAAACAGGCAATGGGATTTTTAAAGAATATTAGCCAGTTAAGTTAGCAGGATTTTTATATAAGACTATAAGAATGTATATGATATATTATGCTATATTCTATTATACCATATTATAAGGTTTGCTTTTTACGATTTTTTATTGTATGTTTTTTCCATTACCATTTAGTCCCCTTACACCCCTCCCCCCAGCAATCACCACACTGTTGTCCATGTCCATGAATCCTTTTACCTTTTTGTTCAATCCCTCTACCCTTCAACCTACATCCTCCTTAGCTGTCATCCTGCTCTCTGTCTATGAGTCTGTGTCTTTTTGCTTGTTAGTTCAGGCTGTTCATTAGATTCCACATATAAGTGAAATCATATGGTATTTGTCTTTCTCTGACTGGCTTGTTTCACTTAGCATAATGTTTTCCAAGTCTATCCACACTGTCACAAAGAATAAAACTTTCTTCTTTTTTAAGGCAAAGTAGTATTTTATTGTGTAAATGTCCCATAGTTGTTTTATCCACTCATCTATTGATGGACACTTGGGCTGCTTCCATATCTTGGCGACTGTAAATAACACTGCAATGAATACAGGGTGCTTATGTCCTTTCAGATTAGTGTTTTGGATTCCTTCAGATATATTCCTAGCAGAGGGATCACTGCATTGAAAGGATCACTGCAGATCCATTTTTAGTTTTTTGAGGAATCTCCATACTGCTTTCCATAGTGGCTGTACCAGTCTGCATTCCCACCAACAGTGCACAAGGGTTCCCCTTTCTCCACAACCTTGCCAGCACTTGCTGTTTGTTGATTTATTGATGATAGCCATTCTGGCAGGTGTGAGGTGATATCTCCTTGTGGTTTTAGCTTTCATTTCTCTGATGATCAGTGACATTGGGCATCTTTTTATATGTCTATTAGCTATTTGTATATTCTCTTTGGACAAGTGCCTATTCAAGTCCTTTGCCCATTTTTTAATTGGGTAATTATTTTTTTGGTGTTGAGTTTTATAACTTCTTTATAAAATTTGGATATTAACCACTTATCAGATGTACCGGCGAATATGTTCTCCCATTCTGTGGGTTGTCTTTTCATTTTATTCATGGTTTCTTTTGCTGTGCAAAAACTTTTTAGTTTGATAGAGTCCCATTTGTTTATTTTTTCTCTTGTTTCACTTGCCTGGGAAGATATACCTCATAAAATATTGCTACTAGCAATGTCTGAGATTTTGCTGCCTATGTTTTCTTCTCTGCTTTTTATGATTTGGGGTCTAATATATAAGTCTTTGATTCACTTTGAATTTATTCTTGTGTGTAGTGTAAGAAGGTGGCATAGTTTCATTTTTCTGCATGTATCTGTCCAGTTTTCCCAACACATTTATTGAATAAACTATCTTTAGCCCATCATATGTGCTTGCTTCCTCTGTCAAATATGAATTGACTATAAAGGTGTGAGTTTATTTCTGGGCTCTCTATTGTGTTCCATTGATCTTTGTGTCTGTTCTTATGCCAGTACCAGGCTGTTTTGATCACTATGGCCTTAGAGTACAGTTTGATATTAGGTAGCGTGATTCCTCCAACTTTTTTCTCCTCTCTCAGGATCATTGTTGCTATATAAGGCCTTTTGTGGTTCCACATAAATTTCTGAAATATTTGTCTAGTTCTGTGAAATCCATCATTTGGAAATTTGATAGGAATTGCATTGAATCTATAGGTTGCTTTGAGTAGTATGGACATTTTAATGATATTAATTCTTCCTACCCATGAACACAGTATATGCTTCCATTTGTTTGTATATTCTTCAGTTTTTTTCTTCAGTGTCTCATAATTTTCCAAGTACAGGTCTTTTACATCCATGGTTAGATTTATTCCTAGGTATTGCATTCTTTGTGAAAGAATTATAAATGGGATTGTTTTCTTAATTTTCCTTTCCGATAGTTCATTATTGGCCTATAAAAATGCAACTGATATTTGAATATTGGCTTTGTACAGTGCTACTTTGCTGAGTTCATTTATCAGTTCTAGTAGTTTCTTGGTGGAATCTTTGGGGTTCTCTATGTACAGTAACATGTCATCTGCAAATAAAAACAGTTTTACTTCTTCCTTTCCAATTTGGATGCCTTTTATTTCTTTTTCTTATCTGATTCCTGAGGCAAGGACTTCCAGTACTATGTTGAATGAGAAAGGTGAAAGTGGACATACCTGTCTGGTTCTCAATGTTAAGGGCAATGCTTATAGTTTTTGCCCATTGAGTATGATGCTGGCAGTGTGTTTGTCATATATAGTCTTTATGTTTAGGTGTGTTCACTCTATTCCCACTTTGCTGAGAGGTTTTTATCCTAAATTGGTGCTGGATTTTATCAAATGCTTTTTCTGTATCTATTGATATGATCACGTGATGATTTTTATCCTTCATTTTGTTTATGTGGTGAATCACATTTATTGATTTGCAAATGTTGTACCAACCTTGCATTCCTGGAATAAATCCCACTTGATCATGGTGTATGATCTTTTTGATGCATTGCTGTATTTGGTTTGCTAATGTTTTGCTGAGGATTTTAGTGTCTATGTTCATCCGGGATATTGACTATAATTTTCATTCTTTGTAAGTGTCTTTTTCTGGTTTGGAATTAGGATAATGCTGGCCTCATCAAGTGAGCTTGGATCCTTCCCTCCTCTTGAATTTTTTGAAATAATTTGAGAAGGAGAGGTGTGTGTTCTTCTTGGAATGCTTGGTAAAATTCACCTGTGAAGCCGTCCAGTGCAGGGTTTTTGTTTGTTGGGAGTTTTTTTGTTATTGCTTCAATTTCATTAGGTGTAATCTGTCTGTTCAGATTCTCTGATTCTTCCTGATTTATTTTTGGAAGATTGAAAGTTTCAAGGAATTTATCAGCTTCATCCAGGTTGTCCAGTTTGTTGCTATACAGTTGTTCATAATATTCCTGCAATCCTTTGTATTTCTATGGTGTCAGTTGTTCTTTCTCCTTTTTCATTTCTGATTTTATTTATTTGTGTCCTCTCTCTTTTTTTCTTGATGAATCTGGTTAAAAATTTTTCAGTCTTGTTTATCTTTTCAAAGAACCAGCTCTTGGATTCATTGATCCTTTCTATCATATATTTTTAGACTCTAATTCATTTATTTCTGCTCTGACCTTTATTATTTCCTTTTTTCTACTCACTTTGGGCTTTTGTTCTTTTTCAACTCCCTTTAAGGATAAAGCTAGATTGTTTATTTGAGCTTTTTCTTGTGGGTTTTTTTTTTTTTTTTGAGATATGCCTGTAATGCTATGAATTTCCCTCTTAGGATTGCTTTCCCAGTGTCCCACAGATTTTGGACTGTTGTGTTCTCATTTTCATTTGTTTCAAGGTATCTTGATTTTTAACGTGATCTTATTGTTGACCCACTCATTGTTTAACAATGTGTTATTTAGTTTTCGTGTCTTTGTGTGTTTTTTCAGTGTTCTTCTTGTGATTGGTTTCTAGTTTCATAGCATTGTGGTCAGAGAAGATGCTTGATATGATTTCCATCTTCTTAAATTTATTGAAATTTGTTCCGTGCCCTAACATGTGGTCAATCCAAGAAAACATTCCACATGCACTTGAAAAAAATGCACATATTCTGCTGCTTTTGGGGGAAATGCTCTGAAGATATCAACTAAATTCATTTAATCTAGGGTGTCTTTGAAACCACTGTATCCTTGTTGGTTTTTCATCCGGAAGATCTACCCATTGAAGTCAATGGGGTGTTAAAATCCCCAACTATGACTGCATTTCTGGCAATCTTTCCCTTTATGTCTATCAAGATTTGCTTTACATATGTAGGCACTCCTGTGTTGGATGCATATATATTTACTACAGTTATATCCTCTTGTTGAATTGTTCCTTTTATCATTATGTAGTGTCCTTATTTGTCTCTAACTATTGCCTTGGTTTTAAAGTCTATTTTGTCAGATGTAAGAATTGTTACTCCAGCTTTTTTTCCTTTTTCATTTGCATTAAATATCTTTTTTCATCCCTTTACTTTTAGTCTGTGTGTATCTTTCAGTCTGAGATGGGTCTCTTGGGGGCACCATATACAGTATTTTGCTGTGTATAATGTACACCTTTTTGCCCAAATTTTTGAGTGAAAAACAAGAATGCACATTGTACATGGGTAGTACTAATTACATAGCTAAATAAATGTTTTTAATTTTCTTATTTGTGCTTATGCATTAAAAGTGTAACTCTAGAAAGCCATAACAATATCCATATGCAACATAAAACCCTGGTATACAATAATTGGTTTTGTTTCTAAATATAAATAAATAAATAAATTAGTTAATTAATTAAAACAAAAGATTTTTTGCCCTCAAAGATTGGGCCAAAAATGTGGGTGCACATTATACGTAAGAGCACATTATACATGGAAAAATACTGTATATGGGTCTTGTTTTCTTATCCATTCAGCTACCCTATGTCTTTTAGTTGGAGCTTTTAAGCAATTCACATTTAAGGTGATTATTGATAGGTACATATTTAGTGCCATGTTATTGTTTGACTATTTTTCTCTGTGTAGTAGTTCTTCTTCTTCTCCTCCTCCTCCTCCCTAAAGCAAGCCCTTTAACATTTGTTGTAGTACTGGTTTGGTGTTACAAATACTTTTAGCTTTTTCTTGTCTAGGAAGCTTCTTATTTCTCCTTCGATTTTAAATAGTAGCCTTGCTGGGTAAAGTAGCCTTGGTTGTAGTTCCTTGCTTTTTATCACCTTGAATATGTCATGCCACTCCTTTCTATTCTGAAATGTGTCTGTTGAGAAATCAGGTGACAGTCTAATTGGTGCTCCCTTGTGTATAACTACGTGGCTTTCTCTTGTGGCTTTTAGCATTCTCTCCTTGTCTTTAAGATTTGCCATTTTAATTATGATGTATCTTGCTGTAGGCTTCTTTGAGGCCAAATTGTTTGGGACTCTCTGAGCTTCCTGGACTTGTGTGTCTTTTTCCTTTACCAGATTAGGGAAGTTTTTGGTCATTGTTTCTTCAAATAGGTTCTTGATCTCTTGCTCACTTTCTTCTCTTTCTGGTATTCTCATTATGCAAGTGTTGTTATGCTTCATGTTGTCCAAAATGTTTCATAAGCTCTCCTCATTTTTTAAAATCTTTTTTCTTTTTTCTGCTTTGCTTGGGTTTTTTTTCTACCTTGTCTTCTAAATCACTGATCCGATCTTCTGCTTCAACTAACCTACTGTTTATTCCTTCCACTGCATTGTTTATTTCAGATATTGCATTCTTTACTTCTGACTGGTCCTTTTTTATGGTGTTTATGTCTTTTTTCATGATGTTAATAAGTCTTGTAATCATTACTTTGAACGCTATACCAGATAAATTGCTTGCCTCCATTTCATGTAGTTTTTCTTCTAGAGAATTCTTTTGTTCTTTCATACAAGGTCTGTTGCTTTGTCTTCCCATTTTGGCTTCTTCTTTGTGTTTGTTACAATGTTTATGTAGATTTGTAAATACTTTGTGGCAGGCCTAGGTCAGATGCTCCCTGTGACTGGCCCTAAGCAAACTGTTTAGAGATATCAGCAATCCACCACTTGTGGCTCCCTCTGCTGGGCTTGAGTATGTGCAGAAAGAACCAGGCAGCACACGTGGCTGGCTTTTACCAGCACCATGCCTGGAGAAGGGTCAGCTGAAGTATCAGATCTCCTAGAGACCTGCTTCAGTTGTTAAAGTTAATCAATGATATAGCTTCAAGCTGTACTTAGCAGTCCAGCTTGATCTCCATAAGGTGGGGTGAGAGCAATTTTTGTGGGTGGGGATATTGCTTCTCCTAGGCTGATGCTGCTTGGAGAAGTGTGCTCTGCCTGAGAAAGATGGCCTCCATAGAATGGGAAATAACTCAGCACAGGGACTGTGGCGGCTATTTCTTCAGTTCTCTCCCTAAAGCCACTAGTCCTATACTCTCCTCATGCATCTTTAGTTCACTCTGCCCTCCCTCTGCCAGAGCCCACAGTAAGTGGATGCATATGAAATTTTGTGTTTTGACTCTATAAGAGGCTCTCTGAGTCTCCAGCCATCTCTCCTTGGCAAGCTGAAACCCTGCTGCTTTTCACAGCTGGGTGTTATCTGAGTTCCTTTCCCAGCTCTGGTGCTGTAGGCTTGGGAGCCTGGCTTGGGGTTTAGACCCCACACTTCTCAGGGGGAAATACCCGGGTGCTGAAATATCCCTTTGGAACTTCAGCTGCTGCCTGTGGGAGCCCAACCAGCCCTCTTGCATCTCTGCACTCCCTACCAGTCACGTTTTGGTGAAATGGTTTCTTCTGTCCATGGTTATAAGGCTTCTCTCCAGCTAGTGTTCAGTTGTTATTCAGGATAATTTCTGTATAATTTAGTTGTAATTCTAGATTCGTACTGGGAGGGGGTTAGTGTAGCTTTCACTTACTCCTTTGTCATCTTGGGTGTCCTGGGGCCCTGTAGTTCAATGAATCACTATAAGTTTCTATTAGTCATAAGCAGATGGGTTGGGGACTTCCAGCAGTGATCTAGATTCTCAGTGATCAGTGATTCATGATCAGGTGATCTTGAGAAGAAAGCCAGAGTCAGCTTTTCTAAAAATATCATTTGTAATTATCTCACCTTGGAAAGATAATGTAAGAAGGGTACTGGATCTGTTTTGGTTTGGAATTCACCATAAATCAGAGCAAAAAAATGGTCAGCTCAGACAGCCCATAACATAGAATCCTGGTGCATTGATAAATTGTCTGTCCATGCAAGATAGAGCAGTAAAGCCAGAACTGATTGTGCTCCCACTGCTCAGAGTGGGCCTCGTACCCAAAGAACAGGGGAGCCCAGCCTGGGGAGCTGGAGTTGGTGATCTGCATCTATCCTGTTGGTGGCTCCTTGAGACCCAGCTCTGAGCCTTCACATTTCCCCAGAGAGAACCAAGGAACCAAGGCAAGGAGAGTGAGGACTGGCATTCTTGTCTAGGACCCCCCATTCACACCACTCCTTTGCCAGCCACAGTCTATCCACCTGTGTGTCCTAGCAATCCATCCACATGTGAGATCTTGCTTGCCAAAGTCCATCCATGTGTGTGCCTGTGGGTAAGTGTGTGTGTGTACCTACATGTGTGTCAGCCATACTCCAGTCTGTGAGGGTCCTACTTTGTTTTGGCACCAGAACTGCTACACCCTGGATGATGAGGCTGTTGATACCACTGCTTTGTTCCCTGTATCTTACTAGACAGTGATTTCCTCTTTTCATGGTATTGAGATCTCAGTTCCTTAGAATTGTGGGGCTTTAGGGGAATATATATGTTATTATGCGTTTACCCTAAATTTCCTTCAGTATTTCTTTTTTTAAAAAGGATTTTATTTATTTATTTTATTTTTTAGACAGAGGGGAAAGGAGGGAGAAAGAGAGGGAGAGAAACGTCAATGTGTGGTTGCCTTTCACATACCTCCTACTGGGGACCTGGCCCACAATCCAGGCATGTGCCCTGACTGGGAGTCGAACTAGTGACGCTTTGCTTCACAGGCTGGCACTCAATCCACTGAGCTACACCAGCCAGGGTTCCTTCAGTATATTCTCAACAGAGGTGCTATTGGCATTAGAGCAAGAAAATTTGGGTTGCATGGGATTGATCAATGAAGTACTTTTAGTTTTCCTGGCTCTCCGAATGAATAGCAGTAGGACCCTTTCTGAATTTGTGATAACCAAAAATGCCTCTGCCACTCTTCCAAGCCACTGCAGGAGCCATTCTGCATTGGAGGTTTACTCTCCAAATTGGATCGATCCTCAAAGCCTTTGGACCGGACTCCTCTCCCAGTCTATGACCTCACTTCTAGGAAACTGACTTTGAATAACCAATCACACATGTGCATGACGGCTTTCCTGTTTGTTATTCCTGGCTTTGCAATACCCCATTCCTCTGATAAGACCCTATGGATGTGTGGATATGTGGAACTTGTGTTCTTGACCTATTTTGTGATATCCTAAATCTTATAATATCAAAAGATGCATCAAGTCCCCAATATTTTAACTCACTCATTTGTTCAATCAATCAATCAATCAATATTTGTTAAGAATTTACTATTAATTAGGTGCTGGTTAAGAGGCTTGGATTTCAGTAATGAGCAGAGAAATCAATCAAGCCATCACATTAATAATACACAGTGTAAACTGAGGTGCGTTTTCTGAGGAAGGGAGGGAATAGGTTAAAGGGGAATTTATTACAAAGGAGCCATCTAGGCTGGGTAGTCAGAAAAGGTTTGTAGTGCAATGATGCTTGAAAAGAGATCCGAAGGCCATGCAGGGCTAGCTGGATGAAGGGGTGGTTGTGGTGGCATTTGATCATTTTAGATGGAGGGAACAGCATGCACAAAGGCCTGTTTGAGAGGGTTTCCGGAACACGGGAAGAATTAAAGAAGCCAGTGTGGCCAGAGCACACAGAATGAGGCGTGTTTGAATGGGGCCTTGTAGGCTTGTTAGAGAATTGCTTTGTGTTTTAGGAGCAATGGGAAGCTATTAGAGGTTTTTAAGCAGGGCGTGCTAAGATCAGCCCTGCATTTGGGAAAGATCGTTATAGATGCAATGTGGGAATTAGATGGGGAGAGAATTGAACAGGACCCAAAAGAGGCAGCCACCACCATCGTTCAGGTAAGAGACAAAGGTAGCCTAGATTCAGGTGGTGGCAGTGAAGATGGTGAGAAATGGGTGGATTTAGAGATATATAGGAAGTGAAATGGCTAGCACTTGGTGATGGGTTGGTTTGGATGGCAAAAATAAAGGCAATGATAAGGATGACTTTGTTTTCTGGTTTGTATCACTTCAAGGATGGGTGTCATGCCATTCATGGGTCTGGAACCCCAGGACAGGTTGGGTGGGGCTGGCAGCCAGGGCTGGGGAGAAACCAGGCATTCACTTTTGGACAACATGGGTTTGTGGTGTCTGAGACAATTTGAGGGGAAGTCACAGGGAAATGCCCTGGTTGGGGTGGGGCGGAGGGTGGGACAGAGAGGAGACCAAAGACACTGTGATACTGGGCTGCAGGTCTTGGTGAATATTTATTTTTCATCAAGTGTTCCTTTTCTTGGGGGTCGGTCGGATGCTGGTGCGGCTATCCCGTGCGACAAGCAGGGAGCGATGCTTGAGTGTTGCTGGTGTGTCTTGAGGAAAACGAGAAGGAACTAGAGGTCCGGTTTAAAGATTGTGTTCCTGTTTAAGAAAAGATTAAAAGTAATATTTTGTCCTTTGAAAACCTGAAATAGTAACATAACATGTACACAATCAAGGATCTTTTCATGAATCAGCAATATTGGTGAATTAGGAATTAAAATTTAGAAAAACAACATGCAGAAGCATTCTGACTTGCTGGGACTCCCTGAAGTGCCCAGTGACCCTGGCCCCCAGGGCAAAGATGGGCCTGGGCCCTTCTAAAGTGGGATGCAGGCCTGTGCACGTCTTCAGGGAGACTCTCAGAGGACTCACCTGGGCCATTCAGTCACATGTGTGCTTGTGACGGCGCCCTCACATTCTGGGGGCTCCCGGTTACTGGATTTGTATTTTTCAATGCAAACCACCAATTCTCTGACTCCCGACACACTGAATGGCCAACAGTGTAATTCAGTTCTGACACTGGCTGCCCACAATCTGGGCAGACCCGCCAGACGGGCTCGTCCGCACAGGATGGGGCCCACTTCCAACGCCGGGCAAGGCATGAGTCCAGGCTTCCTGTGTTTCTAACTGACCTGCTATAAATCAAGAATCCATGATAATTTGCTGGCATACCTCATAGAACTCAGAACACACTTAATTTACATTTGCCAGCTTACTCTAAGGATATGCTGAAGGATACAAATGAGCATCCAAAGGAAGAGATGCCTAGGGTGAGGGCAGGAAGGGTCCCAAGTGCACGGAATTGGGGGCAGCCCCCTCCTAGCATGGAGCGTGCTCACCAACCCTGGAGCTTGCTGAACCCCATGCATGCTGTTGGGATTCTTATGGAGGCTTCATCGTGTAGATATGGTTGATCATTAACTCAATCTCTAGTCCGTCTCCCCCCGCCCACACACACAGCTTGGGGATAGGGCTGAGTGTTCCAAGCTTCCAATTAAGGTTTGGTTTCTGGTGACCTGCCTCATCCTGAAGCTTTCTAGGGCCTACCCACAGTTGCCTCATTATGACAAGATGCCCCTATCACCCAGGAAACACCAAGAGATGTAGGCACTTTGTGTGATGAACCAGGGACAAAGGCCAAACAGAACAAAAGATGTTCCTATCACCACTATCACTCAGAATATTCCAAGGGGTTTAAGGGCTCTGTGTCAGAAACCAGATACAAATTTCTTATGCTCTAGGTGGCTAATCCCCTCCTGTGGGAATTCTAGAAGGTATTTAGAAGCTGCCTAGGCTTCAGTAGCAACTGTCCTCCTTACCTGTCCTGAGCACCACCCTTACTGCTGGCAGAGGGAGCCCATCTCTGATGCACACACTGCCTCTGCCCCAAGGTGAGTCAGGAAGCCCCACATCTGGTCAGCGGAGGGGAGAGAGTGAGGGATGGGGACAAGGCCATGTTCATGCCCAGGTTTGTGTCTCTGATGTATGGTTGTCTCACAAAAGTGGGAACTCTTCTCTCATGAGCACATTTTCTATAGGAAGAACAGGGCAATGCTCATCACTCACTGAGCCTCTAATCCGTGCAAACATTTGCACACATTATCCCTAATCCTTAAACCCTGGAGGGAGGTTGAACTGTCCCCTCCCCCATTTTATAGATGGCTTACTGGAGGCTCAAGGTCACAGTTAAGTGGCAGAGGTCAGATTTAAACCCACATCTGTCAGGTGCAATGTCCTCCCATGATGCCTCTGGTTCACAGTAGGGGGACAGAAGTCAGATCCTATAGCTGATCCCTGAGGGCTGACCAGACCCAAACTACAGCCAGGAGACTCACCCCATAGGTGAAAGTAAAGCCAGAGCCCAGCAATGCCCTGGGGATTCCATTCCCCGTTTGCAGCAGAGTGCGGTGGGTGCAGTCAGCAACCTTCCTGGGTCTGCAAAGATGGAGGGGCATTTCCTCAGCTATTGCCAGACTCTCATTTTGGTGCCTCTGAGGCCCTATTCGCAGACTCATGTGTGTCTTCATGAATGCAAACTGTCCGGCCAAGAGAGAGCCAGCCAGTCAAGATCCCGGCCCACACTTGGGCCCTGGCCCTCAGCACGGGTGGGTATCTGGACCGGCTGCAGGTGAGAACCCGGAGGAGAGCCCCGAAACTGGGGCAGACAAGCCGTGATGCTCCAGCACAAGCAGCTGTCCCTTTACTCCCCTGTGCCCCCGTGGGGAACAGTGGGCCACCCACTGCTCACCCACACCCACTGCTCACCCACACCCACTGCTCACCCTGCCCTTAACAGCACTTAAATCACACTCTTTGGACAGAGACCAGTGAGGGAGGGGAACCCAGGTTGTCCCCTTGGCTCAACTCTGCTCGTTTATTCAAATCCACAGGTGCATCCGCACTTGCTCAAACCACCACCCTCCCAGCAAAGCCTTCCTCGGTGCCCCATCCCACACCTGACGCCCTTTCTGAACTCTAACGCTTCCTCGTTGTACCGTTCTCTTTCTTAAGCAACTGGTCTGGGGCAAAAATAACTGACTAGCCTTGCATGTTAAACTACTTCCATTCCCAAGTTGATTCCACCTACATTCCCGCCCCCCCGCGTCCCCCGCCCCATGGCATAGAGCGTCCTCACACCACCCCTTGATTTCCCTCTGGAAACGCTTGTTCCGGAGGCACATGTCCATGTATGGGCATCCGCAGCGTGCCTGCCGTCTCCAACAGCTCTGCAGTGGGCTGTCATGTCACGAAGTCTCAGGTTTGCTTAGTCACTGCAGGATGGCCAGGCATTTGGGTTGCTTCCAGCAAGTTGCTCTTATAAATAGCACTGCTGCCTCCCAGTCGCTTTTGCATTTAACCACCTGCTTAGCTGTTTAACTGTCTCCTGGGGTATTCCTACCACCCTCATTGGAGGGAGGGTGGTGGTTTAACCTTTTGTATCCCCCTCCCTGCCCACAAGGGGCTGAGCCCAAAGGACAGCTTCCCAACAAAAGAGCTAGCCACTCAGCTACCTGCCAGATACTGAGGAAGCATGGTGTGTGGATTACCTCATTCAGTCCTCACCTGACCCTGGGATTCTCATTTATTTTTTTAAAGAGCAGGGTTTTTTTTTTACTCCTCACCCAAGGATATGTTTATTGATTTTAGAGAAGGGGAAGGGGAGGGAGAGAGAGAGAGGAAGGAAACAAGGATGGGCTGCCTGCAACCCAGGCATGGCCCTGACCGGGGGCCCGGGAATCAAACCCCTGACGATGCTCTGACTGAGTCACTCTGACCAGGGCCCGGTTCTCATTCTATAAGTGAGGATACTGGCCCTTAAAGTGGCTGCATATTTTCCCATCACACCCTTGGGAAGAGGTGGGGTGTGCAGCCCTGGCCATGGGACTCCGCACACACCTGCCTGTCCCATCTCATTGAATTTACCTGATGCGGCAGGGGGGGCTCTGGGCCCTCACAGCTGACGTGCAGCTTGGTAAGGATGCTACTCAAGATTAGTTGCACACAGGATCATGTGACTGAAAGTTACTCATGTGTCGGCTCTGCTAATTCCAGGTAGAAGCCTGCAAATGAGTGTCTGCCCTGTGACAGCCTGTCCATCCCACCAGGCTCCAAGTGGACAATATATTTCCATTCCAGCTCCTGGGTCCCCAGATTGAGTTTTCAGTACAAAAGATGCTCCTCTGATTCCTACAAGTGTGGGAGAAGGGAGGAGGGAAAGACATGGAATTCTGCTCCAGGGGCCCTTTGCACCTCAAATATTCTAGAGAGGAGAACCAAAGACACGCCCTCTGCCTCAGAAGCGCTGAGGCTGGCACCAGGGCCCTGCAGTGAGGGAGGGCTGGCAGGGCTGCAGCCTGTCCGGGTCGTTGGCTCCTGCAGGTCTGGCTGGGCTTGGGGCAGCTGCGGCCCTTGAAAAAGTCCTCTACTGTCGCCGGCTCAGTGCTGTGGGGTGGAGAAGCATGCTACCTCCACCCTCCTGTTTCTCTGGTCAGCACCTTCTGAGCACCACACTCTGAGAAAGGGGCTCACCGAGGAGGCTCCTCCACGGTCATCAGAGCCCAGAAGGCATCAGGGCTGGAAAACCTAACAGCACCAGATTTGGCCACCTGACTTCTGACAGGTGAAGATTGCTATCCCCATTTCACAGGTGAGACCACTGAGGTCCGGGGGGCACTCAAGACAGCCCATCTCAGAAGTCATGGGTGGGCATTGCATATGTGAGACATTGGATATGTTCTGGGACAGCAATCCACCCTTTTCAAATGGGTTTCAATAGCATGATTTTTCTTTCTCTTTAGAATAGTAGTATATTCTCATTTTAGAACCTGTCGAAAAAGGAGAATCAAAGCTGTCCATTATCTCCTCACTTGGGGATAACCCAATATTAACACATTAGCATATTTACACTCTTCACGCACACACGCTTTTTTACACAGCTGTTTATTTACATGAAATGTTTGCAGCCTGCCTTTGTCACTTCACATTATAAACATTTCCCCAGTCACCAAGCAAGCTTTGTAAATATGTTTTTCGTGACTACACCATACATTTTGTTGGATATCGAGCCAAACTTTTCTTAGGCATTCCCTCTTACAACACTTGCGCAATTCCAATGTTCTCTCACTATGAATGATTCTGGGATTAATGCTGTTGGAGTAAGCTTTTTTTGCATTTTCAGATTTTCTGCACTATGGCTTTTCCGTGAATATAGGTCCCCCAGATGAAGAATTACTGAGTCAAACAATGTGAGCGCTTTGAAGGTTCTTAGTAAATTGCTCTGCAGAGGTGGAGTGTCCTTTCTCACTCCAACCAGCAGTGCCTGGCTCCACCCCGCCCCCTCCAGGTTCAGTGTTAATAAAAATTTAAGAATACTTAATGAAATGGTCACAGCCCACCAGTGTCTTCAGTCATGATTTTCCCTGTGGTTTCCAGCTGCACCAGGCTCTTGACCGATAAAGACCACACTTACGGGGAACGTCCTGCACACCAGACTGCTTGCTAGGATCTCACGTGACCTTCCCAGCATCCCCGGTCAAGTTTTATTGTTGCCTTTGCTTTTCAGATGAGAAACCCGAGACAAAGACACGTTAAATGAGTTGCCCAGAGCACACAGCTAGAGAGCGGTGAGCCTTCAGTGAAAGAGCCTGTTTCCTGTAGCTGTGCCCCCACCACTGGTCCTTATGCCGGGGCGAACCTGGGGCCAGGCCCGGCTGCTCTGCCCAGCGTGGATCTCATTCCCGGTTTTGAGTGAAGCTTGGTGTCACCCTGCTGGGGTCAAGCCAACAAACCAGGAGCAGCCTTCCCCTCTGCCCCGGATATTCAGCTCCACAAAGCCTTGAGCTATTTGTGTTGTGTCAAGCTCTCAGCAAGATTCAAGATCAGGAAAACATCACTATTTCCCTCAAAAGTTTAAAGCTGGATGAGAGGTGAAAGTCAAATACCACAAATGACTGTTTTATGAGACGGAATATATAAGGGCCTTAAACGAGGCAACACGTGAGGGTCTTGGGTATGCAGAGCAGGGAATGATGGCTGGAGGGAGGGTTCCACTGAGGACGGGCCATGTAAGTTCCCTAAAGAGAGAGGAGAATTTGAGTTGTCAGGGAAAGCAGGAGGGGACCCCAGGCAGAAGGCTCCGAGGGGCCCAGAGGATGGAATGGTGTTGAAGGAGTAGTGTGGTGTTCCCTGTGGGAAATGAAGGAAGTGGAATCAAAGGCAGTGGTTGCCAAGCTCGGGACTCCGCTGTCCACATAGGCTGCAAGTCGGGAGGTGGTGCCCTGGCCCAGCGCTAATGGGCATGGAGGGGAGATCTTGAATTCGGGCAGAAGATGAAGAGACTTGACCGTGGCGGGAGGTGGGTATGGGAATGGAAGAGAAACAACGCATTCCGGAGAGTTTACAAAGTGGAATTTACAGGACTGGATGATGGGCCGACAGAGTCATTCCTGATTTCTCGAATCTCTGGCTCCTGTCCTTCTCCTGCCCCCACAAGATCCAGTAGCAGCCCCACTGTTTCCACTTCTAAAACCCATCCCAAGGGCACTGGTTCCCTCTAGCTCCTCAGCCACCATCGTCCCGTCTAGCCCCCTCATGGCTTGTCCACATCACTGCACTCACTTCCAACTGACTTCACAGCTTCCATGGTGAACATCCCTTCTCCTTACTGTGGCCAGAGTCAGGGGGATCTCGTTATAGGGAACCGGTCCACCTGTCAATGGCAAATGTAGCCCAGCCCTACCGGAAAACCAGTGGGCACGAGTCGGCACACAGAAGCCAAACCCACGGATCGGCTCTCCTGTGAGAAACAGGCCTGCATTATACCTAGGCTGCTTTGAGGCTTGCTTTTGCTAAACCCCCCTCACCCTGAATTGAAGCAGCAAATGCTTACAGTGTATCTTTAAAGTAACTTCCTAAAGTTTGTGCTAATTCTTCCAAGGACGGAGTGTAACCAGACCAGTCACTGTTATCATTCCCTTGCATTTGCAACATTTTTTCCTTGTTAATCTGTAAGAAGTAATCAGCAACATCTTTTCCTTTGTTATCTGTAAAAAGTAATCACCTAAAGCAAACCTGAGCATAATGAATGTGAACCCTCGTTGATGTATGCTATTAGAAAGCAATAAAAGCCTGTCCAGGCAAGGGTCGAAGGGCTCTCTCTCTCAGAGAGTGGCTGTGCCATCCCTTTTTCTCTGCAGGACTTCAGTAGTTCATGTGGATTTGTTTGTTGCATCCATAGCACCATTGGCACTGCTGGCTGGAGGCCACATCATCTTGTGATTTGGTGTCTGAACCAGGACACTTCTGAAAGCAAAAGGAGGCACTATAAATAATTATGCTAGACAAAAGGTGCAAATCAGGAATGTGCCTGGGCAAACCCAGAAATACGGACTTCCTAGACAGAGGGATCACTTGCAAGCATAACCAATAGCCAATCACTCCCTTGCTTAATAGTTTCCCTCCGCAATTAGAATAAAGCCCTGCAGCCCTAACCCCTGTGGTCTCCTGCATCTCACCTTCTCTCTCTGCACTCCCTTTCCCCATGCTGTGGCCATTCGGGCTCCTCTTTCAGCACCAAGAACTTACACCTCCCAATCCCAAGGCCAGAACGCCCTCCTCACTGCTCAGTCCTTCCCCAGGCTGACTCCCCAGACGGGCTTCTCATGACCTCGCAGTAGGTCTCCTGCACCTCCTCAGTCAGCTCCCCAGCCCTTATTCTTATCTGGAAGGAAGTTATTTACTGACTTCCTATTTCAGCTCCAACATGAAAAGAGCTTAGAAGTTGTCATTTCTGTCCTCACAACAAGAAAAACCCAGACAAACTGAAAATCAATGATTTATTTTGGACACATTAGGGAACTGAGGTTGCTGGGCAAACCATCACCCAGAAAGCTGCATAGACAGGCAGATGCAGGACGTCTCAGCCCTGGGCTCATTACCTGAAGCAGAAGCTGGACCCCTTAACTGGTAGGAACACTTGACTAACTGGTAATGTTAATGAATTGCCGAGGCTGAGTGTGGACTAGTGTGAAAATAACAAATTCCTAGGGACTGCACTCTTCGGGGGACCCCACACCTTTTTGGCATTTCCCTCTAGGAGCTCCACCAGGTTCTCATGGTAAGGATCTGAGAAAGATCGTGGCTGTGGCTGGGGTAAAGGAAGAGTGACCCTTGGGAAATACAGCAGAGCATTCTTCATAATTGAGGCCCAGCCTCAAGGAAAGGTTTCGCCAGTGTTTACCTGGGACCAGTGGGAAGGGCAGCCCTCCTGGCCCAGCCACCTCTGGCCCTACTGCCTCACCTAGAGGGATGTGGACAGAGAAGGAGCTCTTTTTTTTTAAATTTTCTTTTTTTTTATTTTTTAAAGATTTTATTTATTTATTTTTAGAGAGGGAAGAGAGGGAGAGAGAGAGAGAGAAACATCAATGTGCGGTTGCTGGGAGACATGGCCTGCAACCTAGGCATGTGCCCTGACTGGGAATCGAACCTGCGAAGCCTGGTTCGCAGCCCGCACTCAATCCACTGAGCTACGCCAGCCAGGGCTGAGAAGGAGCTCTTACAAGGCCACAGACCGAGGCACATGCCCACTAAAGGACGGAGATTTAATGGGATGATTGCTGTACTCTCCCTTCCTCTCCATCAGTGAGCACCATGAAATAATAGTAGGTTGAAGCTGAAAGAGCTTCAAGACACAGACTGTCAGAAGGGGAGGACTCAGGGAAGCCCCACCCAGGAAGGGAGACAAAGAGCAAACACATGGATGCTAGAGTCTCTGCACCTATAGCTACAGAAAACGTTCAACAGAGCCAGCTCCTAGCCAGATTATCATGAGTCTTTACAGGAGAGGCTGATTTACCTGCACTCCTATTACCCAATACAGCTTGTCCAGGTCTCAATGAGAGGTCACAGTCCTGTCTAAAACCAAGGAAAACACAGTCTGAGAGGACCAAGCATCAAAATTAGGCTCAGCTATAACAACGATGTTGCAAATGGTCATACGGGGAACTTGAAATCACTGTGACTGATTCGTTAAGGGCTCTAATGGGCTCAGTAGACAACACACAGGAACAGATGGTGATGTGGGCAGAGGGAGGGAAAGCCGAGAGACAAGGGGCTCCAAAAGGACACGTACCACAAGAAATCAAGAGTGCTTTTTATGAGTTCATCGGAGGACTCACTCAACAGAGCTGAGGACAGAATCAATGAGCTTGAAGATAAACCAGTATGAATACAATAACCCCCTTCAAAAAAAAAGAAAGATAGAAAGAAAGGGAAAGGAAAGATCCAGAACATTCAAGAACTGTGAGAATCACAAAGATACAACACATACATGACTGGAATACCAGAAGAAGAGAGAACTGAGCAAAACAAATGTTTGAAGTAATAATGGCAGAGAACCTTCCAGAATTAAGAACACACAGAGACCATGGATCCAGGAAACTCAGTGAAATTAAACTTGCTACCGTTGTGTGTGAGGCACTGTCCCCCCGCCCCACCGCCTCCTGCGCGCAGGCTCCTTGAGAACATCGGCCCTGTTTATCTCATTTTCTGGAGTCCAGACAGGCCTGGCGCGCAGTAGGGGCTCAGTGAGTGTTCACTGCACGAAAGAGGGGTTGCACTGCTTTGAGCCTGGGCGCCTGCAGACTGGTTCTATAGCTCCAGAGGTGCAGAGTTCGCACAGCTCATAGGACACTGATGTCCCAGCTGCTCTTTCTCAGCCTTGGCATCCTTCACCCAACTGACCTCGATGCCCTCTGACGACCAAGGGGTCCCCTGCGTGGGTGGAGGGCCAGGTCCACCCAGCTCATCAAGTGTCCCAGAGCTTGAGCAGATGACCGGTGATCTGCTACATTCCCCTGCAGCCCCCACGCCAGTTTGGGCTACTATCGCTTCCTACTGAGATGACGACAGAAACTCATGACCCGCCTGCCTGGTTCTAGCTCTAGGTCCCTCAGTCCATTCTCCACCTCTGCCAGAGTAGTCTTTACCAACAACGATATCAATCCTCTGATTTTCTCACTTCAAACACATCAACAGCTCCTTACTGCATTCAGGAGAAAAATCTCGATTCCTGAGCATGATACCCAAGACTGTCTGGTGTTCTACCTGCTTGTTCCGGTCCTCAGGACTGTCCCCTCCACACCCTCCGTCCTTTATGATGGTTTGCGGTTCTCAAAGCCATTGCGCTCATTTTTTTGCTTCCTGCATCCCGCCCTCCCTCCCCCGCCCCCTCACCTGGTTAACTGCACCATCCTTTTCGCTGAGGTTGAGGGCCATCTCCTGGGAAGCCCTGGGACCCCACGCCCCAGTCTGAGGTCAGTGCCTCCTCTGTGGGCTGACCCCTGCTGTAGCATTTGTCACACGGTGTTTTAACTGCCTATTTACTTCTACCTCTGTCTCCCTAGAATGGAAGCTTCCTGAGGAAGTACTAGTTGTCTGAAACTTGGGCCCCAGGCACAAATGCCAGTGAGGACATCGCCCCCTGCCTGCGGTGCTGGGCTCTTCTGGGAAAGCCCTCTGTCTGACTGATAGCTTGCTATTGATCAGGGCCAAGATACTCAAGTTACATGTGAACTTGGAAGAAACAAAGAAATTGCAAATGATTTTTGTCGAGTAGAGGGGAAAATGATTTCTGACTGGTAGAAAAGAGTTCCTGCAAATGTTAATGTTTTTATTAACATTTGCACCTGACCCAGTTTGAATGTAATTTTGAAATCTGATTCCCTGCTCCTTTCCCCACTGTCTCCTTTCCATATACAGAAACATGTAAGTGTTGGTGTGCATGTGCATTGGCAGACTCACATTACCATCACGTGCTTCAGTCATTACCCACCTAGAGAGGTGAGTCTTTGGCCTGGGCTGTGAGGAGGACGCTCAGCTGGCGGCTTCCAGGTGCAGTGCCTTCCGATCCACCGTCGCCTGCTTGCCCCAGTCAGGCCTGGCTAGTGACGCAGCCCAGCGGGGGCCCGGGCCCGGACATTTCTGCCCATGTCAGCAAAACGGCGACCTCTGCTCTGGGACTCCCCACGGATTGGCCAAAAGGTTCCCTGAGCTGACCCTCAGCCGGAGGCTCTTTCTTCCGCGCCCTCCTCCGTCCTTTGTTTCAGGGGTCAGACTTCCGCCATCATCTAAAGGCTCCCCCGCCTCCCCCCGCTCCTTCTCTCTTTGGTCTTTAACCCAATACATGTCTTGCCCTTCTTGGTGCCTGTTTTCTGGAGGATCCCAAATGTATCACCATATATCCATAGGAGGGTTTTGTTTTTAGCTTTTTGAAAATTACACCTTGGGAGAAAGTCGGAGACAGTCGTCTGTATCATTTTAACATGCGTCTCTAGCATAGCTTTATACCAGCGGCAGAGGCTTAGTAAATCTTTGCAGAGCAAGAAATAAAATAATTTTGCTGTATGCCAGGAGGACGCCATGGCCTCCGCCGGGGTGGGGACCCGACCTGACCGTAAACCGGGCCGTGTGCTCCTAAGTCTCTAGAAAAGCCTGTGATCACCTGCAACTTCGGGCTGCTTTGGTGTCTTTCACGTGAAAGTGCTCATGTCTTGCATATGACCCAATTTCTCCTCACCGAGTCCCTGCCAGGGCAGAAAGGGGGCAGGCATGTGACAGACAGGACGTGAGGAAACGGCCTGAGGTGGAGGGGATAGTATGACCTGCCAGGAAGGAGAGCAGCTTGGGGCACGTAAGCGCGGCCTCCTGACACCGGGCCCTGCCGTGACTCTGCCCTAACGCCGCCGCTGGGCTGTGGCGGAGGGGTCGCCTAGGCCAGGCTGAGGGTGCTTGGGCAGTGGCGCCCCCGCCGGTGGGCTGAGTGAGGAGGGAGGCTGATTCTTCAGGGCCCTGGGCAACAGGGAGAAATTGGAATGTTGATTCAAAAATTCCCTCTTACAGTCCTGAAAGGTACAAAATCTATGAAAACCTGTATTTAAAATTATATTTCTGATCCTGCCATTTTCTCTGGTTATTCTGCAAGTTTAATAGATGAGTATGGATCACCCCCAAGTGTGGCTAAATATTTGGTAACCAGAATGTAGTGCTTTTCATCTGCGGAGAGCTTTCCTGACATGAACTAACTGATTCTAAGAAAGGTAGCACCTTCATTTTAAAGATGGCAAAACTGCCAGGGAAAAGACATTTAAAGAAGGCAAAAAAAAAAAAAAAAGTGTGTGTACAGGGGCAGGGACCCTCCTACAGAAGCCCTGACCTCCGAGCGGTTTCATTTAATCGTGTGATTCCTCAGTGCTTGTATTGCTGCAGTCGGTGCTGGCCTCTGTGGATTTGCCTCTGAGTATGTTCTCTGAGCTCCTAGCAGGGGCAGATCGAAAGCAGGCTGCAGATGGGAATTGCACTTCCAGAGTCACAGGACTCCTGCTGTTTGTGTTGAAAATAATTTAAGGAGTGGAGCTGGGATCACTCAGGGGCAGCTAGGGTCTTGGGGGGCAGGTCCTAGCCCATCCCACTGCCAAGGCACTGGCGCTTGCTTTTGACATCATGACTTAGGGCAACGGCAGGGAGGAGCTCCCCTGCTGGGCTCTTGGGCTTCGGCTGGTGAGCAACAGCGTCACCTGCTGGCCCTACGGCTCCTCCACTGCAGACCGTGCGCCGAACGCCAAGGTTCTCCTCTAGTTTCCTCTTTCCCTGGCCAGTCACAGTTCCGAGTCCTGGCTTCTCCAGCTGAGGAATGTAGCTGACAGGTTTCATAATTTCAGAATTATTATTTTGAAAATTAATATAAATCGGTCAGAGCAGTATTTGGACATGAACAGCAAACATCTCTCCCCAGCCCTATCACTGCAGGGGCTGGGGAAGCGCTCAGGCTGCTGGTGGATGGCGGGGGACTTGTCTAGAAGCTGTGTTTTCACAGCGAGCACTTTCTTCCTCGGGCCCCTGGTCACCCAGCCATTCCTCCCACCCAGGCTCTCAAGAGCAGTGTGATGGCTCCCTCTGAATATTTTACTCCCTCCATTTGTTGTTCCAAATGGTGGAACGGGTTCTGAATCACTCCCTGGGCCTATGTGTCCTTTCTCATAAAGAGCAAGGTGACTCAGCTTTTTGTTCCTGCTGCCCAGCGGGCGCTCAAGCAGGAGCCGCTGGCCGTGGAGCCCTGTCCGCACAGATACCCAGGTGGGAACTGGGGCCATGAGGGCTCTAAACTAAAGTGAGGCAAAACCCTCTGCAGCCGGAGTCAGGAGCGAGGATGGCCATCTGCCTCCCACCACTGGGAACAGCAGAGAGCCATCCACGGGACAAGGGGGCCGGAGTCTCTGACGCCCCATGCAGCCTCTCTGAGGTTCTAGGGTCCCACTGGGAACAGGAGGACCTGCCTGAATGGCCCCAAGGACAGCTGGCCCATGTCCCACCTTCCACACACTGGAGTCACACTGACGATGAAGTGGGAACTGTTAGTGACCTGGCTTTAGATCCCTAAGACAGCGCTGAGCCCTATGCACCAGGCCAGAGCTGGTTACCGCCTGAGAAAGAGGCAGCATGCCATGCCCCCTGATGGGTTCCTCTGGAGACAATCGCCCCCTGGGTCCTGCTGGTGGAGTCCTGGCACCCAGCCGGAGCCCCCAGGAAGTCTGAGTACCCCAGACTGCTGCTGTCCAGCATCAGTGGGTCCCCATCTTACTTCCACCCCCTGGTCTGGCTGACCTTCTGACACTATGGAACAACTTCTCCGGGGCAGCTCAGTGCTTCACCCACATCCTGCCATTTCACACCATCTTATGCGGGGCAGGTGCTGATAGTACCAACCCCACTTGTCAGATGTGAGTGAGGCCGAGACACAGAGGGGGTTAGGGAACTTGCTCAAGTCCAGCAGCTGTAAGTGGCAGTGTGGGGATTGGGAGTCTGAGCGACCAGAGCCTTCGCTTTCCATGTGCAATCCTCCCTCCTCCCTCCCTGTTACATGCCAGCAGCCCCTCCAGTAATCTCAGCCTCACACATCAATGACGGTGGGGAGTGGAGGACAGGTGAGCAAGTCGGGGACCTCCTTCATGAAAGAGCCGAACTTTGGGTTGGAAATCATGAAAACTAGAGCTCTTTCTTTTCAGCCATGTGGCAGAGGCAGGATGGAGGGGAAGCAGAGGTAAAGTCAAAGTCAATCTCTGCCGTGTGCTAGAGGTGGGAAGGTGGGTCATAAACTTGACCTCTGAGGTTACCACCTCTGCAATGGGGACAATGAGCACCTGACAGCCCTGCTTCATGGATGTGATGGAATCGTTTGGAGAATGCTGGCACAGGACTAGGAGTGGGATTTCTTTCCCTCCTTCCTCAGTCCCTCCTAAGGGAGACCCAGGGGTATTCATGTGTCTCCATAACTCAGCAATCATCACATGCAGATGGAGGCAGACGACCGAATCTGGGGGCCGTCCTGCACCCAGAACTTGGCAGAGTCATCTCATAGTCAATACATTTCTGCAACAATGGCCCCGTTGGGTAGAAAACCCTAGACTAGCGTTCCCCATGGCAGACTGTGCTATCTGCCAGAGATGTTGGAATAAAATTGTATGAAGAGTAGACTAGACAGGGACTGAATAGAGCCAACACTTTTAATCTTTGAGTATAAAGGTACAAGACAGAAGTGTGATCCCACAGTGTAAGGTCAGCAGATGAGATGAGACTAGAGGGCCCTGGACACGAACTCACTGGGTCACGGTGAGGATGGGATGCTGCCCATTGGCCTAATGCATCCTGCAGACTAGGAGGCAGTCCCAGATGTTGTTGCCAGCTCGTCCTCTCACCTGAAAACGTCCTTTGCCCTGGACCAATCAGCCTGTCCACTTCTAACTTCCTTTAACCACATCGCACCTTCACTTTAGCCTTGAGGCTGTGACTGCCCTTCCTGTATCCCGCCTAGGCCACAGCTGGGAGACCGGCACACCCTACCTCTCCATCTTCCTGCACTAAATATTCCCCTTTGGAGCTATGGTCTGATGAGCCGGTGCTAGTTGCAGTGAGAAATTGCAATAGTCCAGGCCTACCCAGATAGCACTTCCTCCAGGGAGCTGCCTCGATTGCTCTTTTCCCTCCCCCCTCCAACCAGCAGACCATCCTTTGCACTGTGTTTCCTAGATCGGCTGTAACAAAGTGCCACAGATCGCATGGCTGAAGACAATAGAATTTTATTGCTTCACAGTTCTGGAGTCTAGAAATCTGAGATCAAGGTGTTGGGAGGGTTGGTTTCTTCTAAGGTCTCTGTCTTTGGCTTGTATGATGGGGGGACCCAAAAAACCCCAGAATTATCTTCTGGAGGGTGGACCCCTTGCAGTATAGGCTTCTACAACTAGATGAGTGTTCTAGGAACCCACCTGTATCAGTACATCAGCTGGCATTGTTGTGAGGGGCTGCATTTGGCTTCAATGAAATTTTTTTAAAGACTCTCACAACACATTTATTTGCCCATTTCATGATGGGTGATTTAGGAGTGCACCAGCCCACACCACACAGAGTGGTGAGCAGTTTTGGACCAAAAATGGCATGACCCCCATGCCCCACCCTCCTTATTCACCTGATCTTCCCCCAAAAGACTTTTTGTTTGTTTGTTTCCCAGATGAAAAAAAGTGCTCAAAGAGAAATGTATTGCCAATGTGGAAGAGATGAAACAAACAAACAAAAAACAACAGAAGCATTAAAAGACATCAACATTGACGAGTTCAAAAACTGTTTTGAGCAGGAGGAAAAATGTATCAATAGGTGCATTGCATCAAGGGGAGAGTGCTTTGAAGGTGACTGAAGTTTAAATGTGTAAGAATAAACTCACAACTTTTTAACAAATAAATTCCATTTTGGGGGGTCCCCCTTCATAGTTGCCTATCTTCTCCCCATCCTGTCTTCCCTCTCTATATGCCTGTCTCTGAGTCCAAATTGAATGGGGTGGTTTCATTCAATGAGGGATCCAAACAGAGGCCCTAGAGGACCCTAGTCATATCGGAGGGTAGCCACCCTAATGGCCTCACTTGACTTGATTTCCTGTAGACTACCTCCGACTAAAGTCACAACTGTATTAGTGGGAGTTAGAACTCGAGCATATCAATTTCTTTGAGGCATGAAGAGCGCACATTTCAGTCCATAAGAAACTCCCACGGCATCTTACGCTTTTGGTGAATGTCCCTTGTTTTCTTCTCCCTGGAATGCTCGCTCTTTGTGGAGGCAGAGCCTGGACATGACTTGTGTGCATTTCTGGTCAGGCCTGCACCTTGTCACACTCATCAGCACTGGGATGAGTGAGCAGTAAACACAGATGCTTACGGACCACTGCCATCACGACAGGTCTGCGTGTACAGCGCGTGACCCCAGAAACACATGTGGGCAGGTGATGTGGCTGCCACTGCAGGCAGGTCTGGTTGGTGGAAGGACCATGCCAACCGCCAGAAAAAAATCTTCCCCATCAGGACCTGAAATGTCACCC
Organism: Tonatia bakeri; assembly: GCA_004024845.1. Taxonomy (NCBI): domain Eukaryota; kingdom Metazoa; phylum Chordata; class Mammalia; order Chiroptera; family Phyllostomidae; genus Tonatia; species Tonatia bakeri. The sequence continues at coordinate 98,597 of PVIA01000027.1, read as the reverse complement.
CTGACAAACGATGCTCCACGTGAGTGACCCCTCTGTGGTTCTTGATTTCTGACACAGGAAGCACTGGTGTTTGCAGGGGGAGGAGTCGCTGCAGGTGGAGGAGGCAAGGGAAGCCGGGAGGGGAGCTGGGGTACCTGCTTTGACTAGCAATGGCTTACCCTTCCCACATGTATTGTTTAGTTGCTTGCGTTCAATTGTAGAGACCAGCAATCGGAAAGTACCGGGTACCTGCCTCTTCTCCCTGTCCCACGTCACTTTTCTTTGCCTCCTTATTGGCTTGCAGCTCCTCGTTCAGTTGTCGTTCAACATTTGTTTACCTCATGGGGCTAACACGCCCTGTTACGACCATTTCAGGATGGATGCTCAAGTGGTGTTCGGATGGTGAGGTTGGACTTTGTTCAATGAGATTTCATCACAGGCAATTTATGTTGATCTCCTGACCATACATGTCAGTTCCAATATCTCCCCGGAGAGACTTCCTGAGCTGCACTGCGCCAGGTGTCAAGGGCTTTCCCCACGCCTCTGGCCGGGACCTCAGCTGGCATTCTTTTTTGCTTCTGGAACTTTGTTTTCAACATCAGTGGCACAATACAAAAGCTTAACAGAGGACCAGTCCATTGTTAGAAATGAGGGGTGATGGTCTGTTTATCTTTGTTCCTTATTCACCCTCCAGGACCAATGCTATGCCCTGTGCATTCGAACAGTGAAACCTGCGGGGTGTTTCCATACAAGCTCCAGAAGCCAGCAAATCCACGTCCTGATTAGAGGCACACAGAATCTCTGGTGTTCTCCCCTGATAAATCTGTCTTTCCGCCCTGACCGTGGAGTCCATCTATTGCGGGTCATCTAAAGCAGCCCTGACACCCTTTGTGCATTTAGTTTTTACAGGGAAAGTACGAAGTTTTCTTTGGGCCAAATGGCACACCAACAGAATCAAATTTCCATTACTTGCATTTGATCCATCACCTTGACCTCTGACTCCTTCCTGTGCTCTGGACACTCACTCACTGCCCTGCTGTCCAGGAATGCTTTGCACAGGGCCTGCTTCGGGAATTCTGGCCCTTAGCTCTGGGTCTGGCATCAAGAAGGCCTGTGAGAATGTAGCCCTCCCCCTGTTTCCGGGCCTGGGCATGAGGCTGCCCACCCTGTGAGGAATGTGGATGGGCGCTGGGGTGGGGGCAGGTCGGTGATTTGGCCTCCATGCTGCATCCTCTGTGACCTCAGAACCTCACACACACCCAGATAAACACCCAAGGACCCCTGTCTGAGCCCTACTGTTAACAGGAAAATTAAGACACTGAAGAACAAATACAATTTTTTTGTCTTCAAAAATATATGAGCATACATCTCCACATTAATAGGTGTAAAGAAAAGGCTAGACGAACATAAATCAAATGACTGAAGTACTTGTATTTGGGAAATGGTGACAGAGACTCCTCTGAGCCCAACTGGGCCCTGTCCTGGGGCATGTCCTCAAAAAGCCCTCTTTTAACAAGAATCTTGTCAACTATGGGAGGCCCACGTCCCCACCCTTGACCCCTGATCACCCTTGTTAACTGGCCAGGGTCTGCATCCTCCACCATCGCCTGGGAGATGCCTGAGCCCCATGATCTTTCTCAGTCAGACGCCCCCCTTACCCAGGTCTCCATGCTTCCTCTCACTGGTTTTCCACCCACTGATCACCACCCTGTCTGTCCCCGGCCATAAATCCCCACTTTTCTTTGTCTGTTCCAATCTCTCTCCGCGCCAGCAAATCTCACTGCAGGGGCGCCCACACCTACAGTGGTGTCTCTGAGCAAAACCAGCCTCCCTGCCTTAACAAGTGTCCTGGATAATTATTTCTTTAACAGTCGCATCATCTATGATTTTCAAACTCTAATTTACACATCTGCATAATGCTAGTGTTGGCATTTTCCACATAGATCAGTGTTACTATTTTGTAAAACAGCTTTCTTGAGGTATAATACTCATGCCTCCCTAAGTGCTCAGCTCGACAAGTGCTAGCACTTTCACAGAGTGGCGCAGCCACCACCACGATCCGGTTTTAGAAAAATCCCCATCTCCCGGAAAGTGCCCTCTTGTTACTTGCAGTCTGCCTTTGCTCCCATTTCCACTTCCAGCCACCAGTGAGCTGTTTTCCTTCCGAATGACTTGGTCTTCTCAGGAATTTCACAGAGAGCCATGCCCCTTATCCAAGGGGAATGCACTGTAAGACCCACGGCGGTTGCCTGAAACTGCAGACAGTACAGAAGTCTGTACATTGGGTTTTTTTACATATACCTCCTATGACAAGATTTAGTATTGCTGGTGACACTTATCTATCGTCTCCGGCAGGATCTTCACTGGAGGCTCTCACAGCAACCCGGTCACTTTCCGCATGTGAAAGGGTCCGGGTCTGCTCTTTGAGCGACCCGGGTGGCCCTGCCTCGCCTTCGGACGCTCCGCCGGTGGCCCTCCTGCCTCTGGGAGTCCTTCTCTGCTCCTCCTTGCTCGCTGCCCACGGGACACACACTCCCAGCTCCTCTCTCTCCTTTCCCTCCTACATTTGTTTCTGTGGAAGGTCCCACTTGTTTTAGTTTACTCTATAATTTCTAGGTGTGTGACTCTATCCCTTAACTTCTACTTTCCTCTCCCCTAGGTCAGCTACAATCACAAAAATAGCAGCAGCAGGTACCTAGGACTTGACAATATTGAAGGAGCTTCCCCTCGATTCTCACCAAGAATCAATCCTGTGATGTGGGCAGGGGAGCTGGTATTGACTCTCTCTCTCTTTTTTAAGAAAATGTAGCGGAAAACTCAGTGACTGCCCAAAATCAGATAGTCATAAAGTGGTGGGACCAGGGAGGGGCCACAGTCCCACGGTGCAGGCACACAAGTACGTGACGATGTTTAAGGTGAATGTTACTCACTATGTTAAAATTAAAACGAAGGCGTGGGGGGGAGCAGTAACGACTTATAGCAGGCCTGTAAAATTTGTTCAAACAAGGGATGTGGGATATTAACCACCTCTGAGCCTGTGAGGAGTGTTCTGGCTCACTTTAAGTGTTCTAAATACCTTATATATTCAGTATTTAAAAAGGCACTGAGATCTTGGTTTTGAGATGTAGATATAGTTGGACTGTAGATGCAGATATAGTTTTAGGGTGAAGAGATTCTGTTAAAGGATGACTTGCAAAAATATTTCTTTAACATAGTATTTTGAATTTTATCGGTTGACTATCTATGTAGTCCTATGACCTTGTATGAAATCTTGTCCCAAACTAAATTAAAAGAGCAGATACTATTTAATGGTGAAATATTGGTACTAGGTTAACATTTGCAAAAAAAATATTTTTCAGAAAGGACCATGCTTGGAATTCAATGTGAATGAATCAATTAATTGCTATGTTTATTCCAAAGCTTTTATTTTGGAGTCCCAGATCACAAGATGACATGTTTAATGTTTACAACAGATATTAGAAATTGAGATTTTTTTATTTCTACTATTTTAGAGTAAAATTGTAGATAATGTTCCAAACCATCATCAAAAAAGGCAGGGCGAATTTTTATGTATATAAACTGTACATAAAAACAAGGCACTATACATTTTGGGGAGACATTAAGGTAGAAAGGTGAATTCACACAGATACCGTGCCAGGAAGTGCACATTCTCTGTTCCTTTTAGCACCGGAAGCAGCACTCAGAACAAGTAAGACCTAATGCTGGAAAGACACTTCTGAACACGGTGACTATATATGTAATGGTGGCAGAGCTAATGCCATAGAAACAACTCCATCTACCTTTTAACATTATTTTGACAACCCCCAAAATCTTAAACGTGAATGAATACATATCGCTTTGTTAAATACATATTTGATTTATATGGTGTTTATATAAATATATATATTTTAGAATCCACAAACTATCAAAATAACACTTTATAAAGAGAACTGCTTAAAAAAAATAGGCAACGCTTAGCTGGAGCAGGAGGGCAGTGCTGCGGCCGCCGCGGAGGGACAGCCGCTGAGGGACAGCCGCTGAGGCGCACCTACGGCGCTTTCATTGACATCACCTGCTGAACCGCGGAAAGAGTTCCCGAAGAGTTCTCTCAAACATTTACAAAATACACAACTCCAGGACAAGCAGTAGAGCTGATAACTTCAGGTTTTGAAAACTCTGATTAAAAAATATTTTTAAAAATGCCAGTCCCAAAAATATCCATTTTCCTGGTCCAATGGTATTGAAAGTGACAGCCGAGGTTCCGCCAGCACCTCTGCGCTCAGAACAGACCTTTCGCTTTCTTCAGGTTCACCTGCTTCCAGGTGGGCAGTGCGCTGTACTCCTCTCTCGTCATGTCTAGTGCAAACTGGAAGGTTCGGGAGAAAAGCTCAGCGGCCGAGTAAGAGGACTCTCACACCCTCCCAGTGTGTGGTTTAGTTGCTATACCATCTGCAGAAACACTTACCTCGAAGTCTTCATCGGTGAGATAAATCTCGAGCTTCAGAGGGTCAACGCCCTCGGGCAGTGGCCTGGCGAGGAGATCAGCCAGTGGGTAGATGGTTTTGCAGAGCTTGGCTAACACGTCTTCCACAAGGGTGATCTGATTTGAGACTTCTGTATCCTAGAGCAGAGGAGGGGGCAGAAAGAACCGTGTCCCACACGGGAACGCACTCTGCCGTGTGCCCGCAAATCCACAGCCCTGTCCAGTCTGCACCCCAGCCCGGGGACCCTCCCTCAGGGGGAACCGGGCTCTAAAGTGGGAAGGGATTGCTCAAAGCCCCCCAGTGCTCCCCAGGACTGTAGGCACCGTATCACCCCTAAATGTTCAACAAGTCCCGCCTCTGGGCTACCTCAGAAGGAAAGGTTAGGGACTACCCTACGAGGGAATTATGACATAAGATTATTAAATTTGAAGTCTAAGCACCAGAAACATCCAAATAATGATGTTCGTTTAACAATATTTAAAAACAATTAGAAAACGCATCTAGAATATAATACTGGGGTTGAATCAAGAATTTTCTTAAAAAATCACTTGTGTGCCTTTTATTTATTTTTTTATTTTTGTTTTTTAATATATTTTATTAATTATGCTATTATAGTTGCCCCATTTCCCACTTTCACTCCCCTCCACCCTGCACACCCTCCCCTACCCACATTTCCTCCCTTTAGTTCATGTCCATGTGTCATAAGTTCTTTAGTTTCTACAGTTCCCATACTATTCTTGCCTTCTCCCTGTCTATTTTCTACCTACCATCTATGCTACGTATTCTCTGTACCTTTTCTCCCTCTGTGTGCCTTTTAAATTATTCAGGGAAATTGTCTTCCTCTGTTAAAGCAAATCCCAGATTGACTGCCTTCCTAGTGGGCGGGTGGGGGAATGGATGGCCAGCAGGGCAGCGATATCCAGTGCAGACTGGCTGTCGGGACGTGGGTTTTGGAGCTGGCCTGAGAGCTAACCCGGAGCGGGCTGCTTCCCATTTGTGTGCCTCGGCTCCCTCACCGGGAAAACAGGGATAATGATACGATGACGCTTAATGGATGGCTGTGAAAACTGATGGGGAAATCGATGTAAAGGGCTTGGAGCAGTGCCTGGCACAGAGCGAGCTCTCAGTGAATGTTCATTACTATTACAACTTGTCCACGTGGGAAGCCAACTGTTCCCTGGCCGGAAGCCCGCGGGCCTGCACAACACAGGAACAGCCCATCGCCAGCCCCAGTGATGGAGAGTGAATACAAAAGAATGGCCATGATTTATGGCCTTGAACTTAGACTGCAGCGACAGTGCTCCTATTCCCTCGCCTCTGTAGTCCCGGGGATCACACATTTATCTATCGAGAACAGATCCCCTCGCTGATGATGTTGGACGGCAGGCTGCCTGAGCCCTCCCTGTGCCTGTGAAGTCCATTTGGGGCCACAGAGGGGTAGGACTGGCGGTGATGCTTGCACTAGGAAACAGGCTCCCTCCATTGTTAAGTGGCAGTGAACTCTTCTTGTTTAAACTTATTCAGACTTCCTATAAAATGCACTCCTGCCTCTCCACCTCTTCTCCACTAAAAGCAGCTCTCCTATGCAGGGAGAAAACCAAAATGAACAGACCTACAGACCTGTTACTCACCAAACCAAAACCACTCTTGGAACTGCTGTTCCTAGCAACGTGAAAAACCCATAAATTAAGGAATTCTATATAGTTGCAGGAAGCTTCCTATTTTTCTGTGCAGTTAGAAATGATAACATTCTAGTTCATGATATTTTTTGGCAACAGTGATTCTGATAAATGCCTCATGGCAATACCAGGTGGTCTCATAAAGGAATATTAATGAGTTAGTGAGCGGTACCTTATCAGGAGTGATTCATAACATTCCTTCACTGAGTCACCCTCACAGGTTAATTCATCACGGAGTTATCTGTGTCTCCTTTAACACGGGCTGATGTCTGAAACACGAGGACTCTGCTGTGCCTCGTGTGGGCCTTGAGAGTGAAGAGGCAGCGGCTCTCATTTATGAATATTTCCAAAGTAATGAAATTCATCTTTGCTTTTTGGTTTTGGGGCCTGAGTACTACGTGTAGAAAATTACCAAAATACTTTGAGTTCTCCTTCCTTAGACTCTTCCTCTTCCTAAGCTAATTCTACATAGACTTGTCAATAACATGGCGTAAATGAAAAGACATGTTCTCATGCTGAAGATGCAATTCCCCCGGGGAAGTCCACCCGTGGTCCAGAAGGCGGGAAGCCCCCTTCAGAGGGAAGGCGGCGTGCTCACCGTTTCTGTGATCTCGGCGATGTCCTCCCTGTGCTCCCAGCTGGGAAACATGTTCGTGAACGTCAGGGGCTCCAGGCCCGCGTGGATCAGGTAAGATTTAGGCGGCGGCTTCTTGATATTTTTTCCTGTGGTTACACGGAAGGGGCGTGTCAGCAGACCCAGACCCAGAGACCCTGTCTTCCTCTGACATCCCTGGAAACCTTTTCCTCTCTGCTTGGATCTCTTGACTTCATGCTTAAAGTGGAAGTTATGCGTAGTTCATAACAGCACATGGGTGATGTTTATATAATGCTCACTTTATGCATACAACTTTGCACAAAACTACATGTAATGCGCCTGACTCTACACTTTCGGAACATGACAAAATGTGTCTGGGGCCTTGGGCGGGAGGAAACCTCTCTCCGTGGGCAGGACGCATCCTTCCTTCTGCACTCACCTGCAGAAGTATTCCTAATGCAGCATTAAGCTCAAAGAAAACTAAATAGCTAATGCAGCATTTTATAAGCCACTGTAGCTTGAACATTTGGTGGGAAGTTTAGCAAGTTATTTTATAACTAAAGAGATTTTCAAGAACAGAATGCATTGTATACCTAGTGACCCTACACTAATCAATAAAACCTTTAAAATTCAGATAAGAAATGAATTACTGGCATCTTCAGTTTACACAGAAGCCCATAAATTTTAGGTGGACAGCATAGTAAAAAACCATGAATTGACTACAGATCTTTCCTTTTCGGTATCATGCTAAAAATAATAATGAGTGGTGGCCATTGGCTCTCCTGCCCGTGGGGAGCCCTCCATACCTGACAGCACGAGGCTGCGTGTGGACACTGTGTGTGTGCAGCCTCCTCCCAGGGAGGGTAATCGAGTACAGAGGGTTTCACCCAGTCCAGGGTGTTCTACAATATATACAGCCTGCAACAACATGGGGGTTTTAGGGGCACCAGCACCCCATGCAGTCAAAAATCTATGCATAACTTTGGACTCCCTCCAGAACTTAGTCATCCATTGGTATCCACAGAGTATTGATTCCAGGACAATGCCCACACAGATACCAACATCCGTGGATGCCCAAGTCCCCTATATAGAGTGTGCAGAACAATGCACACAGTCAGCCCTCCACTCCACACCCGCAGACTCCCGCCTGCAGACCGAAAATACTTGGTGGTCGCAGTTTGCTGAATCCCTGTATATGAAACCCGTGGATATGGAGGGCTGACTGTATATTTGCTGAAAAGAATCTGTGTATGATTGGACTCACGCAGCTCAAACCTTGTTCAAGGGTCAGTGGTGGTTCAAGGGACAGCCTTCAACCTCTAGGGTAACAAATTAAATGGCTTTATAATAGAAAAAAGAAAAATGAAATCTTATTCACGCTGGCAGCTGACAATACACTAATCTGAAAATTAATAACCCTGAAAAGTCAAAGAGAACACTGGTTTTGTCACTGTCTGCCAGGCTGTGCCAACACCGGCTGGCACGAGCAGAAGGGGGGCCTGGGTGGGGTCTCTGACCAAGTCTGCAGAGAGCCGCTGGCGCCAGCTCCTGCAGGGACACCGGTCGTTGCTGTACCAGGGGTTCGCCCGCCCGTCAGCCCAGCCCTGCAGATGCCTCACCCCGGCAGTACTGCAGCACGGTCTCCATGGCACTCTTTCGGTCGGAGGCCCAGCGGATGCGGGCGGAACCGGTGATCTTGTTCTCAATGGGCCACCAGCCTTGCCAGAGGTACACCTCATGGTGATTGTCAACCAGGAAAAGCGCTGTGAGGGCGAGGACAGACCAGACAATCAAGCCTCTTCATGGATGCCACTGGTCTCCCCAAATCTAACAGGTGCCTTCCCTCCTGGCTGCCTTCGTCAGGGGCAGAATCCTGCGGCAGCTAAATTCAGGGGCAAAGGGAGGGTCCTTCAAACATTAAATCAGGAAAGAGAGAGGGGGTGCTGATGATGTGAGCCTCCTTCCTTCCCTCTCATCTCCTCACCTCTCCTCCCTCAACTGCAGGCATCCTCAGGGTGCTGAGTGCAGGGGCAACTGTCTCTAAAATGTGTGAAAAACTGGAGAGTCTTCATGCTTGCCCTACACCTCCCTGACACTCAAGCCCATGTATGACTGCTTCGCCAGTGGTGCAAAGTCCATAACTCTTTTAGAGAGGACTGGGCTCTAAGAATCATGCTCCTTACCTTTTCTTGTCATCGAACCAGCAGCCTACTCTTACTCCACGCGGTAAAGGGGCTCTCACTTTAGCTCAGCTTGCCCTGGGTCCTAGCATACATTTCAGCATTCTGTAAAAACCACACACTTGAAAAGCCAAGTGGAGGTTAATAACTCATCCTGAGCCACAGGATGAAGAGGGTGGGTAGCAGTCTCCCTTTTTAAGATACTTGCTAATATACCCCAAGGTATGACCTGTGTACCAATTGTGCTTTTATGGTGGTGACCTCGGCTACCAGTGACAGGTGAGGTTCTGGCTGTGGCTCCAGGCTCTTGTTGTGGGAGAGGGGTGGCCAACCTTAGGCTGAGTCCAGGGAGGGGAGGAGGGTCTGTACACACAGCCCAAGCTCCAGGGACTGTGATTGGCCCAAACAGAACAAGAGCACACAGGTTCTGTCTTCAGGTGGTAGTTGAGGGGAAGCAGATGCGACCTCGGGATTAGAAGACCCGGGTGAGGCCATGGCTCAGCTGTGCAGCCTTGGTACGGTGGGTACTGTCCTTTGCCTAATTCTGCAGATACTTGCAACGCCCTGCTCCTTGGCCACTTGCTTTCCCAGGCTCCCTTGCAGCTGGGGTGGCTATGTGACAGAGCTCTGGCCAGAGGGATGCAGGCAGAAGTCCACTGGGGGCTTCAGGGAAAGCTTTTGCTTTATCTGATGAAAGGGAGAGACAAGGCCATCACTGCCCTTTCCCCTACCCCTTCTTCTGTCTTGAATGAAAACAGGATGGCGGGACCAGGGCAGACAACTGTGGACCACAATGCAGGAAGTCTGAGGGAAGGCTGGGGCAGCAACACACACACCAGGCCTGACACTGCTGTGCTCAACTTATTCCTAACAGATGCACTTGGAGTGCAGTCACTGAGCCTCAGTTTCTTATAACGTGAGATTGATGCCCCTTTTTTTCTAGGGTAGGTGTGAAGATTAAATGCGATGATATTTTTAAAAACGTTCTGGCAGTGTACTTGACAAATAAAAACTGCCTAATGAATGCACAAGGGAAATAAAAAGGCTTTTTTGGATGGTGTATCTTCTGCCGCTCAGCACGACCTCCGTCCTTGGGGGCCGTACCTGGCTGTGGTGCGCTGTACAGGTCTTCCTGCAGGAAGGGCATGGCATTGACCACTGAGGGGTCCCGGGCAGGGTACATGAACTCTGTGGCTGAAAAATCCCCAGAGGAACTGCTGAGGATGAACAGGCGGGGTGTGAAGTTAAAATTTCCAGGATCTTGGAAAGAAAAGAGAACAAAGCTAAAAACAAAATATGCACCAAAGGAAATTTCAGAGGGACTGGAGAATTCATACAAAACAAGAAATAATCAAAGAATTAATATTAAAAATAGGTAGAGTTTATCTGAACTTGGAGGCAGGCAAGTCCTTTTTAATCATAATTGCAAAAGAAGTAATCAAAGGAGAAGAGATTTATGCACTGACAACATAGAAATAAAAATTACATTGCTAAAACCCCCCAAACAAACAAAAACCCAAAACCAACAAAGAAAATGAAAAGGTAAATGAAAAAATGGGAAACAAGGAAATTTGCCAATATCTCTAGTATATCAAGGAATATAGTGAAAAGATGAGTATCTCAGGAAGAAATGTGCAAAAAAGCACAAACAAAACATTCATCAAAGTAGAAATACAAATATCTCTATTATAATTTTTATACAAATAAAAATTAATGTCGAAAGCATTTAATGGTACTCCTAATTTTAAGCCATTGATTGAGAATGGTCCTTAGATAGCATCCCCCCACAGCGCTGGCAAAGGTGGAGGAGATGAGGTGCTGACCCTGGGACCGGGCTGGGAAACGCACACCTTTGTGTTCTGCTGGCGGGGGTGAACCTCGTGCCAGCGTTCTGTTGATACACTTGGCGAGTGGCTATGAACTCTAAGACTTTTAGTAGTTGAACACAGCAGTGCCATGCCTAGGAATTTACTTTAACTAGGAATGGATGCAGATCATTATTCTAAAAGCTATTCATGACTGTATCATTATATAATAGAGAAAAATGGAAATATCTCATGTCTCCAACTATTGGAGCCAGGTTATGTAGAAAATGTCATATATTATAGAATATTCATGGATACCCTATAGCTATTAAAGTCTAAATATTAACAACTTGCAAAGTTGTCCATAACAAATTAAAGGAAAAACCCAGGTTATAAAACAATATATGTAATGCTATCCAAATTTTGTTTTAAAAAATATATGTACATATAACATAGAGAAATGTTAATTCTGGTTATCTTTGAGAGATGTAGTTATAAGTGACTTCTTTTCTTTTTTAACTTCTCTGTATTTTTAAAAATTCTCCATTATTAATGTGGACTCTGAAAGAACTATATAAAAATTACAAAAACGGAGAGCTTGTATCACAGGTGTTATGTGTACACTCCACTGCCGTCCAACTCGGGAAAGTCGATTCGCTTCTCCGTGCTTCGGTTCCTCGTCAGCAGGAGTCCCCGAGTGTCGCACCGTAAGAACTGAATGAGTTAATGTCTTTCAGGTGCTTAGTGTGCAAATCATACTAGCTGCTTAATAATTGTTGGCTTTTCTTCTTATGTTAATCTGCGTGTACGTCGATCTTTATACATTGAGTATGCTGTGCATTTAAAGACAAACTGATATCCTCTCTAAGTGAAACTCCGCTCCTTGCCTGCGCCCAGGAAGCTGGCCACACTGGAAGCACCTTGTTCCACAGGTTCACACTGTGGCATTGCTTATCTGGTTTCCCTGAATCTTCTTCTCTTCCTCCCTTCTCTCAGGTCATAGCTGCCTCCAGGCCATGTTAACTGCTCCATGTAAACACCTTGTCTCTGTGGAGCTGGGTCTGATCTTTCCTCGTGGAAGTCATGTTTTTTTTTTCTTTTTAACTTTCAACCTCCTTCACCTGTACCTCTTTTATGACACATAAAATTTTCATTTGGTGCTATAATTAGTCACACATATTTTTTAGCCTTATTGGGTGGTAGGTCCATGAGGACCTAGTCTAGGTTTAATTCATTGGGTGTTCTACATAGTAGGTGCTCAATAAATACGTGTTGAATAAGTGAGTGACCAGCGGTTACAGAATGCGGGCTTACCTTGGAGCATGCAGTCATAGGCTTTCCTGTCCCTCCTTCCCAGCGCGTCCCAGAACCCCAGGGGCTCGGAGCCCTCCTCGCACTCATGGATGGTCACTTTGCTGCTGCTGTGCAGCCCCGCTTCCAGGGGGCACCTGCACGGACACCAGTCGTTGTGGTCAGGCTTCGCAAGTGCCGACGGCACACAGTTATTCAAAACTAAACCTACAGGTGAGCTAACCTCTCTCTTCCACTTTTTCACTAAAATAGTTTTTGCTAATGAGTAAAAACATGCTCTGTGGCAAAGGGGTTGGCTTCTCCCTCAGAGAGCAGCGTACAATTACTTATAATATGTAAGAAACATGATATGCATTTTTATATATAATATACATATGTACTATTCCTGGTCCTCTCCTGCTGGAATATACAGTTTGTGCCGAAACTTGGGTTTGCTCACTGGCAAATCCCCAGTCCCTAAATCTGTGCTTGGCACCAAGTAGGTGCCCAAGAATTTCTGTCAAATGAATGAGTTCTTTGTTGTTTTGTTTTTTCTCAAGGGTCCAAGCAAAAAATCTGATGGGCCATGAATGTCTTTCGATGCCTCAGGGAACGTTATTTATCATCCCTCCCCACCCCCTGGCCCTCAGGAGAGGGTTGGAGATGAAAGATAGGGCTTCACAACTGTCTGCGTGTTGAAAGGTCACTTGCCTTCCTTCTCCTCTCTGCCCTGTGTGGCAGTGGGGTTTTGAGCAGTCACAGGGAAAGCAGGCCCACCTTGCACTCTCCTGATGCCCAGAGAATGGATTTTACCAGGCTGTGCTGCGGCGGTGCGTTGTGGCCCCGGGAAACTCCTTGTTTTTACTGTACAGATGTTACCTAGGCCCTCCCAGTTCTCAAGGAGGAAACGCTGGGCACCCCCTGAATGACCGGGACACTGGGATTTCTACTGCTGCTGGCAGCGCTTGGGCTGCAAGGAAGAGGGAGCCCAGCTGCAGCCAGACTCCAGGCACGTGCCTGGCCGGGGCAGCCCACCCCCGGGGCCTCACTTCCTGCTGCAGCGCGGTGTGTTTTCTCTGCCTGTGCGGTCCAGGTGTGCAGCAGCCAGGCAGGGACGAAACCCTACGCCTGCTGTGGGGGCCTGAGAACAGCCCCAGGGACCCCATAACTCACTGTCAGGGGGCCTCCTCCCAGTACATGAAAACACAGTCCTTGTCTAAGGAGGGGATGACTTGTATTGTACCCAAGTCTTCATTAGCTAAGTGCTTTTTAACATTCCAGTGTTCTGACAAAATTAAAACTCTGAACTTCGAGAAGATAGCTGAAATTTGCTGTTTAAGTTACAAAGGACATTAGGCTCGTAATTCAATGGCTGAGTCACATCTATGAAGGAATTAAAGTACTTGATGGGGTGCTTTCCCTCATCCTTTACTCTGCCTTTTATGAGGCAGGTAAATCCTCGAAAGGTGGGGGAAGCCCTCAAGCTGGCATTTTGGCTGAGACGTGTCAGATCTACTTGGAATGTCAGAGGCCTTGACCATGGTAATAAGTAACCTTGGTGAAGTTGCTGCACGCACAATGGGACGTCCACTAGGAGCCCTGGGCACTTCTCTGGCCTCAGCCTGCACCCCCAACAGGCAGCCCTTCCAGAAGAAGCCCTCATACCAGCAACACTCACTGTTCTTTGATTTTATTTGCTGCAGTCCTTCCAACCTCCTTTGTGTGGGCTTGGGCTTTGCATCCGTGCCACAGGTAAATGAGGGCTTTATTTACGTTGAGGACAACCATGGACGTCCTGGACCTCAAGCTACTACAGTGGCAGGCCACTTCCAGCAAATTTCCTTCCACGGGCACTTCTCCTCGCACACAGTACAGCCTCCACTCGCCTGCAGGGGGCACCAGCGACACAGGGTTAGGAGGTGTGCTACCCGGGGGAAGCCAGCCCAGTCCCTGCTCAGTAGTCAGCAGCCAACACTGTTCTTCCACCCTGAGGGGAAGGTGGAGCCTGAGGCCTTGTGGCCATCTCACTGATGCCCCAAACTCAATCCTTTCCGAGTTCAGTGCAGGGCACCCCGTTCATGAGGCAGGGAAATCATTTTCACAAAAGTTATCAAAGCCTTGGTAAGTCGTAGAACAGGCACATTTTAAAGACCTCTAAAGCTAAGGTCCTTTTGTTTTTGTTTCTGGTTCTGGCCAATAAAAATCTCATAATTAATAATAGAAGATTGCCCTGGCTGGCGTAGCTCAGTGGATTGAGCGCGGGCTTCGAACCAGGCATCGCAGGTTCGATTCCCAGTCAGGGCACATGCCTAGGTTGCAGGCCATGTCCCCCAGCAACCGCACACTGATGTTTCTCTCTCTCTCTCTCCCTCCCTCTCCCTTCATTCTCTAAAAATAAATAAATAAAATCTTTCAAAAAACAATAGAAGATCCACAGGGGTTTTTTTCCTCCTAAAAAGAGACAGAGTCACTGTGAGGATTCCCTTCAAGGTAAAGGAATCTGCCAGCCTCCAGCAGGCAATGCTGGATTCTGGGTCCACCCCACAGGAGGGCAGATTGTGAGATCCCCAAAAGCTGCTGTATAAGTCAGACATTAGAAGGCTTTCGGTGGTTAAGCCACCGCCATATGAAGAGAGACTTAACAACCCCATGCCTACAAAAACACCTTCCAGGAGAGGAACACAAATCTGACTCTACCAGTAAAAGTGACTCACTTTGCGCATTTTCTTCCTCCTCTTCCCGCCGGCCGGAGTGCACCACCATCCCGCCCTGGAAGCACTGCAGGAAGCAGGGCGGCTCCTTGCCCTGGAGCACCTGGACCTTCCAAGGCAAACACACTCACGTAAGCAACCCGCACCACTGCTCCACGGGCACACGAACTCTAATCCCTGCACTGGAATCCTGAAGACGCGTCAAGAAACACGAGCCAAAGCCAGTGATGATACCATTATCTAGAGAGAGCTTCTTCAAAATTCTAGCATATAGCCTTCCTTTCAAAGTATTTTTCAGGTATATATTTTTTTCCAAACAAAAATAGGATTGTTGTTTTATGTTGCCTTCTACCCTGATTTTTCTCACTTGAAGTCTGTTGTTGAACTTTTTTTAAAATGTGGATTTTGATATTTTGATATTGCACGGTACAGATGTAACTTGATTGATTTAAGCACATTTTTAACAAAGTGCACCTCCGGGCAGGGAGAATGACTAATCGCTGAGTGAGTCTGGGGGGGAAAGAACTGCCTCTTTTGTAACCTTTCCAAGAGCCCAGTTGCAGAGCCTGCGCCCCCACCCATGGGCTGCCCTCGCTGCTGACGCACTCTCCTCCATCAGGTGTTAGCTGCCCCACGATGACGATGACGTTAGGGGTGAGTCAACTCACTCTCACTTTGGCAAGACATTTTCCCTTAAAGAGGAAATTGTTTATTGGGGCTGGAAGTCGGGTAGGAAGCATTTCTCACCACGAATTACTTTATCAATCTCAGGGCCCATTTTGCATAATTAAGTGCCATTTTGCGGCACTGTTTTACATGCTTAAAGTGATTTTCCATCTGTTGGTGTGACAAAAAATGAAATGCTTCAACTACAGAGATTAAGGCTCAAAACTCTAAAGGTGATTTGGAGGGCATTCATTCACAGTCCCCCCCCCCCCACACACACACACAGAAAAAAAAGAAAGGGGCATTGAAATGACCCGTTAGCAGGAACAGATAAAATGCTACAGTGACTAACAACCACTGGTAAATGCAGTCCAGAGCAAAGGAGGACAGGGCCTTAGGAAACTGGAAGGCTGATGAGCATTGCTCTGTTTCTGGGGAAAATTATTCTGTTCTCTCCCCTCCTGCAGTCGGTAACTATTCATCCAAGAAAGTAAAAATACCTGCACCTGGTGTCCTGTTTCCCAAACACCCCAGGGGCAGCTCTGAATTACTGGTACTGAAGGATGGAAGCTGAGGCACAGATAACTTGAGCACCAAAAAGTTTACAAAATCTTGGTTTGGGGCAGTAGTATCTGCCCATTATTATGCTGGCTCTGGGGCTGTTATGCTGATGAAGACGGGGACAGACATCGTCTTTTTCATGTGTGTGGCGGGAGACAGATAATAAATAAGTAAACAAAGCGACTATGTAGCTTTAGTTTCACATAGTGGGAAGTGCTATGAAAAAAATAACACTTTGACCCTGGCTGGTGTAGCTTGGTGGATTGAGCACAGGCTGCAAACCAAAGGGTCGCAGGTTCAATTCCCAGTCAGGGCACATGATCTCCAGTGGGGGCCACGTGAGAGGCAACCACACATTGATGTTTCTCTCCCTCTCTTTCTCCCTCCCTCCCCCTCTCTAAATATAAATAAATAAAATCTTTATAGAAAGTAAGCTTCATTGTGAAAAAACAATATGTAAGAAAATAACACTTTGGAACATAAACCTGAATTACACGTGGTAAGAGTTACATGCAGATCCAGGGAAGTGCAAAGGCCCTGGACAGGTGGAACAGGTGTGTCTGAGGAGCAGCAAGAAGCCCGGAGCGGCCCGGGGCCTGTGCAAAAACAGGTGACGGTGGAGAGACGTGCTGGGCCGCCTGTGAGGTGCTGCTGGGCCATGGTGAGGCCGCTGAGACTGTTGGCCAAGTGTGGTGACGGCAAGGGGGTGACGTGATCTGGCCTGTTCTGGAAAAAATCACTTGGGGGCCTACTCTGAGGAATGCAGATGTTGGAAATATGCATTTTTACATTAATCTCTAATATTTCCTTAGGGTATATTTGTGCAAGTGGAATAACTGATCAAAGTTTACGAGCATTTTAGGGATCTTGAGCCAAAACTGTTTTCAGGATGGCTGTTTCAAGTTATGCTCCCATCGGCAGCGCGTGAGGGTCTCATCCCACGCAGCCCTGGGCAGCCCCGGATCCAGTCTTCAAACAAACCCCCGCCCAGTTTAAAAGTGGAAAAGAGTACCTCTTTGTTTTATTTGCAATTCCTTGATGATTAGTTAAGTGGAAACCTTTGAAAAACACTCACTGGCTTTCAGTCCTTGCTTTGTGGAATCACTATTGGCAGATGCAACATTTTGTTGAAGATCATGTTACAACAGGTGGGCCTTCCTGGCCCAGTGGTGGATGGGTGGGGAGGGGAGAAAAGTGAGGTGCAGCCTAAAGTCTGGAGAAGTGGGCCCTGGACTGAAAGTGTGTTGAGTGAGTTGTCTTTGTTCATCCGAAGCGGGTCCTCTGGGGACCAGGCTGCATGCTAGGGCTCCCGGAAAGGGCACCTCTCTCCTTTCCCGTGCAGCACTCTGCAAGACGTACCTGGGCACCCCTCTCCTCGTCCAGCTCCACGGTCATCAGAGCAGATGTGCCCTTCTCGCTCACGGTCGACTGCCGGCCTTGCCAGAAGAAGTACACGCACCTCTCTTTGCCGGCCACCCTCACGGCATGCTCGCCCTTCTGCCGGCTCCCCACTGCAAACACACACAACAGCAGGAGCACGTGAGTGGTAGGTAAGACAAAGGAAGAGCAAGTTCACAGCTCTCTCCTCAGCCTCCCTGAGGACAAACAGGAAAGAAGCA
Organism: Tonatia bakeri; assembly: GCA_004024845.1. Classification (NCBI taxonomy): domain Eukaryota; kingdom Metazoa; phylum Chordata; class Mammalia; order Chiroptera; family Phyllostomidae; genus Tonatia; species Tonatia bakeri. Next base: position 81,028 of record PVIA01000027.1, on the reverse strand, counting down.
GCTTTGGGACCACAGGGCTGGGGAGAAATCATTCCTCACTGGAAGGAAAGTAAATCACTCTGCGGGACAAGAGGAAAACCACCTTCTTCCAGCTAACTGACCCTGAAACTCCAAGCAGGAGAGAAGTGACTGAAGGGCCCTCCTGATATCCTGCGATGACACCTGTCATCCTCGAGGAAGGCGGCAGACACTCCAGGTGTGACCAAGAAAGCAGTGGCTGCCAGAGCAGGGCCCACGGCTCCCGAAGAGGCAGACGCATTTTCCATATTATACCACTCTCTGGCACCGATTAGCTGGTGGAGAAAAGATACTGAAAACAACAGCTGGGCCAGCTTTAAGCACAAAGGAAAAATTTTAGTCTGTTAAAACTATTCTAGTTAAAAAAAAAAAACCACTTTGAAACCTCCAAGTTCTGTCAGAAATGGATGAGACGAACTGTTGACGTATCGCTTTCATACAGTAATCTGGGATTTAAATAATATCTGTCGCCAGGGCTGTAGCCAGGATTAAGTGCCGGTTATGCTGCCTGTCTGGCACCTCGCAGACATTCAAGACCTATTAGCAGCCCGCAGAAGGCTGATCTCACTGAATAGCAGTCACGGAAAGTTAATTGGTCAAGTGGTCGATTTAGACAGTATTTCAGACCCCAAAATCGCTACCTTTAGGAAGAGATCCCACTCCAAATTCCCCTTGTCCATTTGTTCAGCAAATATTTATTGAGCACCTACAATGTACCAGGGAACTCTAGGATACTGGGGCTGCAAGCATGAGTGGGACAGACAACTTCCCTGCTTTCATTCTAATAAACCAACAGACGAGCAAGATGCTTTGGAGGCAGCGGTGGTGATGCGGAAAATGGGCAGGGGCAGGGTGAGTGCTCACAGGACTGCCTGAGGGAGGAAGGCCTTTCTGCAGAGCTGGCTGAGTGGAGGCTGGAGTAAGGTCAGGAGACGAAGCTCTGGACTCCAGTGGCCAGGGGTCCAGTCAGCAATGGGAGAATGCAGGTGGTTTTAACACCCACCACACACCTTAAAAGTTAATGGCAATAACTGGATTCTGTTGCATATTTCTTTAATTTTCCTCAGCTCCCATCCCATGTACCAAATCACAGCTATCTTGAGATTTGAATGTAAGAAGAAAGGTTATTTAAGTTCTGAAAAGGTCAGAAGCCATATTTATTTGCTTATTTATTTTTTTTTTTTGGCCTGCTAGCAAAGGCCTCTATAGCAGTCTTCAAAAACGATTATAACTCTTAAAGCGCTCTGAGGAAGCTGGGCGTTCAGTGCCATCTGCTGCACCCCTGACCTGGCCAGGCCCGGGTGTCTTCTCCGCGGGCACAGAGAGACGGCAGCTGCCGGTGAGTGGGTTGTGAGTGCCCACGATTACTCTGGAAGCCCCTCGATTGAAATTTACGCCGGTGTAGATGGGAACGAAGGTTTGCTTTTGATTAGCAATCTTTAGCGGAGTGAAATTTAGTCAGGTTAATTAGATTTTTGGGAAAAACTATGTTTGAAAGGGATCATAGCTGTCAACACCTGCCTTAGGGTTTGCTGACACTTAAGCACATTGTGTAAATACCCAGTTGTGCTGGACAGCCACTGTTTTACACCCCAATGTTCTAAAATGAACTTGAGTGTATCTATCTAAAATAGAATTGTATTTCTTTAAAAATATTTCATTAAACAAACTTTTCACTGTTTCTTTGCAATTTTATTCATCATACCCAAATGTACTCCTATATATAGCTTAATTTTTAACTCATTCATTTATTTTTAATTTTAGCAAAGTAAAGATTTAGTAAGAACTTCTGGAGTATAATTATTATAGTCTGATCAAATGCCTAATTTAAAGTGTTGATGCCATCAAAATACTTTCAAAAGTGAGACCATTAGTAGCAGTTGTGTTCAGGAGTAATAGAGAACCAAAGTATGAAGTCCTTCTCATGGGCAAGTGGTCTGGTGCAGAACCCCATTTACTGACTGCCTGATGAAAGGAACTTGACCTTTGTCACGCTCTGGAGTGGCCTGACCCAGCATCATTGGGTACCTCACACAGCTTGTTTCCTGACCTTCAGGGCCACAAACCACACCCTGCAGCCTCTGAGGTGGTCACTAGGGCAGGACACCGGCCCACTGAGGCTTCTAATCTCTCTTTTGGGGAGCCCAAGGAGCTAGCCTGTCTGCCTGCCTATGTGGGGAGGCTGGTGTAAACAGCAACAATGACAGTCCCACCTCTACAGCTGCTGCTTTCTGTGGAGCCTGTCCCAGCACATCCTGAGCCCCGGGTTCCAGCCTGTCTACAGGTGCAGGCCTGGCTGGGTGTGAGTGATGAGGGGCTGGACTAGCAGTCGCCAAGGGGCCAGTGCTTCCATGAGGACCACGGCATGACTGCAAATGCCATTGGTCTATGCTTTCTGCTCCCAGGAGGTGGTCTGGGATCTGAATGCTCCTCACTCTAACTGAATTCTCTGAAGCTGGACTTCTTCAGACTTACAGCTTTGCCCTTACAGATACTGCTGGATCTGGCTGTGAGATGAATACATTGTCTATTGGGAAGAAATACAGAACACATTTGCCTGGCTCAAAGCATTATTTCTTAGGGGCATCCAAGTAAATCATCTATGAAGACCTCAAATCTTAAGTTTACCTGCTAATTCGTTTAAATTTCATTCATTCATTCATTCATTCATTCACTCATTCACTGTTACTTCCTTGTTACAACTGACAGCTAAGGTAAGGAAATGACTTGATTTCACACTGCAGAGCCCCTTGGTCTCCATTTATAAAACATGCAGTTTCCTGTGCATTTTAGGAACAAGAACTATGTATGTCTTCTAAGGCTGTTCCTTAAAGTTCCCTGTTCCACAGCCCCAAAAGTTAGTAGTAGTATCTTCCCACCAAATTCCCTGTTCTTGTTTTTATGGCCAACCAGCAGCACAGATTATTACTCTGGTCGGCCAACTCTGCGTCACATCCAGGAGCTTAAACCTACAGCAGTGACTTGTGGGAGTCGCTACTGTTCTGAGTGTGTCCATGTTATCTCATCTTCAAGTTAAATGCAGTCACTATGCCGTCACTCCTAGGACGTCACTCACCATAATTTCCTGCACCCCCCGTGTGAACACGTGCAAAGTGCAAGGCATGTGCTAAACATGGTAATAGTAGACTATAGTGTTCTGTGGGCTGGGTGTGGTAATCTCTGTCTTCCAGGTGAGACACCTGAGCCCAGAGCGGTTAAGTGACTTTACCCAGCTCCCTGAGCTGGTGGGCAGGGCCTGAGAGAAGACTCAGACCCAGGCCGCCTGGTGCCAGGGCCTGTGAACTCCCCTCTAAGTGACAGGGCCTCCTTACGAAGGGAAAATGGTCTCAGCGTCCAGCTTTGCCCTCTTCTAGCTGTGTGACTTCAGGGGAGACACTTAGTCTTGGTGTCCTGCCCCTTGTCTGAATGAGCACAAGGACCGACACAGGCCATGCGCTCTCCGGGAAGACGCTCAGCCAGGGCCTGAGGTAGCACCCCAGTCTGGACCTCGGGGGTGGGGTGGCCCTCAGGTCTTGCGCCCAGTTCTGGGCACAGCCCTGCACAGCTCTCCCGCCCGCTTTCCCCCTGCAGCAGATGCCTTCTCAGGGGGACTGCGCCCTCCCCCTTCAGCACGACTCAGGTGCTTCTCTCCGTCACTCATACTACGTGCTTCTTTGAAGGCAGGATCTGAGGTCTTACTTGCTTCCTATAAAAAGTCTGTAACACACAGCAAAAGCTGTCTGGTTGACTAAATGATTTATTTTTGATAAACTAGGAAAGAAATCAAATAGTTCTAAGCCTGCAGGTGTTTGACCAGCAGACCACCTGGAGGGCGAGGGGACTGGAAGGAGGGGAGCCAGCTCTTCTGGAGACAGACCTCGGAATCACAGCGCTGTGACATAAACACTCTGCTAAACAGGTAGGGAGGATGGACACTGTGCGTAACATGGGTCACAGATATTTTCTGAAAAAGAAAAGGGATTCCCCCTCCAAGGTTCACTCGCTGTTCCTGTCATTTGTCTCTGGTACAAAGCACATAGCTAAGAGTTTTGCTAGGAGGAGTATTTCTCCGATGGGACCACTAGGAGCTTGACTGTGTATTTATTCTCCCAGATTTACAAAGCTCTGCTCGGTTCTCAGCCTCATAGGGAATTGCTTCTTTCATTTTTAATATATTTTTTGTGCAGTAATGTTACACCATTTGGCTTCAGTTCTAAATCATCCAGATATGCTTTACTTAACGACTTTAATTTAAACAGCATCCAGCCACATGGCAGTATCATCTGGAGGCACATTGTCACTCTCCGAGAAAACATCTGGGGATAAGGCAGGGGAGGGAATGAGGGTCCCGGAAAAAACTTAACACGCGAGTTTAATTCCAATAAGGGCACATCCCAGACGTTAGCAATATTGCGTTGCTAGGGGCTCACCTATAGGCTTCCTAAGTGGTTCTCAGAGCAAAGCAGTATGCTGGCGTGACTGCACCCCCTCGGCCTGGGTGAGACAGGGCGCACAGGGTCGGCTCTGGCAGCCCTGCAGTTCCAGCCTCTGGGCTGGGGCCGGGGCCGGGCCTGGCTCAGTGTGAAGAAAACGTGAGTCACTGACCTGAGGTGCTCACCATGTACTTCCACTTGACCACATAGGCATCCCCTTCGTGGAACTGCCCGATGCTCTGTTTGGGCAGCCTGCTGTAGTCGAATTCAAGGATATGCCAGACGTCCACGGAGACACTGGCGATCTCAAACTGTCTCCTGTCGTCCCCTTCCACCAGGCCGTAGCCACGGCCCACGTTCACCCCGTCCAGCACGGTGCCAGCCATTGTCTGGGGCACCGGCACCATTCGGGCCACGTCGTAGGGCTTGACTTCGGCCCTGGGATCATCCTACAAGGAGACGTAAAAATGCTTGCTCAGTTCCACGTTTGCCCAGACATTTCTTCTCACGCTCCAGGCCGTTTCACTGTTCATGGGACAGCACGAGAGTGCAGCTACCACACTCCGTCTGGGGGCGCTGAACTGCTTTAGGGAAAGGCTGCATGTAAGGGAAAGCCTCAGGAGGCCCAAACACTGCCCCCCTCGCCCCCACAGTGAATGGGATGCCCACAAACCCAGAGGTGCAAACAGGACTATCTGCACTCTCGGGGTAGGAATAGAACTGGAAACTGGTTTGCTATTCTACTAGTAAGCCCTGGGAAGGCTTGCAGCTTTCCGGCCTCTTTTGTTGGGACCCAAGCCAAGCTCTGAGGTTTGAGGACTGGCTACTGAGAATACCTTCTGCTGGGCAAGTTCACCGCCATTCTTCTCATTAGGTCTCTTCAGTTCGGTCCAATCGAGAAATTTCTCTTTGAACAGAATAGTCTCATTGTGTTCTGTAAGTCTCCCAAATATGGCCCAATCAGGCCGCCCCTGTCCTTTTCTGCAGGTGGGTGGGTGGGGGTACAGATGGGAAAAGAACCAATATTAAGCCATGATAAAATAAAGGAAAGAAATTAAAAACAAACACATGTGGCCATTAGAAACAAACTTCAGAATACATAAGTAGTATAGAGAATGAATGGTTTATTCTTGCTTATTTTACTAAATATGTGACATTTTATTATTTAACGTAAGCCTGGAGCCTTGCAAAACTTTGTGTCCATGAAACTGATGGGTGAACCATGTCAGGGCTGACTTTGCTTGTATTCTAGCAAATCCTTGCATTTGGGAGAGCCTGGTGGTGCGCTAGACTGGGAGCAGGGAGGCGGGTGTCACGTGCATGTCTTCCTCGCCTCCTTCAGGCCCCCCTGTGCTCTCTGAGTTGCGGTCAAGTTGAACAGATGGGAGTTCACCCTGAGTTCTATTCTTTTAAGTCATGTCAGAACAAAACTCTCCAGTCTACTCCCCTCTGCTACTGAACTGAACAGGCTTTCAGCTATTGTAAAGTGAATGTTGCGTGTTTATCTCCAGGCCACTGGACATGGCAATAGGCAGGGAGAGCACGAGGACACAGGAAGGAGGTGACACAGCCCAACCTGGAGGCCTGGATCTGCCTCCGGACCTCAGAATGTGAACTGTGCTGGAAAGAAAAGACGTCTTAGAGAAAGGAATGGGCTTGGAGACATTGTGGGCTGGGTTCCAGACCACCATGATAGAAGGAGTATCGCAATGAAGCGAGTCTAATTATTTGCTGGTTTCGAGTGTAAAAAAACTCAGTATCTGTGAAGCACAATAAAATGAGGTATGCCTGTCCAGCTGAGAAAATGCATGCTCAAGAGGGCCCAGCCCTGAGAAGACGGTGCAGGGAGGTCTCATGGTTCCAAATCAACCTTCGGTTGTACCTAGTGCCTGGGGTACACACATCCCCTCAGACTGACGGGCAGGGCTCACTGGGCCCTGCTGTGGCTCCTGCCTCATCACCTGTTTGGTTTTGGAACACAGTTTCTGACATCATGGCTAATGCACATGACAGAGGCTGCCTGTCTCTGGAAAGACCAAGGCAGGGTACAAATACTGCTGCTTCGTACCCCTGGGGCACTTAAGGAACCAAGTATTGGTACCTATGGAAGATGCAAGGCTCCCTTAAAAGGCTGTGGTCTTCACCAGAAATGTCTGAAGGACTGTCTTTTGTATACATCTGACTCTGCAGACTTGCTAAGATGCCTACAGACAATGCCCCTGGTTTCAGCATTAGAGATGTGTCTTTAAGCTGTGAGGTTGCATGAAGACAGGAGGAGACCACAGCAGTGTGAGCTGGAAATGGGAGCAGGAGCAGGTGTGCCGTCCCCACCCCGGTGCACGTGGTCTGGCTGGGCTAGGTCACGATACCTCAGTGGTTTCAGCCTCTGTTTCTTCAGAAGCACTGGATGCTTAATATTGGCTGCACCTCAAAATTTCTGGGGAGCTTTTAAGACATACTGGCACACCAGCCCCACCTCACATGAATTGAAAACACTTCTCTGGGGCTGGGCCTGGCACGTGCATTGTTTAAAACTCCTCAGCTGATTCTGATTGGATCCAGTTGGAAACATCTACTTCTAGATCCGTGATTATGTCACTGCTCACAGGAGCTATCCATCATATGGACTTTATGCTTCAGAATTATATTTTTTGTTTATTATACCAAATAAAATACTCTTTTTACCCTTATCTGTAAAATGCTAGTTATTACAGTACTAATTTTAGGTTAAATGTGCACTTGTTTAAAAAGGATTTGAAAACTTTTCACTGATATGGATAAAACTTTTCATTGTTTCTGTTTGATAATAATAAAGTCAGTAATTTTATTTTAAAACAGGAAAGTAGGTAGGAAAGTTGAAATTTGTTTACCAGTTCAATGGAAACCATTGAAACGCAGCTGTGTGACACCTGATATTCTATGCTGTCTGGGACACACCTGCTGCTAACCTGTTCCACGGCACACATAATCTAAAAATGCTTCTTTTACTCTGGGTGTTAAGAGAAAGAAAAATCCCTTTGCATAAAGAATTATTTTTCTTATGAGCACATTTCTTAGAATTTGTGCATATCCTTACGATTTTCCAAAATTACTTAAAAACATCTAGTACGTAGAAAATGTTAAAATTATAATCATTATTTTAATGCCATACTTTCCCCTCTCCTTCCAAGAAAAGACAGAAGCATCACTTATTGCCAAATAAATGACAAGCCCTGGGGTTCGAGGGCTATGCTGGGAAGTGAGAAGTTAGAAGGGAACACATTGCTTTCACACCTCCACATTGATGGCTGAATTCCAGAGCCTGGGGATTTTTCAGATCAACATGCAATTTTTTAAAAGAATTGCTATTCACCTGTCATAATAGCACCTGGAATGCCGCAGGTAAGAATAATTTGTTCACTCCAGAAATGTAATATAACAAACATCTCCTAGAAATGACAACATCCATACTGCTGTACTTCTAGTTTGGTAAAAGCTAAATAAATGTTCTGTTGTGAATTTTCATGGTACTGCATTGCACTCATTTATGAAAACAAAAACTATGAAGACCAACAACAGACAATGGGGCAAGAACTGAGGCTCCTGAGGGATCTACTCGCTCTCCAATGCCCTCCAAGTTCACAAGAGTACCTGGGAATAAGAGGGTTGCATTCTCCAGGATCCAGTGGGTTAATGTCACAGTTCTCATAGTCAAAGGTTCCATTCCATAGGTGCTTTGCCAGCTGAAATGCTATTTTCCGTTGTGCCAATGTAACTTCCTTGCCGTGCCACACGTAAACTTCACTACCAAAATCAAACACCAGTACCTGGGAGAATGGCACAGAAGAGTTTAGTAAGTTCAAGGACGAGCTCCAGTTGAATCAGGGTCCCTATTGACAGTGAGTCAAACGGGCGAGGATACAAACCCAGATGGCGCAATCAATACAGACAGGAAAAGACAGCAAGGTCTGACCAGCGGGCACTGTCTAGCCAGCCTCCACCCCATGGGTGGGATTCTGCCTTATTGTCCTAAACGCCCAAGTTAATTATCTCTCCTCTGAACACTCAAACCACATAAAAGTTCTGATTCATCAAAGAGTTAAGGGTATTTTCCTCTCATCCTTCCTCTTTCTCTCCTTCCCTTCTTTTCTCCCTGCACTCATTCATTCACTCATGCAGCATGCACAGGCCACTGTATCCACGCTAGGCACAGAGGGCCCGGGGGTGTCATCTCTCCTCTGTGCAATTCCAGGGCCCCAAGGGCGGGGCTCACAGCACACTTACATTTACAGCAGGGCTTATGGTTTGCTGCGTGGATACGTGGGAGTGGTGCTCTTATTTCTAAGCCTGTGGTTTGTTCTACCCTTTTTTCCTAGAATAATTTCTCCAGTTCCAGTAATCCAAATTCTACTTAATTTTACACTAGGCTCAATTTCACTTTCTCTTTAAAATTATTCCTGATTATTTCCTTTTCTGTGACTTTTTAAATTTAAAAGCCCATACATATTATACAATCAATCTAGCTTCAGACTACATTCTTTATAATACTCTTCCAGTCAATGAAATTTTGTGTCTTTCAGTTTTTTTCTCAAGACTTAGAATACTTAATGGTACTAGAAATGTACGTATTTAATAAATATTTAATGGTGTGAGAGAAAAAGGCATATAAAAAGAAATTATATATATCTGTATACATCTATTATTCCTGAAAGTTAAGGACAGAAGAATATTTTAATATTTATACAAAAATTCAAAGATAGGGCTAATACATACATTTTGTCTAAAATAGAAAAGCCTTCAATGATTTATTGAGTCTCCTCTGAACAATATTCTAAATTCTGCATTAGTACTTGAGATGGCAGTAATGGCTTGAAATCACAAATAAATATCCTTTCAAAAGACGCCCCCCGTCTATGACGGTGCCGACTAGCATTTACGGGGCTCTCACTATCTATTTGACTGGGCAGCCCTGCGCAGACTGCTCCGCCCGCTCACTGTACCTCTTTTGACTGCAGAAGGGAGCACTTCGGGATTTTCCCCCAGAAGTCGTCATCAGGAACAAGCTTGTCGTCCATCAGGCGGTAAGTGCAGTTTGTTTCTATTATGGCTGTTTCATACAGTTCATCTTCTTTTGGGTCTCCAGCGGCTTTGGGACACGAAAAATAAGAGTGTCTTACATTAGATGCTGAAATGGGGCTGGTTTTAGAAGAGTGAACTAGGGGAGAAGGAAGGATACTTGAGTCTCGTCATTCTCTGAAATACATGAAACTCTTACTTTGGTAACTGGTTTGGCCACCCAGAAGCTTCCAGAAGTCTTTGGCTGCATGAGTGTGCGTATTAATTCCTTCTTCGATAGTTTGGATATAAGTAGCTCTACAACCAAGTTCCCTCTTTGTCTGAATTAAAGTTGCAAGTTCTGAGGCCTGGAAAGAGAGGGGGATGAAATCACCTGGGCGGACAAGCCTGCGGCTGGATGGAGTGGCCCACGCTGAAAGCCAGGACCAGAAACGGTGTGTGTGAGAAAGGCAGGCCTGTGGCGAGGGAGCCTGAGACACTGGTGGTTGGCTACATTCAACGAAGTCAAGAAAATGTGTCTAAACCAGCAGCTATCAATTCTTTAGAGCGCTAGTTCTCGATCTTCAAGTTCAGCAGATCACGTGAATTTAAAAACTATCCATCCTCTGGGCTCTCTCCCATGCTATCCTCATTCGAAGTCTGCAGCAGAATTTCACAGGTACTTGGGAGAAGTAACTTCGGAGTGACACGCCAGCTCCTTTCTTACGCGAGAGTGAGAACAGATGAAGGGCTTAACACCGGAGGGGTAGGCCGTACTCCCTCCAAAGTAACACACTTAGTATCTGATGACAGCTAGTTTGAGAGACATTCAGGGAAATATCCATCCCTTCCTGCTGGAATGGGCATCAGGCACTTGGGAAGCTTTGTAATCACCTGGCAACTGGCAGAACATTCTACAGTGGATGAAGGAGACGCTTAGATAAACTATTTGTATTTTTCAGATACCAACCTTTGCCTTTTCGATGACATTTGCAAACTCTCCAACCCACAGGAAACAGTGGTGGGGAGAGAGCAGGAGGAAGCAGTCCCCACTGTTGAGTGACGAGGCACGAGGCTCAACCAGTCTTGTCTGCACGTGTCTTCTTCCTGAACACAAGGCAGAGAGTGACTGACTTCCCAGAGGAACTCCCCCAGCCACAGGAAGGACCAGGAAGGATTGAAGTATCCCTTTCCATGCTGAAGACACTGGCCTACCAATACTAGTTCCCGTGACCGGGGGTGCCAGAGGGGGATTTAGAGTGACGGCATCATAGATCACAGTCCCACTAGTGCTTTCCCACATGTCGCCATGTTCTTAGGCCCACGATCCGCGTCCTGTTTCAGCACACAGATGCATCAGCTGGGGTTCCCTTCTCCAGGAAAGATGGCACACATGCCCCCTTCCCTCATTCCCTCATCTCCTAGTTGCCTTCTCTCCACTGAGCCCACTCCCTACATTTAATGGCCGTGGCCAGCTTCCTCAGAAGTCTTCATTTGAAACCACAGGGGGTCCTGAGGGGAATCAACACCTTCTCCTAGATGACTGCTGGTGGATAGTCACACTGGTGGCATAGTTTCTGGGTTAGGACCAGGAAGAGAGGTTGGCTGTTTGAGCCTGTCCCTGAAGGAGGGCAGTGGTTATGCTGAAACACACCGGAAATCCTCACGGCCCAGAGCTAAGTCCCTCTGCTATGAACAGAAAGGGGGATGGCACAGAAGCCTGTTCTGCTTCACCTGCTTCACTTCCCCTGGATTCCTCCTCCAAAGGTGTGCCCGTCTCCCCCTGGCCTCTGTGAGGGGAGCTGTGTGGACACAACACTGTGACGACTTATGGGGTCTGGTAACTGCATGGCAGTGTGTGTCAGGGGCCACGGGGCAAGGGGGGGGGGCAGCTGCCAAAGCTGAGCTTCTCGAACGGGCAAGACCTCGGTTCAGGTCAGCAGTGCTGCTCAAGCTGCTGACCTCAGGCACCTTACTCGCCCCTCCGAGCCTCCGGGGGTGCAGCACCACAGAGGAGGTAGCTCAGTGCCTGGCACGCAGCAGGTCCTCAGAGCGTGAGTTCCCTCCCACAAGAGGCAGTGAAGGGCAGTCAGGGCCCCTGAGGCTGACCAGCTGCAACCCCTGGCCACCGTGTCATGCCTCTCTGCTGCTCTGAAATACCTTTGACCTGCATCAGCATCAGCTTCTTGTAGGGCAGGGCGCTGTTGTTAGAGTTCTGTTCTGTCAGGTTGACGCTTCGCAGGCTGACGCTGCTGAAGTTCTCCTTACTGGCTAAGCCTGCCAGGGTCACTTCTGAGAAGTTGGAGTTGGAGGACACTGGGGCGATGGAACAGAGATGTGGGGAGAGGCAAGATGTTCAGGAGAAATGACAATGTTTTCCATCAGAAGTTATTCATGACTATCTTTTCCTTTTATTTATTTGTTTTTTATCCTTACCTGAAGACATGCTTAGATTTTAGAGAGAGGGGAAGGGAGGGAGAGTGAGAGGGAGAGAAACCTCCATGAGAGAGAGAAACATTGATCAGTTGCCTCTAATATGCACCCGGACCAGGGGCCGAACCTACAACCTAGGCACGAGCCCTGACCAGAAATTGTACCAGTGACCCTTGGTTTATGGGACAAGGCTCCAGCCAACTGAGACACACCAGCCAGAACTATTTTTTTTCTTTTAAAGTTAACGCGGAGGGGAGCACATACTCTAGTCTGATTTAACTATGGAATCCCATGCTTAACCACTGTACTGGGAATTCAACTCTGCATTGAAAGTTTAGATTGCTCCTTGACAAAGGTTATACCTCACCATGTGGAGACGAAACTTGAGTGAAAATGTGGTACAACTACCTTAGTACAAAGTCAGGAGCTGGACCCATTTGCTGCAATTCCACTCAATGATGTTACAGTTCCTAACAACGCTGAGACATTGAAAATGCATTCTCAAGGAAGACTGTCAGACGTCTTTCACCAAAATCCTTTATTTTCTATCTAAAGTAGAAAAGCAGGCATTCTACAGGAGATGGTTTAGTTCTAATGTTTTCCTGGAGGCAAAGCGATCATGGTGCTGATCTCTTGAGCTCCTCTGTTCTCTGCTCTCAACTTACGATTCTCACAAGATGCGGGGCTCCTGTGAGAGCCCTAGGGCGCACCAACACATGCGCGGGTGCCAGTCACCACAGAGGCGTTCTCTGCACCCCGGGAGTGGAGGTAGAGGAAAAGTATGAAAACCTTGTTCCAATAAACCATCTCCATCTCGTTTTTTTTTTTTTTAAGTGTATATACTGGAGAGAAATTCAGAACAATTATTTTGCTGGGATTAGGTTCTAATACTGAAGAAATATAACACACTTTGACAGTTCATGGGGCATAGTGATTCTGAAATATACTTTCTCAATAAACCAGTGACACTGAAAAAGCTCAATCACTCTATCTAAATACATATATTTTTAAGAAAAACATCAGGAAATAGGGTTATGAATGTTACAGGAAAAGAAAAATTATAGGAAGAATATTCAAAACAGCATGATTACATGGGTCATTATGCCCACCAAAGAAACCTGTTTCAAGACTACGAAACGCCACCTCACTGGTGGCAGGTAAGAGCAGGGCAGCGCTGCCTCTGGTGAGACAGGCGGCCGGGAGCCTCACTATCCTCTCACCGCTCCACCCCATGCCCCACTCCACCCAGCCCACGCCCCCACTCCACCCAGCCCGCGCCCCAACTTCCAGGAGCCTGAGGGTCCCATCAGAAGCAATTTGCAGAGCACTGGTTCTTGCATTAATTAATAATATGAAAATACAGCGTTTAGGCAAAGCACTGATTTGGGACATTCTCCCTGTGAGAGATCAAATGATTTCCTCTTGAGTAAGACTAAGTGGAGAATTACTGTGCTGAAAATGGGCTGGATTACAAGGCCCAGAAACATCCTTCTCCTCCAACCTCTTGAAAGAAAATGCAGTAAATCAGGGTAATCTGCATTTTCCAGCTAACGGATGCTCGAGGCTAGAAGAATTTCTGTGAAAACCTTTAAGTTCCAGGCAGATTTTCTGCAGGTGTGCAAGTGCGTGCACACTTAACTCATTTTTATTTAATGAGGGTCCTATGAGCACTACTCCTGGCCTTAGCAAGGCAGGAAAAGGGGGATGAAAACACCGCCTCACCAGTCCCCGAGCTCAGAAGCAGGACGGGGGTTCCACATACTCACTCTTTTCTACCTTCATGCGCTTTGACTCCATGAAGGCGACGTTGAGCCTCTGCTCAGTGTACTCCTGGAGGAGGTCGTCTCTGGCTGCCAGCATTTTCAGGGGGTTTTTGGAAGCCTGAACCCGGCGCTTGGGCCTGACTGCGCGCTTGTGCTCGGCCACTGAAGACGTCAACCTGAGGAGCAAAGCGGAGCTGTGGCCTCGGTCTGGAGTATCACCCGCTCCTGGTTTACTGCGGGTCTCTGACCTGAAGCGACGGGCTCCCCAGTTTCCCTGACTTCACTGTAAATCTTAGAACTCTTCCCCCCACCCGCCACTCATCTGACACGAAGTCACAGAATCTTGGGGACAGAAGGGAGGTTCAAGGAGAGAGTCATGTAATTCCAGAGCCCAGACAATCCCAGGTAGGAAGTTTCTTCCCTGACTCTATCACACCCACGCATTCATTCTAATTCTCCCCATTGCAATAACACACACATCTACTGCTTCTGTTACTGGCGAGTCCTTCAAGAATTATAGCCAGCCATGGATTCTCCATCTCATCCTCATTCTTCCAGACTAATCTTTCTAATTACATAATAATTCCTCAGTTCCCTCACCAAGTTTCATAACGAGTCTCCTTGCAACCCATCGCCCCACTTTGGAAAAGAAGCACTATTTTGAAGAATAGATTGAAATAAAATAAGTTCGCAAAACCAGCTACGACCGTCACACACTCACACAACTCTCTGGGACAGAAGGCCAGACTTGGGGAGGTGTGGGGGCCCAGTCACGTGACTTCCCCACAGATTCCAGCTGCTGCTCCCGACTTCCCACTGCACAGGCCTATGTGCGAGTCTTGTCAAGTGCAGTGTTGTCGAGTGTGTGAATGAACATGCATCTTTTAAATATACAGTGATTTAAACAATGACTTTTGGGAAATGAGTTTAAATAACCATGTATGTAAATATCCAAAATATTATTCAAATACAGGAAGTGGCCAATTGTTAATTTTCTTAAGGTAGCAAATTGAAAAAAAAAGAACATATTGATACATACCAAAAATGTATCAGGAGTAGCTTAAGGAAAAATTTATGACAACTACACAGACTCAAGGAAGAGACTGTCACGCTGATAAATTTGTAGGAAACAGATAAATGTGGCCCAGAGCTGTGGGCTGATCCAGTCCAGTGAATTCTCCCTGCTTCTGGTAAGAGTACCTCACTCTGGCCCCTGCCTCCCACCCTGGCTCGGGGGGGGGGGATCTAGACACCACCTCTGTCCAGTCACCATCTTTCATCCCCTTGGCCACAGTGATGGCTAATTTAGAGGTGGGCTCAGACCCAAGAAAATCAAGCCTGGAACTTCTGGGAAGGGAAGCTGCCTGTGCTGGCGGGTCCAAGCAAGCAGCCCAAAACCCAGAGCTGGGTGTGGCCGTCCCCTACCACTCAGTCACGGCCTGAAAACAGGCAGGCTTGAAACCACATCCTAAGTACCCCCAAGACCCTGAGTTCTCGCCCACACTTTTCAGGGAGTGAACCTCTAAGCACCCTGATGCCTTTCTTCTGCTAATGCCAGCCTGACCTGGCCTTCTTTCTGATTCTTATGACTGAGGGCACCAGGAACTGCGACCACTTTTCTCAGCTGGTTTAGTCACGTTCCCGTGTGAAGCCGGGCCCGTGGGCATCACTGAGAACAGCCTCAGATCTACTGATTTTATAAATTACTATAAATTAGGGAATATGCTTTACTGATTTTCTAGTTAGTTATATTAATTTGAGCCCACGTGATCCAAATATTTTTTTAAAGTCATGAGTTTGGTATGTAAAGTCAAGAATTTGGTATGTCAAAGAAAAGGTACAGAAATCTCTGCTACATGGTGTTTGTCTAAAAACATGCAAGAGAACATGGGAGTGATGTGAGAAGTCAGTGACGTGGGGTGTGCATGTGAGACTTCCTGCCGGAATGCACACCTGTCCTGGGCGTGCACGTTTCATCCACCCACAGCACTGTGAGGCTCACTCGGAGAACACAGTAGCCCACCCTTATCCACGGCTTCCCTTTCCATGGTCTCGGTTACCCTCGGTCAACCCTGGTATGCAGAAAAATTCAGAGATAAACAGTTTGCAAGTTTTAAATTGTGCACAGTCATTTTGAACGGCGGGATGAAAGTTGCCGCCATTCTGCTTCGTCCTGTGGCTCGTCCACCCCATCGATGCTCCTCGCCCATTTGCCACCTAGTAGCCATCTCGGTCATCAGACTGACAGTCCCAGGGTTGCAGAGCTTGTGTTCAAGTCTCCCTTATTGGACTTAATAACGGCCCCAAAGCACAAGAGTAATGACGCTGGCAATTCAGATATGCCAGAGAGAAGCCATATCGTGCTTCCTTTCAGTGAAAACGTGTGTATGTAGTACAAGAAAAAACATAGTAAAGGACTCATGGACACAGACAACCATGTGGTGATTGCAGGGGGGAGGGGGATATAAGGGAACTAAATAGTAATGGAAAAAATACAACTAAGAAATTAAAAAAAAAGAAAAGAAAAACATAGTATTGGAAGACTTTGGTCCTCTCCACAGTTTCAGGAATCCACTGGGCATTAGAATGGTAATAATTGGGCTTATTGAAGTTCTGTCACAGGTGTAACGCAGTGAGAGAGAAGAGTCTCGTGAAAACACTGAGGGGAGGCCTGCGAGGGAGTCCATTCTCGGTGGTGAGAGATGGGTTTGTGGTAACTTACTTGGGGACATAAGGGTCGAAAATAACATCAAAGTCTTCTTCCAGCTCCACGGGGCTCCTTGGCACGGCGTCGTCCACGCTGCGGTAAAATCTGGCAAAGGTTTCGTCGTCGTCCAACTTCATCACCTCCTTCACAGATTTGCCGGTGACGCTGAGTACGGTTTCCTGCATCCCACCAGCTATTAACAGACAAGCAAATAACAACATGAACTTCTGTAAAAACATTAGTCCAACTGCACCTCACAATATCTTAAAAATTATCTCCCCCTAAATAGAAGAGATGGGAGTTTGTCCTGGTCTCTCTTATTTTAAGTTGCGTTATAACAACACTCCCCAGTCTACTCTCCTCTGTTACTGAACTGAACATACTTTCATGTATCATAATGGGGATATCCAGGGGCGCGTGGGTGCTTCGAAGGCCTGCCTTGACTTCTCACGAAAGGACTTCCAGACTGAACACAGCTCGTGCCATGACGTGGTAGGAGAGGGCGGGGTGGGCCTTGCTGCACACAAGCCCACTACGCAACTTGTGCTACTCAGGGCAGAAGTAGCCTCAGCCTCATTCGAGGTCAGGGGTCAGCAAAATCTTTCTCTGCGAAGGACCCTTAGTAAACATTTTAGACTTTGCACGGGACTCTAGATGGCCTGTGTTATAACTACTCAACCCTGCTGCTGTAGCGCTATTGACAATACCTTAACAGGTGGGCATGACTGTGTGCCAATAAAACTTTATTTACAAAAACAGGTAATGAGCTGGATTAGACTCCTGGGCTAGGTCACTGTTATATATGTGTAATAAACTTTGAATTATTTGCATTGCTTGCCTTACGAAGTTAGTTATCTTATTACACTTAATATATTTCTGGTTTAATGGGTTGTTTGTATTATTCCAACCTATTTGGGGTCAGTGTCAATGATGGGGACTCCCAAAGTTTAGTATTTCACAGGTTTTAAGTACAGAGAATTTTAATTAAGAGATAAGGATACTGTTACATATTATTCTTTTATTTTGTACATTCCATTGATTTTTGTACTGAAATATTTATTTCAATGTATATTTACTACAATATTCTTTTAGAAATCATTTATGATTATAATATATATCAGCTGCTACCTTTTTGGAAATTGACATATCCAATTTAAAGTTCATCTGGCCCAAGATCATGTTGAATTTCAGGAAGTATAATAATCTGCTGTCAGGGTTAAAAGCAAAATTAAGTCATGATTCTGCTGGGATGGCATCCCAAGGATTTAGATGTAAGGAGAAATGTTATTGGGGTCCCCACGTCAACACATTATCAAACCGACTGGAGCTTGGTGACACAGTCAGACTCAGCCAGGAACTTCATTTTTAAAAAGCCAACAACAAATATACCACTGACAGCATAAATCAGCACGGTCGTGTAGCAGGAAGACAATCTAGCTGAGGAGAAGGCCATCGCAGTTGGGAGTTAGAGACTTTGAGAGAGGAGCAGGTTCTTTTCAGGTCTCCTTGGCTACTCACTGAAATCCGAATTGCAGTGTGCTATAGGTATGTAAACCAAAGCTTCCCTCTGGCTGCTGGCATGTACCTTTGTTATTCAGCCTTCTTAGGAAGGTTTCCAGCCTGTCCAACTTCAGGTCCGACTCTAACTGCATGTCTGGTCTGGCTTCGATATCTAGGCAAGGAGAAACCAGCAGTGAGAGTACCACTGAGGACTCTTTTGATCGCACAGCCACTGGCATATTGGGTGCCTTGGTGACTTACCTTCCAGGGGCTTGGAAATGGGTGTTGTGCCCCTTGTCTTACTGCAGATTGGCGAGGCTGTTGGTGTTATGGCACTGGGTGACGCCAGACCTGTGGACATAGAAGAGCTGTTTAGTGTCTCAGGGTCATTGCTGGACACACCCCAGACCATGCTCGATCTCTCTGATCTCTAGTGTAGATTTTATAATGTGCAGAATTTACACACAAACACACATGCGCACACACAGGTACATTTGGCAGGGGACTTCAGCAGCTGATAGAACATTGTCCAAAATGAGCAATGAGGACACATGGGGAAACACGTCCGTAACATGTAGACAGAATAAGAAAGTACAACAGGCTATCAGAATATTCTTAAACGAATGGAGTGTGATTTCTGAAGGCCCTTTGTGGTGGTGGACACAGCTGAAGAGAAAGTCGTTTGCACCAACTCCCATCGAGGAAGAGGACAATGGGCTGTCTTGGTGGCTGGCAAGTGGCTCCCCGCTCTGGAGTTCCCTCCCAGTCCCAGGTGAGGGAGGGACAGCACAGCCTCTGGAGGCATCACGCAGGAGTGTGGTTCCATTGAACAATAACTCTAGAGCGCTAACCTTTCAGAAGAAAGGCCTGGGAGTGCATACATTTAAATTGACCTGTGATCTCCAGGAGGGCATCTCCACCTAGGGTATGGCTGGGACCCAATGATACACTTCTTGTGTATTCATCAGGGTGGAGAATCCTTAAAAGGAGGAGAATGGCAAGGGGCAAATGAAAGGGAAAGAAAGTAGCTCCAGCATAAAAAAGATATCTAGTTGGAACAAGAAATTTTAATTAAAAAATCAGTATTTTCCCTCTCAACTTAAGTAGAAGGGTTTGGAAAGGGAAATAATTAATACATTTACAACAAACAACATCAGGTGTTAATGCCCTTCATATTCACTTGTAATAAATGTGAACCCCGTGGATGCCAGCGTCACCTGCGCACCCCTCGAAGAACAACATCTGACGATGCCACTGTCACTGCCACTAAAGGAGAAGTAAATGAGTGAACTGCTCTGCCCCTCCTTCTATGAGCTAGAGAAAGATATATTATAGCATAACATTTTTAAGGAAAAATACTGAAATACAGTTTAAAACTTAAGGTTTAGGTGATAGTCTAGAAGTCCTTAAGACATACATATTTTTACTTAATGATGACAATAAAATTTTCAAAATTTATCTCAGTCACTAGAACTGCAAAGGGTTTACATCAGTGAGAAAGTAAATTTTCGTGAAAGATAATAAAGTTAGGTGAAATTTGATATCACAGACTGGGGCAGTAAATCATTGCCTACTAAAAGGATGCATAAAATGCATGGCAAGGCTCATTAGCATAGAGGTTATTAACTCTAGAGCTAATTAACAGGCCTGACGCTTAAGGCGATTAGGAAGCCTGGCCCTCGGTACTGCCAGGGCGCTCTGCTGCCCAGCACGCAGAAGACCTCTTTTCCAGCTGGAAATAAGTATTTTTCTGCAACAAGGGAGGGTAAACAGGCTTAAATTACACAATGTTAAAACAAAGCATTCCCAACACCTCTTTGTAATGACTTCTATGTGCAGTAACCAGTCACCCACTCTCTTGTTCAAAGGCATACTTTGAGTAGTTTTTTTCCAGAAGAATACTAGAATATCACAGAAACCTTTTGGAGCATGAATTGTTACAGACACTCTAGGAATATCAGGAAGGGAGAAAGTGTTAATGAGGTTAAGGGAGAGTAGAGCTCTCTGCTGAGAGAGAATGGAAATGAGGGCACAGTAGGCCTTTTGGCAGCTCGCTGGTGTTCAGTAACTTGTGGCTGCAAAATGTGTATGAAAATTATTTCCTGAGCAAGCCATAGAGCAACTGTTAAATAAAGATCCCTGATTTACTCAGGGAAACACGAGTGCAAATTCATCCACTAAGAGATAGGCACTTCTTGGACCGTGCTCCCCAAATCTACATAAGAGCGAATCTCCTTCCTCTGAGATCATTGTAGACAAGGGCAGTGGGATTTTGTAGTAAGGGCCCAGTTACAAATGAATTGTGATTTTTAAGATGGAAGAGGAAAAAAGCCAAAATAAAAAGTCATCAGGATAAAAGTCTAGGCCAGAGGTTGGAGGATCTGAGCTCTGGGTCAAGTTCTCAGCTTGAATTCTTCTTAACCAATGGGGCCTTAAGGAGCTGCTTTTGTGAACATAGGATGGGGCTCATGTTAAAGTAGCTTAACATGATTATACAGTTCTGTGACTTGGTGAAGATACTCAAATGCTACCTCATTCTGCGAGAGTAAATTATCTGCTGTTATCTTCTGGCAATTCCAAGGTTAAGAATTTATTAGAGAGGATGTTTTCATCAAGATTTGAGTTAATCACAATTCAGGGTTTTTCCCTCCCTCTCTTCCTTCTGCGAATATTTATTATGAGACTGCCACGAGTTAGACACTATTCATGAGGGAGGATCCTGAAGGATTTTGAGAAAAGGGAAACATAAACCTAAAGAGCTGGTGACAGTATAAATTAATTCTGAATGTGAAAACCTTTATCAGTAAGTTAGAACATTTGTTTTTAAGTAATAGCTTAGAAAATAAGGGTATATATACAGGAGACAAAGGGATCCCAAATTTTAACCATTTCCTACAGAGTATGGAGGCTCCAAGCACTCCGGTGGCTTTACTAACCACGTGACTCCTCGGTTCCCTAAGTCTTTGGGTGCAGGCTCCACATCAGCTCTAAGAGCTCAGATGCAGAGAAGGGACTGCAGGGAAATCCCACTCCTGTAAGTGGAGACACCTTTTAAACATCTGTTAAAACATACGTGGAAATGTGGCTTCGTGAGCCAGAGAACTCCAGTTGGATGGAAAGGGACCTAGGAATTTCCCTATGAGGGAGAGGAGAGAAACTCCTTCTACCCCGAGAAAGGCTAATTTGGGTTAACTGACTGCCAGATGGCAGGAAGTGGAAATAATTTAAAAGCAATCATGGAAAGGAACTAAGATTTGTGAGCAGATTTAGCATTGCCTTTGAAACCTTGGCTCAATTTCCAAATGGCTAAGTTTTGAAACGTGACTAATTGAATTACGCTTTTTATGTTGAAGATGATGTTCTGTATAAAAAAAAGTTTTCGGTAGGAATAGCTTGGAAAAACTACCACAAACCATTAACACAACTTCAGTGAGATTAAAGACTGAAAAACACTGTGGCATGGTTATTTTAATCAAGCTGTCACTGCCCCCTCCCCTCCACAGGTGATAGAGCATGCTTGCACACACGTGTGTGCACACAGGTGCACACTCTGACCTTTCTTCACCATTCTCCCGGCCACTGTGAACTGGGTGGAGTCGTTAGCTGCTCCTTTGCCTTTTGTCTTCCAGGCTTCCTCTCTCACAGTGATGAGGTGCTTCCTCTCTTCGATAGTCATTTGGGTGTCTCGACTTTCCGTGACCCGCTGTTTTTAACGTGTACAAAGGAGAACATAAGAGAGGGAAATGAGAGGTAAAGTTTAGTCTGTACCATTTTGTGAGCTGAAAAGCAGGCAAACAAAGAGGGGCACTACACTGTCCCAAACTGGCCATACTTGTTCTGTCTGAACTGCATTGGGCTTCCTTATTTCCAGCTTGGTCAGAGATCACTATCAGGTCAATATCAACAGTACTGAAACTTTAAATTAAAACTTAGGGTTTTTTTATTTATTTATTTTTTTTACTATTTGCTTGGAGCATTGGAACACCAGGATGATACTTTGTAAAATAAACAAAAATAGAAACTGCTTTCATGCCATAAACTGTACAGGGTATTAAGGTTGCTGTTTTATTACCTATCAGGTTAAACTCAGTTCATGAGGAAATTTTATTCATTTTACTTCTATATATAGTCTGTTTGGAAAATGTCCAGCCATTGTTAATATAAGGAGATTGGTTTGCACAACATCAAGGTAACCTGGCAGCCAAGGAGAGTAGACTGCAGTGTGCATGCATGAACAATGATGACTTCACTGTACTAGTCAGTGGAGGTCGTAGATGACATTGACTGAGCATGTGTACCATGTGGCCATCGCATTCAAAATGACTGAGCAATTGTTTCTTGGCCTTTTGGCGAAGATCAAGGGTAGTATTGAAATGATTAAGGGAATAGAGCAATGAATCTGCATCACATTTTGCATTAAGCTTGAACATTCCTACACAGAAGCTATTCGGATGATTCAGAAGGCTGCAGCCAGGAGCAACTGGTGATTGGCAGCTTCATCATGACAATGAGCCCACTCATCATGCATCACATCTTATGTGGAGTTTTTTGACTTAGCCCCCCTTCAGCTGATTTGGCACCCTGTAACTTCTGGCTTTTCCCAGAACTAAAATCACCTTTGAAAAGGAAGAGATTTCAGGCCATCGATGAGATTCAGGGAAATACAACAGGACAGCTGATGGTGACTGGGAGAACTGTATGAGGTCCCAAGGTGCCTACTTTGAAGGGGGCTGAGGCATCATTGTCCTGTGTACAATGGTTCTTGTATCATCTTTAATAAGTGATCCTATTTTTCATATTTCATGTCTGGATACCTTCTGGACAGACCTTGTATATGTGTGTGTGTGTGTGTGTGTGTCTGGGTGTATCTCACAAAGAACATATCGCTCTAGAAAATCTTATCCACTAAGTACACAGGGAACACAGCCAATTGCAAAGTAGGGAAGGCTGATTAGGAGTAAGGTGTGCTATAAGAAGGTTTTCTGAAATACGACATGCTTTTTCCTAGAGCAACTATGTTACATGGGCACTTAGGCAACCAGATCCTAGCTGTTAAGTCATAATATATCTGACATTGAGGGTGAATTATGCTACAGACATAATCTACATATATAATAACATTTTTACCTAAAAAAAGCGTTTTTATAAGTTTCTAACTTGGGTTCTAGAGATACCTGCCTCTTCACTTTCTAAGCCATTTTGCGATGCTCATTTGGGCCAAAGGAAGAAGCCAGGGGTGGGGGGGACTTGAGGGAGTACGACAGGAGGGGGAGCTCAGGGCGTGGAGGTCAGGGCGTAGAGCTGAGGTGGGAGAAGGAGGAGTGGGGAGGAGGCTGAGGACAGGCTCAAGGCAGCAGGGCCCAGAGAGGGAGGGCATGGCCTGGAGGAAGAGTGTGGATGATGGCAGCAGGGTGTCCCTGGCGGGAGGTCCCCCAATGTGTGTGGGACAGGGTTGCTTTCACTCCTCCTTCCTCCACCCTGCTTCCACTACCACCCCCTCTCTGTGGGGCGCATGGGCCAGGGTGAGAGGCAGGGGAGCGGGACAACCGCTGTGGCAGCCAGTGTGGAGGAGGAGGAGAGGAGAGCATGCTCCTGGGACAGAAACTGCCTTTCGGGGCTGTGTGCCCCGAAGTCGGTCTAAGCAGGGCCTCGAAAGGTGGGGTGGGCCAGCTTCCTGGGAGTGGCTTCGGCTCTCTCCTCAGGCTCTCCTCAGACCAGGAAGGCATCTCTGCTGGGGCGTTTGCTTTCAAACTAGAGTTGAGCTCTCCATAACTAATCTGGCAGCTACCCCAGCTCCTCTTCCCTCAAGAGGATTTTCCCTTTGAAGAACACAGACCAAAGTGAAGGGCAGGCTCCCGCTGCCAACCTGGGAGTGCCAGGGGAGCCTCAGGGGAACACATCCCAGGGGCTGGTGGGATCACTTCCACTGCACCCACTGCAGCCTGCCGTTAGCTTCCCTCCACGGACCCACGGGAGACAACTTCTTCCGCCCAGAAGCATAACACCACGCCTGCGCCGCTGCAAGCTGGTTTAAGCCACGAATATGGACCTCATCATCTAGTTTACAAATCTTCCTTTTACAGAATTCTTCCACAGAGCAATCATAGCCAGGACTGGTTACATTAGGCTAAGAACTGTTTCCTAAAGAGACATGATGACAACATAGAAGGCATGATCCTGTCTCGGATCCTAAACAGTGTGAAGATGGGGCTAAAAGAGACATTATTTAGGGGGAAACTGAAACAATGGAAATATGAACCATGGATTAAACATTGTATCAATGAGAAATCTCCTCATGTTAATGACTGTATTATGGTTATGGAAGTGTGCTACAGCTTGAATGTCTGTGCTCCCCTCCCCCATTCACTGGCTGAAAACGAATCCCTACTGTGATGGGTCTGGGAGGCGATATAAACACATAAGGGGAAAGCAGCAAGTCCGCCCAGGGTGGGGGTGGAGAGAGGGAGCGCCAGAGGAGTCGGGGAGGGAGCAAATGCCAAGAAAAGGATCGGGTAAAAGATACATGAGAGTGCCCGTCTATTATGATGACTTTTCTGTAAGCTTTAAATTTTATCAAAGTAAAGAATTACCAAAAATTTAAAAAGCCTTTTCCTAAACTTTCCCATTCAAAATTGTCGAAATGCCCTAACTACAAGTAACTGTGAATCACACACCCTTCTTAAATAAACCGCGAGGCTGACTTGCCAGGAAGACTTCATCAAAATTCATAAAAGAGAGTACATTTTCTCTGAAAATGAAGTTTCAGGAAAGACTTTTAATCAAATCAACACAGCAATTGGCTTAAAATATTTTGGGAAAAAAACACCAGGTTCCAAGAAGGTCTGCCTGTCCAAGGATCCCCTGTTTCTGTAATGAGGTTGGTAGCACCTCCGAGGTCAGGGCACATTAATGACTCAGGAATCCCCGAATCGGCAGTTCCAGTCCCCAAAGCACTTGGGTTCCCCTAAAGGTCCTCCGAGAATGTCACACACACGGACATCTGAATGACACAGCTGCTTTAGGATTTAAAGCGTCCACTAATTTGACAGATCTGTGTTAAGAAAGTGTATTTTTTAGTCTCTCTAACAATAATGTTCAACATGAAAGTTGTTGCTTCTCTATAAGCTTCACCTTAAGTTTGCTACTTGGTGGGGCTGGTCCAGGGCCCACGAATTCCTGCTGTACTTCACATGGCTCTATAGTGAGGAAAGGAGTGCATAGCTTATTTATTCACTGAAGAATCTGGTACATATTTACTTCAAGTTGCTATTAAACTGGAGAATCAAAATGTACATGGACATTTACGTTTCTTTTTTCAGCCTAAAACTTCATTATTGTACTGTTTTTCCCTTCTAAGTTTTTCTTTCCTCATTTAGAGAAAGATGTAATCCATATTGTAACAAGTATTGTGCCATTTCCCCAGGTTGATCCAGGTTTAGTCGGTGGTATTTAGATTGACTGGAACAGTGAAAGACAGTTGTCAGAACACAAACAGAAGCCCAGCCCACACTGTGTCTCATTCTTTCTACACCGATTCCATGAACATGGTGTGGAGAGATGGAGAGGGAGAGGGGACGGAACGTGTGTGTGTGTGTGTGTGTGTGTGTGTGTG
Organism: Tonatia bakeri; assembly: GCA_004024845.1. NCBI lineage: Eukaryota > Metazoa > Chordata > Mammalia > Chiroptera > Phyllostomidae > Tonatia > Tonatia bakeri. Next base: position 55,528 of record PVIA01000027.1, on the reverse strand, counting down.
TAAAAGGCAGTGAAACAACTGAGATGAGAGGAGGGGTCTAGGGGTGGCCACAGACGTGGCAGAACACAGCCTGAAACTGTGCAAAGGATCAGTCTGCAAGGAGGTTTTCAGGTGTCACCCTGTTCCTGATGGGTTTGCCCCACACAGCAACAGCTGACTCTTCAACTTCACAGGTTTGAACTGCGTGGCTCCATCTACAAGTGAAATGTTTTTTCTATAAATGCTATAAATGCATTTTTCCTATGATTTTTCTTAATAACATTTTCTTTTCTCTGGTTACTTTATTATAAGAATACATATAACATATAAAACATGTGCTAAATGAGTGTTAATTTTATCCATAAGGCTTCTGGTCAATAGCAGTTATTAGTTGTTAAGTTTTGGGGGAGTCAAAAGTTATATGTGGATTTTCAACTGTGTGTTTGTGTGGGGGGTGGGGTCAGTGTTCCTAGCTGCCATGTGTTCAAGGGTCAACTGCACTGAGAAATTATAGTGTGACTCTCACTAAATGTCTCTGACACAGGGAGCTGATACAGGGAGATCCAAGGAACTAACCTGGATCACAAGGATTAGTGAGATTTAAGGGTAAAGTTCTCTCACAACTGGAGAGTTTTATGCATAGAAGATATTGTGATGTGGCTCTTAAATTTTTATCTTATTCACATCAAATTAAACTAAATTATAGAAAGAAATGATCAAGACACATGTTAAGTAACAGAAATAAGGCAAAGTGACAAATTGGTAATTCCTGGTTTCCAAAAATGCTATTGCCATTTAGAAATCAGTGCACTGTTAAAGAAACTTACTAGCTTTGCCCTTGCTGTAAGTAATTCCGGTCCATCATCAGTGCACATAGTCAGAAGTGGTCTGAACAGAACATGAAAATGAGCGCGACTATGCGTGGACCTCGAAGTAGCCACAATCTGGTCCTGTCACCACCTACCAGCTCCTACAATGAATGGGGGAGGGGTGGGGATTAAGGGAAATCTTATTCTGGCACAGCCGGAGGCATGTGAGGAAGAAGAAATTGTGTGTTGGAGCTTGAAAAAGAGACAAACAGTCCATCGGGACACAGCTTGCATCCTCTGGAAGTGCTCTGCCTTCTCTGAGCTGTGCGTTACTGACTTTGGACACCAGGACTGCGGAGGACAGGGGTCCCCTGGCCTCTGGGAGCGGACAGGCTGGTGCCACCTAACTGGTGTGTAAAGGGTTTACCTGAGGAGCATGTCAAGAAGCAAAAATATAGAAGTTGTAAGGCATTTTAACTTTGAAGTGATAAAACACAGATTGCCTCTGGTAAATATATTTTTTAAAACTTAAAAATATATGGAGAGGTACTGCATGTTAATGGATATAAGATGCGACATTGTTAAGATGTCAGTTTTTTTCCAACTCGACCTATAGATTTGAGTACAATCCCAATCAAATTGCCAGCAAATCTGTGCATATTGATGAACTGATTCTAAAGTTTATGTGGAGAACCCAGTACCCAGAACAGCCAACACAACGTTGAAGGAGAAGAACAAAGCCAGACTGACACTCCTGGACTTCAAGACTCACTATAAAGCTATACTAATAATCCAGACAGTGTGGGTATTTATGGGGGAAAAACAGACAAAGAGACCAGCAGAACAGAATAGAGAGCCCAGAATAGATCCCCACAAATCTACTCAACTAAGGTTGATGAAAGAGCAAAAGCAACACAGTGGAAAAAAGAGTCTTTTCAAAAGTGGAAAACTGGACATTCACACTGAAAGAGTAATCTGGATACAGACCTTCACACCTTTCAAAAATGAACTCAAAACGTATCACAGACCTAAATGTAAACTGGAAACTACAAAATTTGCAGAAAATGACATAGAAGAAGGTTTAGAGGAGCTGGGGGTCGGCGATGACACTACAGTTGTGGTGAACGAGAAGAGGAGCTGGTCAGCGGGACTTCTGCTCTGTGCAAGGGCCTTCCGGGGAACGAGAAGACGAGCCACAGGCTACACGTGCAAAGACACGTCCGATAGAGGCTGTTATCCAACACGCACAGAGGACTGGTATAGCGCCACAATAAGAAGACAGGCAACCAGTTAAAAAACAGTCAGAAGATCTGAACAGGCCCCCCACCCAAGGAGAGGGACAGATGGCAAACGAACACACGAGAAGATGCTCCACATCACATGCCACCTGGGACATGCCCGTTAAAACAGCAATGAGACGCTGTTACACACCTGCGAGAAGAGCAGACATCCAAGCCCCTGACCCCACCGAATGCCGGCGGGGACATGGAGCAACAGAAACTCTCACTCACTGCTGGGGGAATGCAAAGTAGACACTCTGGAAGACAGTTTGGCAGTTTCTTACAAAACCAAACATACTCTCATCACATGATCCAGTAACTGCTCATTAATACCAAAAAGGAGCTGAAAAACTTACAGCTACACACAAAAACTGTATATGAGTATTTATTGAAGCTTTTTTCATAATTGCTAAAACTAGGAAGCAACAAAGATGCCTTTCGGTAGGTAAATGGATAAACAAATTGTCTTACAGCCAGACAAGGAATATTATTCAGCACTAAGAGGATATGAGCTATCAAGTCATGGAAAGACATGAAGAACCTTAAGTGCACATTACTTAGGAACAGAAGCCAAGCTGAAAAGGCTGAACACTGTATGGTTCCAACCATAAGACATTCAGAAAAAGGTAATGCTACAGAGACAATAAAAGATCAGCGGCTGTCAAGGATTGGGGGTTAGGGGGGAGACAAGAGTGAATGAGCAGAGCATGGAGCATTTTTAGGGTAGTGAGACTACTCTGTATGACACTGTAATGGCGGCTACACGTCATTACACCTTTGTCCAAACCCACAGCATGTACAAGACCAAGAGTGAACTGAAATGTAAACTGTGGAAGTTGGGGCATAATGCTGTGTTGATACAGGTTCACCGACTGTAACACACGTGCCTCTCTGAGGAGGATGCTGATGGGAGGAAAGGCCCTGTAAGCGGGGGTGGGGGGCACACGGGGCGCTCCACGTACTTCCCACTCAATTTTGCTGAGAACCTACAACTTTTCTAAAAACCAGTCTATTAACAAAGTATGTTTATGTAATACATGTGTTTTATATTTAAGTAGTTCAATAAAGTATCTTTTAATTTCAAGTCGACTTATTTAGGCGAAACAACTAATGTCCCTCCTAAGTGATGGAACAGCAAGTTCGTCCGGACTTCAGCCTCGTTTCTGGGTGGACGCTGACTGGCTGTGTGAGTCTGTGCTCCTAGACCAGTGCCCCCAGCTTCAGAGGACAGGAACCACGGAGTGAGGGAAGGCCCACTGTGGGAGTAGGAATGGGGAGTTCCCACGTGTGGAGGTGCGAGATGCAGACAGGAGGGTGCTTTCCCGGGCAGCACTCTGTCGGTTTCATGTTCGAAATCCTGCACCTCGCCCTCAAAGACCTGATTTGTCACTGCCAGTCCTAAAGGGACAGCACAGTTATGAAATTTTTAGTAGAGGCTGCCATACAGCAAATTAAGTGCCGGTCCTGCTGGGAAGACAGAGGCCCCAAGAGGGGAGTGACCAGGCCAGTCCCACAGATGGAGGAGGAGGAGGAGGAGGATGTGGGCCTCGAGCCACAGTGGATGCAGCTGCTTTCCGTAGCCCTCCTGACATCAGGGACGTGCCAAGGAGAATAAAAACCACCTTGGATACGTTCAGCTTTAAAAACGATCCTGTGTTATGCACCAACAGACTCCTTCAGCCCAGGCCCAGGCTCCCCTGGGTGGGGTTCCTCAGATGGGGTATGGAGGGTAGGGGACAGGGGCTGCAGTTTCGCATTTCAGTAGAGCCACTGCAACCAGCTCCTGTCACGCTGGCCCCTTCCCGCCTGTCCCTTCCACACCGCACACTGCCTCTGCCACATCCTCCCTGTTTATCAAGCTAAGCAAGATGGCGTCGTTGTCCCTGGAGCAAGGGACTCTCTGGTGCATTTCTTGGGCTCCTGACTCAACTTAGGATGTAAAGCTTGGTCAAACTCTTAAACCAGTGTCGTGAATATGAGGTGAATTAGTATCATCAGGTCTACCTGAGAGTCTGAGCCAAGGATGTGAGTGTGTGACTGTGTGACTGACTCGAAATATGTGAGCAGATCACGCGCTCACACACACACACACACATGCGTGTGCACAGCAGTAATCCCCCAAATGAGACAAGCTCTTCCTTGCTGCTCAGAAATTGCAATGAGGCCCAAGTGTGTGTAGGCTTTTCCTCACCTGATTAATAGATACAAAAGACAGGTGTTTATGGGCAGCAGGTATAGCAGGAGAATAAGTAGAAGCGTATACGGGTTCCTACAGAGCAAAGCAAGAGGATTAGAGGTGAGGAGAGAAGATTTACCAGAGCGGGCCGGGAGGGGAGAGGCAAAAACAACGATTTCTCTAACAACGTTAATTTCTCATTGCAATTTCAGTGATCTTTTCAAGATCCTTCCCATTTGTTCACTCATTAAGAAATAAATCCACACAAACACAGTAAGCATGCCCAAGTCCACTTTGTATAGTAATTAAACAAGTTAATGGCAAGATTGCTGTAACTGACAGAAGATCCTCAGGTACAGAAAGGGGGCCCGTGATTTTCACTGGCAGCTTTAGCCTTTGCCATAAAATGTCTTCTTTAAAGTCTTTAATAGTTTTTTTCATTACATGATTCAAAACAAATTAGGAACACGGATAGCTCTACACTGTGGATAAAGGTGACATCTTGCCCCGGAAGAAGACACTGAACAAGGGCACCCTCTCTAGGAGACCACACATGGGGGGCACGACCAGCTGTCACCTAGGGACACCCATGTCAGCGTCTGGCTTACCCAAAGCAGATTAGAAATGGCACTATCATCTGTGAATCCTCCTTCTTCCTACAGGTTAAAACAAACAGGTAAACATTGCAGGAAGTCGGGAGGGCAGGGTCGAGTAAAGGTGTCACAGCTGTTTTGCGGTGTGCTGGGGCGGGGCTCAGTGAGAAGCATGCATGTGCTCGTACGCGCAGGTGGCACAGGCCCCAGGTAAGCTCACACCCACCCGCAGGATGCTACTCTTTCATCTGGGCCTCCTTCTTCTTCCTCCCCTTGCTCCTCAAAGGGATCGCATTCTCCTAAATTGTGATTTAGAATTCCAATGAGACGGTGCATGTGGCAGATTTACCTTCTTCGAATTTTCAAGGACTCGTAGTGGGGACATTATAGATCTTAGCTTGACTTGCTGACTGGATCCTACTGAAGTACAGCGAACATCAAACCCTAATTTGTGACTCACAAGTAGACACAGGGCTGTAGTGGCAAACTGTACACAGGGCTTTTATTTCCTGGAAAAGTCTGATATCCTGGGTGAGTGTCTTAACAGAAGGATGTAGGATTCACTATCTATGGCTTACTGTCCAATATGCCAACATGGGATTGGAATTTAAAAGAATTATTTGATGAAAATAAGTAATTGCAATGTAGTTGTAACAAAGAGACTCCTGCCAAATCACTTCTTTAAAACTTCATTTCGCTCCGCCGTTCCGATGGAATGAGTTATCCTGCAGGCAACTGTGCGGGGACTGCGCTCGAGCGCACACATTCCACACGGTGTGGACTGGGCCAAAGCTACAAACCATGTGGTTTTACGGTCTTCAGAACTACTTACATGTGCTGCACAGCACAAATGCGTCCATTGGGTTCACAACGCCCTAGACTAAGCTGAGAACAGGAGAAAGAAGAGAGAAGAAAAGGAGGGTGGTGAGGGAGAGAGGGAGGAGAGAGAAGGGACCGGGACTACTGGTCATAGGAGACGACAGAGTCAGCCCAGTCAAGGCTAAGTGCTCGTGAGCTCCAATTCCTCAATGCTAATTTTGGGGCAGTGATTTGGAAAGCAAGGATCTGTTGTTACGTCACCTATTCTCTGAGATATGACTGATCTTTCCAGATGGAAAGGGAAACTCTGACTTAGTTCCCCAAATCAATTCATGGGCCAACTTTTCTTACCATGTAACACCCAAAATGAGATGCTGGTCACTGCACCACAAATTTGTTTTGTTTTGGACAAGCCCTTTGACAGAAACAAAAAAGTTACAGATTTTTAAGGGAACGTTTACTTTTTTTAAAAAATGGTTACTAGACAACCTAAAATTACTTATGTGGCTCACATGATACTGTTATTGGACAGCAGGATTTTCACGGGGGCGGTGGAAGTGATCTGCAGAGTCCCGTCTCTACTTCCTGCCTCCCCTGCGTTCCCACCAGGGGCCACTCAGGCGCACTGCATACGCAGGCTCGAGGGGAACAAACTGTAAACTGTTTGCTGGCCACGAATACGTGCTGTTCGGTGAATTCAGAAACTGTGCTGGGAAGATGGACGGCTCTGGTGCAACCCCCTGAGCAGCTCTCTGCTGGGAAGGCTAGGCCCACCCTGAAGCAAGGTGGGCACCTGCGCCCACCACACCGTGACTGCGCTTGCTCTCCAGGGCAGCGCTCCAGCACCTGGCAAGCAGCGGCGTTTCTCACGCACTCCTCAGCTGTTTGGGGACTGTCTTCAGACAGGTCGGGTTTAAGGCACCTCACATGTGAGCTCAGCGGAGGTGTGACAGAAATACACTGCCAGCCCTTGGGAAGAAATCAAGCCAAGGGCTTATCAGAGGCCATGTGAAAACCGCTCGACCTCGACAGAACCTGAGATACCCCCATGTCTGCTCCACAAGCCTAAAATAGATCGGCTTGTTTTAACTTCAAAGAGCTGATTGTCTCAGGCCGAAGTGAACTGGGTCACTGAGGATGAGTGGAAGAGCGGGTTCACTGTTGCCGTGGCGTCTGCAGCTTCCATTAGCCCAGAGCATCAGTCACCCTGAAGCCCTGGGCACAGTGGGAACTCCACGGCCTGCTGACTGGGGGGTCCGCCCCGCGGGCCACTGAGTCAGCGTCTTCCATGTCTGGCTTCCTCAGCCAAGTGTTAGGGTAGTTCAGATCACACCCTCTATTCACAGTCTCTGGTCTTCAGAGCCTCAAATGACCCCTGTCTTCCGAGCAGGTGAGCACTTATCTCGTTCCACTATTCATGGGGAATCTGTCTAGCTTTGTGTTCGTAGCTTTAATTTTCACCTGGCTACACGGGACTGCCAGCTCCTAAGGCTTCTTTGGATCTTCCAAAATGACCAATGAGACGAAAGTGTTAAAGATACTTTTGAACCAATGATTTTAAGACCCTTTTAAATAAAGTTTGTGGGCAAAGGGGCCTAGTTGAAGGCCCCCATTTCCTTTCACTTCAGGATCTCATTCTTAAATTCCCAATTTCGCATCTATACAAATCCAAAGATCACACGCAATTATATTGGAAACATTTACTAATAACCAAGAATTAAATGTTTTTTAGTCATTCTCTTTAATATTATATATGTTTGGGAGAAGAGAATTCAAATCTCTATTCCCATTTAACCTGTCCAGACACAGAAACACCCTATAAAACCGGGTGAGCGCTGCTGCCTCACCGGCCCATGTGCTGCTTCCTTTCTGTGTGAGCGTCTACCTGCATGGAGGCCACGCTAACAGCTCCTCTCTTCTCCGGATGCTTACGTGGTTTCAGAACTAGAGGGGTCCAGATGATCGTCTGGTAGGAAATTTTTTTCTTTTCTGTTTGAAGACTTTGATGCCGGGAGTCGGCCTGTGGACGTGTCTGTCACAGGTGTTGCCCCGCCTCCAGCCAGCAGGTGCATTTGCAGCCCCCAGGCCAAGCAGCAGGGAAGTCTCTACCCATTTTGAAAGTGTGCACTAACTGGTCGAAAGCTGGTCATCATTGCATTAGAATTTAACAACTCATCAATGCTTTTGCATATCCTTGCCAGTAATGATAACAAAGTGTTACTTAATTTTATTTAAACTTGTAACATATTTTCCTGTATATTCTCAATAAAAGGTATACCTGCTCAATGTAAAAAAGTGCTTATAATTATAAAAATAATGTCTCACTGACCACAAAAATTATGTCCTTATTCTGTATACTTAGGTTTTAAATCTCAGTATAGGACATTTAAGTCCATACATTATGTGCAATGTATAAAGTGTTAATGGTCAATTAAAGTTTCTCATTAGAAAGGCTTTCATAACATTGTAAAGTCAGACTTCATTTAAGAAGGTTTTAAACCGAAATAAAAGTACACACTTCAAAATGCAGGAACTAGCTTGCTGACACGTTGTGCAGGTGGTGCTGCTCCCAGTCCTGCGACACCTCAAGACTTTACCTTCAATTAGCTGAAGCTGCTGCGAGACAGACTCTCAGCGTGAACCCCAAGGGCAAGGCAGTGCCAGCGCCTCCCAGAGCGGTGATTAGCGAAGTCACGCATGCGTGCTTGACGCCCTTCCGAGCGCCGCGGCAGTAGCACACGGGCACTTACCTTCTTCTTGAGTGACTGCTCCGCTTCTTGTATGTGCAGGCTGCTCGTGACGGACGCTTTGCCGTACTCTTGCTTTCTGCCAAGTCTGTTTTTCCAGTCTTCCTCCCCGCTCTTCTTCAGCAGCGCTAATCTAGGGGCAAAGCATGCCAACCGAAGAGCTCAGCACCAAACTCTGACTTGTAATAAAACCATAATATAGGTAAATTAGAGGTCTTTGGCCACCAAATGACCACAGTTGTCTAGTTTTAATCTTTCCGGATTTCATCTATTCTGAAGTATGTCTGGAAAAATAATATAGGAGTCCCTTTTCTAAGATGGCCCCAAAGATTTTACAGCTAATTGAAATGCAAAGCTGAAATCTGACTTGCCAGATAAAAACTGCCTCATCATTCCACCAAAGGAATAGCTGTGGTTTTTCCTTGCCCTTGGGCTGAGGACATGATCCCCAGAGAAAATGTCTGCTAGTGACCCCTTCTGGTCCCTTGATGAAACAACATTTAATGACTAGTGCTAGATAACTTATTTGCAGAAAATACAGCAGAAATAGGTTTAAAACCTTAAAGCTATAAAAACACCGACAATCTCTTAATATCATATCTTTCAATTACAGGTAAAAGATGATGTTTAAGATTGTTTTTCTTCCTGCACACTAAGCCCTGCTTCCTCCCACCCCAATAAACTTGGTCTTTCTGATCTATCTTCTTAATACAGACACTTCTCCACAAACCCACTTTAAAAATGATCACTTCAACTCCCCTCAGGGAAAAGCTATCCACAAAAAAAGAATCTAATTAACTGAGGTTTTTTACCTAACCTACTTCAGCTCCACTGTAGTGGGGACCTGATAGAAAGCGGCTTGGATGCCATAAGCTACGTCAGGTTGTTTCGTTTCCGCTGCTATTCTGTTACAGTGAATGCAGAAGTCTTCCGCATTCAGTTGGGCAAACATGGGAAAGAAAGAAGGCAAAAACGTGGGAAGCATTGAACGCATCTGAGCTGATGCTAAAACACTTTAAAGATCTGGGGAAAATGATTAGACCCTTTGGCCTCTCTGCCCAACCTGCTGGGCCATGTTTAAAATGTAAACATCGTTAGCACATGTCCACAAACAGCATACTTGTAAGCAGCAGGTCAGCTCTAGCCTGGCCATGAACTCTGCTCAAGTAGCCTGGTCTCCTTTCCTTATTAGTCATCTTGGGAACTGGACTGGATGGTCTTAAATGACCCTTCAATTAAGTTTCCTGATTCTGTTAAATATTTGAATTGGAGATGGGAGGAGATATATCACACTCATGATAAAAGTTTAGTTAAATAAGAAAAATTTTGTAGTACTTAAACAAGAATCCATTTACATTTACAAATTCATTCATGATCACACCTTATACTTGTCTCTTCATTCAGTCAAATAATGGAAAGTAAGCCATGAAGAAAAGAAACCCCCAAAAGGTGCAGGACCTATCTGCTCCCCAGTCTCTTCCTTTTCCTTCCCTTCTCTTCCTTTCTGCTGTGCGACAGCAGATAAGACCTCAAATGACCATCTATAAAACTGGTTTAATGTTATCTAATCTACCTTTGATACTGTGATTTATAATAAGAAATCTATATTTGGTCTTTGTCCCTGTTTCTGGCACAAAACTCTTAAAACTCCCGGAATTTCTTAAGTGGTAAGAACCATAAAGTGCCTTTTATTATATTAATGATGAGACTTTTGGGAATCATCTAAGGATGGGGGCTGGTGCCAGGAAAACCAACTTTTAGTGACACCCCCTGGCTTAAGGAGAGGGGAGAGGGGCTGAAGATGGATTAAATCATTGGCTATTTGCAACTGAGTAATAATGCTTATGGAATGAAGCCTCCATAAAACCCCAAAAGGACAGAGTTCAGAGAGCTCTCGAGTTGGTGAAACATGGAGATTTGGGGAGAGTGGTGTGCTTGGAGATGTGTGGAAGCTCTATGCCCTTCTCACATACCTTGCCCTACACATTTCTTCTGTCTGGCTGTTATTGAGTTATATGCTTCATGATACACCAGTGTTCTAGTAAGTGAAATGTTTCTCTGAGTTCTGTGAGCTGCTCTAGCAAATTAATCAAACCCAAGGAAGGGGTTGTGGGGGCCTCGGATTTACAGCCAGTGGGTAGAATGTACAAGTAACAACCTGGATTTACGAGTGGCAGCTGAAGTAGGGGTGGGAGACAGTCTTTTAGGGCTGAGTCTTTAGCCTGTGGGATCTGATGCCAGTAACAGGTAGATAGTGTCAGAACTGCGTTGAAGCACAGGACACCCAGTAGGTGTCAGAATTGCTTGGTTATTGGAGGTGGGGAGGAAATAATATACATTGGAAATTAAAGTCAGAATCTTACTAAGAGAGGCCTCATTTGGCCCAGGAATCTGATTCACCTTAAATCCTATCAACAATGATGTCTGACTAGACTCTGCAGGCTACAAGGACCAGCTCATGTACTCGAAAACAAATTCTAAGTTTTTCTCAGTGTTTTCATTGGAAGTTCAGTCTCCATATGACTAAGATCTATCACTTCTCCAATTATTCTCGAGTCAGTTTTTTCTAATAAGAAAAAAGAATCCAACAAAATCAAATCATTAAAAGATATAATTAGTATTTGCATACTGCAGTGGAGCCTTTGAAGTTTTCAAATTATCTATAAATGAAGCTTTCAGAAAATACGCATGCCAGTGCTTCCGACTCCTTGTCCTACAGAGACAGAGGGGCCCCTCGCTGCTGTCTGCCGTGCAAACCCGCCTGAGAGCCAGCTGTCTCTCACCTCGGACGCAGACCAGTCATGATTCATTGCAGCCATCTACATTTTTAATCCAATCAGACTGGATTCCAAATGACTTGAGAGAATTAAAAAAAAAAGATTCATAAAAAAGATTCATTCTCATGGGTTTATTAAAAATAATGTGCTATCGTTTTCTGAGGGCCTTCTCAAAAAGAAGTTACCACATATTTGGAGCAATGACATCTAAATAATTATTTGGTTTTCCTGGTGGCTGATTTGAAGAATAAAAAACTGACAGGAAAAAAAAACAAATTGTGGAGCGTTTGATCACTTTGCAGTCTACCTTAAATATGCTGATCTGCATGGCAACCTTCATGAAATGGAACATTGCTATTCCCCGTCTGACAGACAAGGAGCAAAGTGCACACAGGCAGGAGCAAAACACTCAGTTGACAGGGAGAGGTGGCTCCAACAAGGCCTGTTCTGCCTCCAGCCCAGGCCTGCTTCACCACCTTCATGCACAGGCTGGCCAGGAACATTTCCCCTAAGATTTCAAGAACAGCATAGTATTTTGGCTTTCTTACAATGTCCTCCCCACCCCTGTCTCGGGTGGCCTTCAGAGATTCCCCCATTCCAAGAACCTGAAATCTCGCTTCTGGATGTGCTGGCCAGCTGTCCCCAGGGACTTCCAAAGACCACAGAGTGACCAAAATGACACGGAAGAAACTGTGGTTGCACTGAACCCACATGGCACTTTGGACCTAGCCCTGGCCGACATGGTGCAACCGACAGATGACTGAAAAATAACACACCCTGACACTTTAATCCAATCAGACTGGCCATCTGGGATAATCAGGGTATCAGGAATAATATCAATCAGACTGGCATTATTCCTGTCCCTTTAGATTTCCTAGTTGGTGTTCCATAAGCAGAGGAGGGCAAAAGCCCCTTCCAAATGCGGTTTTGCCTCTGCAGTCCGACGGCCCTCCTGACTCACTGCAGACTGCCGTGTGCTGGAGAAGGCCGAGGAGCTGAACGTCTGGTCTCACACATGACATAAATTACTGCCTATGCAATTCAAACAACTGTCAGCGCTTTTAACATCCACCAAGTCCAAGTGCTATTTGCAGGGCTGTGATGTTGAGAGCCTGGGCATCTGCTCCGTCTGAGGCTGAGAACCCACTGAGTGGCACTGCGTTAGCCTATTGACCCCGTGGCTTGGCCAGGGCCACCATGACGTGGGCCTGCCAGGCCGCCTGGGGAAACGTCTACCCCTCCTGCCACAGCCCACGATTTCCCAGCAAAGAATACTGGCCTGAGTGGCTGTTTCAGGGGCACTGATCTGAAAGCCCTGACTGATCAGTGCCTGCACAAGTTCTGCAGGCTTGCAGCAGTCAGGGCTGGGTCAAACGCGGGGCAGGCAAATCACGTGCCCCTCATCTGCAACTTTTTCTTCCCTCTTAAAAAACGTCCCTGCATTTCAGAAGACCAGGGGCACCACATAGATTTCAGATAAGGCTGAACTGCACTGATTAGTATTTACAATGGCCTTGACTAGTTTGCAGGCTGGAGAAGAGAACTTATGTGTCTTTTAAATGAGGGCAAATCAGGGATCAGAAAAGGAGGGTCACAGGGGAATGACACCTTTATCCCTAATTGTTACATAAATCTGGGGCCCTCTAGTGGCTGACATCTCCCAACTAAGATGAGGAGTCTTATGAGGAGTCTGCTGGGGAAATATGAATACAGCTCCTGCTGGGTGCGGGGTGGAAGGATGGATGGAGGGCAGGCAGGAAACAAGGGGCGGGGGACTGGGTGGCTGCCCCTGTGAGTCAGGTCTCTGCAAGATGGCAGGAGGCATGGGGCGAGTTCTTTGGCATTCTGCAAGCAAGTCCTCCCATTCCACTGATTTCCCAGTGAAGGGGTCGTTCCTTTGCCTTATTTGGTAATGTCCCCAGTATAAAATCTCAGATTTGGTTATCTTAGTAATTGTGGAAATAAGATTTCTAAAAGCTTGGTCTACTTTTAAAGAAGTACCAAAGGTTTTATCCCCAGAGAACATACAAATAATTTGACTTTCAATGCTTTTCAAAGAAGCTCCCAGACAAGGACAGCTTCTACCCCAATCATCTGGACAGTTCTGGAGTAGCAGTTTTATTAGTCCAGTGAAAGAAGCACATTGTGTTCAAGTTAGCACTCGCCGGGGTTCAAACTTGACATTCTGGAGGTCAGAAAAGATGAAAAAGAAAGGAAACTTTTATTTATGTTTCTCCTTGAGCATCAGAATTGTTCTGAAAGAAGAGTGGGCTAGGAGAGGGGGCAAGGGTGGAGAGTCGGAGCCTGCCGGGCCCTGGGCTCTGCTCACTGGCCTGCAACTGCCTCAGGCTGCCAGAGGAGGGGCGTGGCCACCGAGCCTGGGGCAGCCTGCCACCGAGCCACGCCCCTCCTCTGGCAGCCTGAGGCAGTCCGAGGAAGTCAGAATAAGGTTTAAAAGCTCTATTGGATATGCCATCTCAAAAAAGAAAACTAAAATCCAAAGAAATACAAGAACAGCATTCTTATTTTAAATAGATCAAACTTCATTATTTCAATTAACAGAAGGGAGGGATTATAAACCCAATTTAGGGAAAAGCTATCACACATGGGTTGTAAGGATACATAGTTTTGCTATTTCAGCAAAGCACAAATAAAAGCACCCTCAAGATGGGGTCGGGGGGTGGGGAGATCACTGGTGATGTATTTTGTATTAGCATAACTTATTATAAACGTAGCTGCTAAATCAAGAGCTCCTCATCCTTTTTCAAACACACAGGCACACCTCGTGTATGTGTGCACTTGGCTTTACTGAGCTTCATGGATGCTGCAGTTTTTACAAGGTGGAGGCAAGACTTCCATCAGTGAAAAGATTACTACTCCCTTTATTGTGATGCTTGCTTTGTTGCAGTGGTCTGGAGCCACACCTGCTATAAATCTGAAATATGCCTGTATATTTTAACAATTAAACTGAATAGCTGAATACTTAACAAGCGTTCCTTACTATCATGGTTTTGAACAGGGTGGGGTCACCCTTAGAGACTGAGAGAGGTTCTGTCTCCCACCAGCCAGAAGATACCTGTGCACACACAGTAGACTTGGAACACTTCCAGGCAGTTCCCAGAAACCTTACAGCCACCCTTGAACTCTTCCATCATCCACAAAGCCTGGGTTAAGAGGCTGAACCTTTATAACATCTCACATTTTCCAAAATGAGAATTTTACAGTAGGATTAAAACTGCTTTCAGAAAGGTACAAATACACTATAATTTACTAAAAACAGCAAATAAACCAACAATTACTGCACAATAGATAGACACAAAACTTCATCAAAAGCTCTAAGTCTCTTTAGCTTTACCTTGTCTGGGAAGCACTTTATCTGCCCTTTCATTCTAAATGATAGCTTTTGCTGGATAAGGTAAACTAGGTTGTAGGTCCTAGATAAAGCTAAAGGAGTTCATCATCACCAAGCCATTATTATAGGAAATGTTAAAGAGACTTATTTAAGAAAAAGAAGATCAAAATCACGAACATTAAAAAGGCAACAAACACAACTATCAACAACTAAGTTTAAAAAAAAACTAAGCCAACAACTAGAACAGGAACAGAATCATAGATATGCAGATCACATGGAGAGTTGTCAGCTGGGAAGGGTGGGGGAGGGGGAGAATGGGGGAAAAGGTACAGGGAATAAGAAGCATAATTGGTAGGTACCAAACAGACAGGGGGAGGTTAAGAATAGTATGGGAAATGGAGAAGCCATAGAACTTACATGCATGACCCACAGGCATGAACTAAGGGGAGACTGCCAGAGGGAAAGTGGGCAACAGGCAGACGGAGGCTAACTGGGACAACTGTAAGAGCATAATCAATGAAATATGCCTAAAAAAAGTCTTAAGTCTCAACAGATAGATTATACCTAAAGATGGGGGAGTCCCTCTTAAGAACCTTTGAAAGGAGGGGTATATCTTAGTATTTTCCATTGGATTTTTTTCTTCAAAAAATATAAAACATCTATATAATATAGAACTATGCATTAGTGACATTTACCATTAATTCCTTTAAATGGCATCTCTTCTTCTCACCTACCTAGTAATCAATAGTTGTACCTCCGGGATCCAGCTGCTCTGAGGCAGGCTCCTGCAGAGGAGGCCTCTGGGCCTGAACAGGCCGGCAGCCTCCCACCGTGAGGACAGGGGTCCTCTCTCCCAGGGCCCTCCGCCTAGCGGGTGTAATTTATCATGAATTTTAAAGAATAAAGGAGAAAGTAAATAAGATTTAACAACCTTAAGAATTCATTAGTTGACAAAGGCTCCATCTCTTTAATGTTTCGAAAAGATTGTTCGAAAGTTTGGCTTGTAGCTAGAACAGTAAGAGCAGCCAGAGTCTGACAGAGCAGGAAAACTGAGAGGTGGGAGGTGCTAAGGAAGAGGCCAGGTGGGCAGAACCGCGAGGAACTGATGGTAGAAACAGTTCTGCTCATCACACCAGGAACTCTAGGAGGCCTTTTTTCATGCTGTCTTCCTGTCACTGTTACCTTGATTCAACAGTGGCTTCAGGTTAACAAGGCACATGCGACCTGAAACATTTAGCCCCTATTCTTTGTATCTGTCCCATTTAAAGATATCCTCTCAATCCTCCATCATTCATTCTTTTTTTTTAATCCTCACCCAAGAAGACGTTTATTGATTTGAGAGAGAGAGAGTATGAGACAGAAACATTGATTGGCTGCCTCTGGTACACACCCTGACTGGGGGTCAAACTTGCAGCCTAGGTGTGTGCCCTGACCAGGAATCAAACCCGCAAACTTTTCCTGTGCGGGACAACACTCCAACCAACTGAGCCACCCAGCCAGGGCCTCCATCATTCTTTTGAATGAAATGACATTACAGTGTTGATACTTAAATATAATCTTTCATAGCTATTACCTGATACAAAATTTCTCAATGCAGTTCAGAAAAATCATTTATTTTCTGTGAAATAAACAAAATTTAGGTTTTAATCCCAGAGGTTTATATTCTACATATGAATTTACCTTCATTCTCTCTCCATAGACATTCCTTCTACATACTTTACATAGACAAACAGTCAGAAACAGTGAGCACATTTGACTGGATGCCACGTGGATCTGAAAGGGAAAGAGCCAAGCTCTCTGTTCCCATCGCTGGAGACTCAAAGTATTTAATATAAAAAAGAAAACGAAACTGCAAACAAATGAAGCAAGCAAATGTCTGCTGCTGAGGTTTCCTCCTATGTGTCTGGAACCGGACCTCATCCAGCCTCCCCCGACCAGACAGGGGGGTCGCTGCAGTTCACTCCCAAATACCTCGACGTCCCCTAAGAATTCTAGTATAACAGCATATCTCCTTCTGGAGCTGGACTCGCGAGTTCCTCTCTTTGCCCATTACTCAGATCTTTTCTTAAAAGCAAGTGCAGTTTCTCCCTAATAGAATTACTTTGCAGTCATCAAATCCGATTACCTTTCTTTAATTGACATGGTTTTGCTGGGTGAATCAAGGATGCCCTCCACTGTTGGCGTTTTGATCTCTCCAGCAGCAAACATCGCACACGGATTCCTATAGAGCTTCTCCTGTGGTTGTGCTGAAGGCTCCTGCTGCTTCCAGGACACTGGGGCTGCAGCTGCAGCAACAGTTTTCCCAGCAGCTGTGCCGCTCTGCTCAGAAGCGGGTTCTCCGAACTCTGCCGCTGGGAAGAAAAGGAGCAACGTCAGCACTAACTCCTCCAGGCAAGCATTCTCCCAGCTATTCACCCCCCAACAGTCCTGCCCTTGAGTTCAATCTGTGTGCACACGGCCGGTTACCCAACCCACTGGGATTCATGCAAATCTGTGGCACGCTATATTCCATGAGAAAACCAGATTTCCCAGTGGGTTACTCCACACAGCAAATTGTTTGGTGACAACGGGTCTTTTCCTGTGTGCAAGACTCAGGAAGTTCACTTTAACTGTACACTACATAATGTTTTACTCCTCCAAACACTACTTTTAAAAGTGCCATACTCACAAGCCAAAACCACTGTTAAAACTTACATCCTGTCATTTTACAAAAACGTAGAATGAGAAAGAAGTCCCATGCATACAGCTTGCTAGTGTGCATGAGCAGAACGTAGGAGGTGGGCCTGAAGTCCACAGACCTGGGATAAAGTCCTGCTTCCCTGCCGGTACCCAGCCTGGACATTTGGGCCATGGGAGGGCCAACGGAGCGAGCAGTGCACGAGGCTGTCGGGTGCCTTAATGTGACCCAAGTCATCAAACCCCCTTATCAAATTGTGTGAAAGAGCACAGGTATTTTTATTGTTGAAAAACTAATAAGCCACTGAATCAGTCAAACCCAAGAGGAAGGGAAGTCTGGGGGAGAGGAGGACTCTCACTAAAATTTTAATCAGTGCTCGTTATAAACTGCCTTTGTAATTTAATCACATCCAGTAATTTAATTAGGGACAATCACAAACATGCGAGCGATCGAGCAGCCACCGAACACCCAGCTAGTTTCTAAAACTTTCGGAGCGGCAGCGAGTTACCTCTCAGTGAAAACCTCCTCTTTGTGACATTCTCTGCGTCCACCTTCTCTTCAAAGGGCTGCCTGTCCTTCGAGTCCGCGTTCCCCTGTGTGAGGCTTCTAGCAGCAGGAGATTCCTCCTCCCCGAGGTGGGGGGCAGGAGCATTGGTTGGCTCCAGGCTCCCCCTTCTCAGAACAGCGTATTTAGGTTCTTTCTGGCTGTCTCCTTCCCAGACTCGGTTGAGGATGGGGTAGGACAGCTCTGCTTCCTCAAAGGACTCGTACTTTTGAACACCGCTGTCTCTGCCTGTCAAGACTCTCTTACTCTCTGTCTCTCCAAACTCTCTCAACATGCCTTTGCTCCCACTGCCCTCCATGGGAGGCTGCCAAACTTGGGACTTCAGGATGCTTCTAACCGGAGCGTCTGAATTTTCTATCGAAGAAGGAAACTTAGAGTCAGTGGCACTTGTGTTGTCATCCATGGAGGGCTTTGTCCGAAGATCCCCTGCATACATGGGGGTGACCGTCGATGCCTTGGTGGACACAGACGTGTTAACAGTAGGTGAGAAGGGAATGAGCTTTCCACTTTGCACCTGGAAGGACACAGTGAGAACGGAAAGAACGGATTTAAAAATACTGTCTACATAAGTCCCAGTGTATGGATTGACCTACCCTGAAATACTACCTTTGGTGCA
Source organism: Tonatia bakeri (assembly GCA_004024845.1). Taxonomy (NCBI): domain Eukaryota; kingdom Metazoa; phylum Chordata; class Mammalia; order Chiroptera; family Phyllostomidae; genus Tonatia; species Tonatia bakeri. The sequence goes on along the minus strand of PVIA01000027.1, from coordinate 37,138 downwards.
GTTTTACTGCTTGTCTTGTGGGAAACCAATCCCAGATAAGTTATACAATGCATCTTATTAATCAAGTCATGTGGGTGAAAAGCAGACTGTGCGTCCTATTTTTCTCTTTAAAACAGACACATTCCAGATGATTTCAGCAGGCAAATTATACAAACAGGACAGAGAAACATACTGGGAATTCTTAGGAATGAAGTCATTACCAAATCATTTACAGGTAACCCAGTGTACAGGTAGATCGCCTTCAATATATCATTAACCTGAGATAACTCGGTGCTCCTAAAGTTTAAGAACATACCGGAAACCCAGAGATCGAAGACAGAGTACCCACCTGTTCCACCTCTCCAAGCGTGACTGGCTGAGTTTGATAGCGAGCATTCATTCTCCTCTGTCTCGTGTCTATTCTGTTTCGGGTAGAAATAGCTTTTGAGACTGGCTGGGACAATTTGTTAAACAAGGCCAACTTCTCTGCCAAGCTTAGAGTGGAGGAATCAGGTTCACCTTGTTCAGCAGAATCTCTGCCCTCATTTGCCTGGTCTCTGGCTAAGGCCTTTTGGTGAGCAGATGCCTGTAATCTGCAAGGGAGAAAAAGTCAGTGACACAGATAAAAACAGATACAAACTCACCACTAATTTTGTATGTTAACTTTCTTCCAAGTGTCCATTTTGAAAAGGGCTTTATTTTTGCCAATGTCCATTTACGACAGGTGCGGGCAGGTGTTAAGCTATTCAAGGAGACAGTAAAAAGCAGAGTAGCCTGGGATACCAGCCTTGTCAATTTCACAAAGAGCATGCTTTCTAGCTCTGAATTATCTCTGAAAATTGAATTCCCTAACTGAGAAATGGAAGTCAACTTGAGCATACCTTATTTTAGAGAGAAAGTTGTATTGTTGGAATCAATAATAAACAAGGCTACAGGGAATCTTAGGGTGTCACATACGGCAGGGGTGTCACACTCATTTTCACTGGGGGGCCACATCAGCCTCGAGGTTGCCTTCAAAGGGCCGAATGCAGTTTTAGGACTGTATAAATGTGAGTACTCTTTAATAGGTAAGCGAGAGCTTGGTGCTGCCTCCGGGTAGAAACAAGGTGCTGACCGGGTGAAACAAGGTGGGGGGCGGGATTCGGCCCATGGGCCCTGTGTTTGCCACCCGTGACCTATGGCATATTTAGACATTACCCAAATATGTGGCTCAGAAGGTGGCCGTTTCATTTTAAATGGTGAATAGTTAGACAATCAAGCTGTCAACAACATTATCCACAACCCAGGGTTTTGATTTTCACTTGCTAAACACAAATGGTTTAATTTTAAAGATTCTTTTCACTCCTCTCTCCAGCACTTTCTCTCACAGATTTCTCCCAATTTTTTTAAAGGTGTTTAAGTCAGTAACTTGAAAAGTGAAGGAAATTTTGGACACCGGTAGGTCCCTCAGGCTCCCAGGCAGGGAAGACTCCTGGTAACACGGCTGTGGTGAGTCCTCAGAGTTGGAAGGCCCGGCCCCTTCTGCCACTGGCACGTCCGACTCTCAAATCCAGTAAACGGTTCATTCTGCCTTGACTCCAGTTCATCACCACTGTGCACGTTGTGCCGGACAAAGAGCGGCGTCATTGTTCCAGGGCAGAAGGGAGAGGGCCATCAGGCACCGCCCTGCCTTGGTGTCTTTTCTGAGGACAGCAGGTGACCTGGGAGGGCAACCTCACCCTCCTTCCCCAGTCGGGTCCCGGCATCTGGGCTGCACTGGCTTTATTCCTGCACTGTCACTTCTCTTCTCTTAGTCTTATTTTCAGCCTTTGCGTTTTTGCCCATAAGAGTAAAACAGGGGGGCTATTTTTGCCTTAAGGACATAATTTAAAAACGCGATAATGAATCGTCTTTCAGATGCAATAAATTCTTAATATCCTAATCCCCAAATATAATGGCATTGTCTATACATTAGAAACAGGTAGGGTTGTTTTCAACACCTATTTGTGTCTATACATGTTTAAAAAACCTGGGTATTATCAGAATTTCAACATTAACACTAACATCCGTTTTCCTATTACTGTTTATCAAGTTCTAGTGTTTTAGATTGAAGAATGACATTTCGTAAGGATGGCTACATGGATGAAAAATGGAAACCAACCGCATGGATAAGTGAGTTAGGGTGATTCTAGTTCTAATATGTCATGGAAGCAGGTAGATGGAGCGTTTCCTCATGCAGGCCTACGTGAAGTCATCAGTGTCTTGCACTATGACTTAGGAAAACGGCACACGTTCCCAGAACAAGACATTGCACTGACTTTTTGTCAAACAAATGAAAGGCATTCGAGATTCTCAGATCCGTCTGCAGTCTAGCGCCTCAGCCCTCGGGCCGCATGCCGCTATCGCCGTCCAGTACCTGGCAGGCTGCACCGTGCTCTTAGCTACAGTGGGGCTAGGAAGTCTTGTCATTACAGGGTGGGTGGCCACAGAGCACGAAGCAGGGAGAGGTTCACTTTAAAGCAATTGCCAAAGAAGGAACATTCATAAGGAGAGAGAAGAAAAGAAGCATTAGGGAAAGCATAGTTTTCCATTCAGAAACGTGAAATCAAATATTTTAACAAAATTGTTTGCTCTTTCCTTTGGGAAAATCACAAAAGAACTTGAAAAGCAATAACAAACTTAGGAAATAACAGACAGAGGCTACTCAAAGTAAATAGAATAAGAATAGGCTATCTTCTAAAGAAATATTATCGTTGAAAAAAGCAATTTAAAGAAAGCTAATTCAACCATAAGGATATTGGTAGATTATGCCCATTTTTAGAATGTTTTCCTCCATTTATTTTTTTTTAAAGAATCAGTGTCCTCACATAATCTATTGGCTCATCAGAGTAGACTCAGAGCCTTACAAGGTGATAATTTTTGCTTATATTTACCTTTTTGTTCCCACAGGTAGCTGCTTTGTGTTTTACAATAGCCACTCAAATATTTAGAGAATCAAAATTTTAATTAAAACAGACTGATTTGCTAAGACTTCCTAAAGGGCACAGGATATATTTATCCAAAAATATACCAAAATGTTGAGAAGCAGTTTAGGAAGGAAATGAAGGCAGCTGATCAATAACAGACTCACAGGTGTGGGCCGTGGCATAGAGGCCTCTGGGGATGTTACTACCAAGTGAGATTCACATAATTTTTTTCAGAGAGAGAGAGAGTGTGTGTGTGTATGTGTGTGTGTATGTGTGTGTGTCCAGGGGAATCCTAAAACCAATTTTCAAAAAAATGCCCTGACTAGTGTAGCTCAGTTGGTTGGGTGTCATCTTGCAAAGCAAAGGGTTGCCAGTTCAAATCCTGCCCAGGGCATATGCCTGGGTTGCGGGTTCAGTTCCTGGTCAGAGCACATATGAGAGGCAATTGATCAGTGTTTCTCTCTCACACTGATGTTTCTCTCCCTCTCTTCCACTCTCTCTAAAAACAAACAAAAATCTTTAAAAAAACTAATAAAAGTTTTCACTTTATAGAAGTAATTATCCCCAAATGAATGAATTTCTTTGGGAAATCCATTCTGAACATATTAGAACATACTGCTCAAAAATTATTTCCTAAAGTTTGAAAAGTCATCAAACTTTCAATTAAATTTAAAATTTTTTTGATTATTTTAAAAAAGCTTTCACTTTTCAAGGTATGCACTAAAACATTTATGGGAAATGTGGTATCTGGGGTTTGCCTGAAAACAATACGAGGGGAAAGGGAAGGAGGTGTGGACCCAGGAACAGGAGCTGCTGATCGTTGGAACTGGGTGATGAATGCATGGGATTTATTAGATTCATCCATCTACATTCATGTTGTAAATTTTCTATTGTACAAGAAATAAGAAAATGCAGAGACAAGAAAATAAACAAAATTCCTCTTCATGTTTTTATGAGGGATGCAATAGATAACACCTCCTATTATGAGGTTCAGAGAGACTCCAGTAAGAAAAATCTCTAAATACCAACTTCTCCATGGCTTCTAACTAAAGCATCTCCCAATCACCTTGTTTCACTTAAAAATATTTAAATCTCTTTGTAAAAAGAAGACATCACAGCTGCGGGCCCAAGCACCAAAGGGAGACTCACGTGGCTGCAATGACCACCTCCTCCGGGGTCACGGGCTGGGTGTGGGATCTGTCCTGCAGACGCCGCAGCCTTTGTTCCACGGCCGCGTTTCTTGAACGTCGCTTTGGAACATTTTTCTCATCAAAGGACCTCTCCATTTCCTGAGATTAGAAACATCGTGGAATCCTCATGAATGTGAGGAAAGGAAATTGGGATGGGAAAAATGCCTCTACTCCGTTCCCCTCAGGGGACATCCAGAGAGATTCAAATCTTTCATCAGAAGCAAACACTCATTCTGTGTCAGCTGGTGGCCACACCAGCCAAGGATGGGAAGAGGACCACAGGTGGGTGGGAGCCGGGTGGGCTGCAGCAGGCCCAGGTGCAGGGCAAGGCCAGGCGCCTCCCTCAGTGGGGTGATGGTTTCTACTCAAACACGTCAGCACATCTTACCCTGAAAAGCAGCCGCTTGGCAGCAACACTCAGCTTGGCTCGTTCATCTACCTTTTCTTCGTCTGTAAAAAGCCACAAATGAAAAACTGGACGTCATTAGAAAATGTAGGTAAAGACTCTAAAAAGTGTCCCAAGGCTGACCTGGCAATCCTGTGAATGTAAGAACAGATGTACTAAAAATTACCCTGGGCAATATTTCCCCCTTAAGGGGAGCCTATTCTTCTACTCAGTGAAAAGGTGCTCATTTGCATTGCAATTACCCAAACAAATGCTGTCTGGACAGTAATTTTCTACTGTGCTATTTGAGAAATTGAGATTTCATAATAGACTTGGGAAGGAATGTCTTTGCTTTATTGTTCAATAGCACCAGTAACAAGAAATACCTGCTTCTACGGATCAAGTCAGTTGTTTTATTATCGCTCACTCAGCAGTTCCCTAACTCTCTCAAAAACTAAGGGAAAGAGCATCTGAAAACCCTACCTAGGTTTTATTATACTCACCAAAAGAAAACCCTCAGGAAAGTAAGAAATAGATATGCATGATAGTCTCAGTCTCAAAAAGTAAAAATCTTATTTAAACCTAATCTGGGCGAGATAATAAAGAAGCAAAAGGAAAATAGATACTTGCCCTCAGCCGTTGGCATTTCTGAATTTGAAGTAGACCTAGGAAAGACATTAACAAATAATAACAACAAAAAATTAGCCAGTGCAAGTAGAAGATCCATATAAAAATATTACTTTAAAAGTAAAAATAAAAATGCAGTTAGACTCCCTTCAGGATATGATTCTGACGGCAATTCTAGTTGTGAGACACGTGTGCCGTTAACAGACACCACAGACTGCGTGTGCACACAGCCCAGCCAAGTGCACACCTCGTGGAGACAAACCGGAATCAGTGTGACTTACTGAACACGACCAATGATAATTGTTTAGACAAACCTTATCATTTCTTGGGCTAATCAAGCGATAATATAAAACTCAAATTTGCCATGTAGGAAGACCCTTAAAAAATGAACATCCCTAAGTGATTTCCACTGTAAAATGTGGTGGGCACTCAATTTGGATTCTAATTTAACAAGAGCATAACAAATTAAAAACATTAAACAAAGATCTTATTTCTTATAGTCTGAATGCTGTCTAGAAGGTGTCTTGGGATACTGTTGTCATGGACAGCATTCTTTAAGCATCCATTTATATAAGCCAAATAAAATTCCCTTATCGATCAGACGGAAAAATCACGGAGTCACCACACCCCCTTTATCCAGCACCAGGACCCTCCCTGAGGTGAAAATACTGCACGGCTTCTCTTAAGTCCCTGGACATACACATGCCTACCTATCCGATTCCTTTCGTTCTGCTGAAGTTATAGGTTGAGTTCTAAATCTCTCAGAAGCTTTTCTACTTTCACCAGGAGAAAAATAGCGTCGTGGTTTCCGGGACCCTCTCTCCCGTTCCACGCTGGTAGGCAAGCCAACTCCTTTGGTTGACTTCTCAAGCCGCGTTTGGCTTTTAGAACCATCGGGAGAGAGGATACAGCAGGGGACCGGGGAGACAGAGAGAGAATAGAGCAAAGGTTTATGCATCTCAGTGAGTCAAGGCACAGACACTGCAAAATCCCGCCGCATGCCTGTCCCATGCATGTAAAGGAGGGGGAGCATTCCAGAGACCCATCCTCCAGCTGCCCATTAGTAGGCGAAGCAGAATGGTAGTTTTGGAGCCGTGTCCTATGTGGTCTGCCCTGCACACTTGTGAGCTAAGCTTAAATAGGACTTAATGCAGGACACAACACAAGTCGAGACGTGAATAATTCTGCCAAGGACGTGCAAGTGACACATCAGGAAGACGTTGGAAACATCACCTACAGTTCAGGTTTCTTGCTGGCACTGGCAGGCTGCAGAAATGCATTGCGGAGCTGGGCGACAGAGACCTTGGTGTCCAGCACGCTCGCCTCTGCATGGGGCCCCTCAGCTCTGGAACTCTGCCGCTCGGACTGCCCCTTACCCCTCAGGGCCTGAAGCTGAGGGGGGCCCGTGTAGTCAGACAGGGAGCGGGTGAGGACCTTCTGCTTCCTCCTAGGTGCTTCTTTTTTGTGATCGGTCACTTTGGTGTCTTGTGATACAGGCTCTCTCTGAACATACAAAACCATTTCGCTCCTGCCTGTCCTCTCAGTGAACTGGTTCGGGGCTTGAGGTAGGTGTGACGGACTTTCTGGCTCCTTTCGATGTTCTAAGGTGATGGTGCCAAGAGTGGGCTTGCCCAAGTCCTCCTTTGCAGAGGCGTCTTCAAGACTTCTCTCAAGCCCACTGTCCTCCAAAGTCAAGAGTGCTTTCCTGCTTTTCTCAAGAGCTTCCGCGAGGGGCACATCTTCTTCTGCTTGTGATTCACAAATATGGAGGACGGGGGTCTCCTTTCTCTCACCTTCGAGAACCTTCAGGGTGGGAGGCTTTATAACATTCTGTGTGGCTGATTCCACCCAGCTGCACTCGGACACATTTTCTGGGGTTTCTGAGGTCACCAGCACAGCCGTGTGCACAGGATCTGCTGGTTGGACATAGCCCCGGGTCGGCTGTCGTGCAGAGCCAGCTGCTTTGCCCATGACCCTATCGAAGGCCGAGTTTTCTGACTGAAAGGACAGGTAATGCACCGGCACTGGCTGATGTCTCCTCTGACTTAAGGACTCTGAGGCCAGTTCAGGGCTGCTGCGAGCACTCTCCTCTTTCACCAATTTTTCTCTAACTTTAATTCTTTAAGAAAGAAAAAGGGTTTAAGTTGCAAAATGTAGTAACCACGCAATGGGAAGGAAGCATGCGTGCATCATGGTGACCAATGAATGGAAGTAAACCCAAAGAGAGAATAATGGGTGAGAAAGCATCTGGGTGGTTAATGTCAGGAACCCACTATTTGCAAGACGAGCAATTTTGAGTTCAATTTCTGAATGTGCACTCATCTGCTGGGGTGGTGAAAAATTAACTCTACCTCTGTAAAGCCGAGGGGTCAGATGCTGTCCTGGGAGAGAATGGATGCCTTTTGACTAGATGAGTACCCAGAAGCCACAGAAAAAAGCCCTAACTAAACACCAGCAGTATGCATTAGACACACTGGGGCTAGAGCTGTGGATGGCCAGCTTTTTGCATGTATAGCCCCACAAAGGACTGTGGGGTTGTTTCCAGCATGACTACCCCTATGTACCAAATGTAATTTCATCGTCTCCTGAAAATGTAAGAGCATGCGTGATTACTATTTTATTGAGCTCAAGACACAACAAATAAATCACCTTTTTCAAGCACACAAATAAACATTCACAAGCTCAAGCTTTTTCATGCAACCCAGACTGCATTCAGTCATTCAGGAGACAAGTCATCAGTTTGGATATCATTACTACTAACAACTGTAGCACCCAGAAGAATGTTAGAGAAAAGATGTTTGTTGAAAGAATTAATAAACAACATTTTCTCTCCTCTGGACTAGCAACTCCTATTAGGCTGTTAGTTCACAAATAATATAAAAAGAGATTACTCTAGTTGTTTCTGGGACTATTTAAATATCTGAAAGCAAAACTGAAATCCATTTTAAAAGCTATGGCTCAGTGGATTGAGTGCTGGCCTGTGGACCAAAGGGTTGCCAGTTTGATTCCCAGTCAGGGCACATGCCTGGGTTGTGGGCCAGGTCCCCAGTAGGAGGTATGAGAGGCAACCACACATTGATGTTTCTCTCCCTCTCTGTCTCCCTCCCATCCCCTCTCTCTAAAAATAAAGAAATAAAATTTAAAAAAACTATATAAACAAGCTACTTTTCTACTTTTCTATGGCTGCAGAAGCAAAGGAGCCAAGAGCTCTGGCTGTGGGGCCCTCCAAGACCTCTGTTCAAATGCTGGCTCAGCCGGTTCTAGCTGTGTGGTCTCGGGCAACTTAACCAGGCAGCCCTCAGTTGCTTTATCTCTTAAATGGAATGAAAAGTGACAAAATGTAATGTGATGTTTGCAAAGCACATGGCTTTAATAGTCCTAGAGAGTTCTTATTTTTACTTTTTGAAATACCACTTAGTGAGAAAGGAGAAACCACTGAAACCGCTTAGGAATAGACTACTAACTGGGGATACTTTTTTAAAAAAAATGAAGAATGCCTATAGAATGGAAAAAGTGATTTCTTGGAGAATGTAAAAGCTTCATTTACTTAAAATTAGTCAGAGAAATAATTACTTCTGATATATCCTTCCGGAAGAGGCTATTTTCTTAAACGACCAACATACCCTGCTAAGTGTGGTATAAACGCCTACACATCTTTCAACATAAGAGGCAGGACATTTATGTACACTTCATGAAAGAAAACAAAGACACAGTTACTATGAGCAATTTGGGGGAAAAGGATTCTGAGTTGTTACTTTTCTCAGACTATATAAGCTTTGTTCATCAAAAGAAGACGAAAATGGTTCAAGTTCTCCTGTGGAATGTGTCCTTCTAATCAGACAATCTGAACGTTGTCCTCAGCTGAGAACAAAGTGGCTGTTAGAAACTCGATATAGGGGTGCTTTGTCCTGCCACGGACTTATTCATTCTTACTCTTTTCGCCTTTCCCTGCCCCCAACCTGAAAAATGAAAAGATAGGGGTTTTTGTCTGCTTTTAAAACAACAGGCTCTCAAAGTAACTGTCGGAAATTAACTATTGGTTTAGAGACGAGGAGACATGAAAACAAGGAGGCTGCAGTGCCTGGGGAAGGGGGTGTTGACAAGATGGGACACTAGCGGGATGGCCACAAGAGACAGAGACACCCAGAGGTGCCGGGAAGGCTGGCCGAGTGTGAGTTGGCAGAGAGAGGAGAAAAAAACGAGAGGAGTAGTCAGAAAGATTTTTCAAAAAGAGGAGCAAAAGGAAATGCTGTTAGAGGGGACTGGACAACCGACAGAGAAAAGCAAACAGTTAGGCAGTAACTTCCCAGGCCCTTTGTGAACACAGGCTTTTCAAATGCACTGCTGTCAGAGAGAGGAGAGCTGCACTGGGGACGGCGTGAATGGCAGGGCGGGGGAGGGGGGAGGAATGGGCAGGGAGAGCAGGAGCACTGGAAACAGAGGCCAAGCGTTGCAACTGGGGATGTACCTGGAAGGCCAGTTGATAAGTGAAGGTGTGTCCCCTTCGGAATCTTTCTGGAGAAACCACTCATGTTTGAGCTTCCCCGTACTATCATGTACAAAAAAAAAACTTCAGAAAATTTCTATTAAAATGTCAACATATACACAGAAATTAGACCCTTTATAGTTGGAAAAAAATGTCTTCCCATACACCTGAATTGTTTATTGCTACTGGCTAAATTGCTATAATACTGGAGATAGGGAGGTGGGTGATAGATTTGGGTGTGTAAACATGGGGATATTACTGGAGAGACAGAAGTTCAGGTCTGATTGTGAGAGACTGCAGTGGTCACAGCAAAATGTGCAGAAGTGGTGACAGGCAGGTTCTGGCCTGTCGGTGTAAACCCAAACTCAAACTAAAGAGATTTTAGGAAATTGATTGTAATTTAAAATCTAAACACTGATTTCTGTTAAGTAAAGAGTAATCCTGGCTTTTGAAAATGTATAAGCACATTTTGTCATGAGGTTTATATTCACATCATAGAATTTCCAGGACATTGGCCTCACCGCTAACATCGAGAGAGAGAAATAACTATATCTAAAGCCATCAAATATAGTGTTTTTCAGGTAATTTGAAAGTATTAAGAATCTTTAATAGTCACACTTTGCCCACAAATACCAGTCAATTCTCGTGTAAAAAACTGGATTAAAAACATAAGGTAATGTATCACCCATAAGTTTTGTTAAGGTACATTGATAAACAGCTAAGAATAGTGTCCAAAACAGTACATACCAAATAAAGGAATAAAAAGGTCAATAAGATCACATCTTTAATCCCTATTACACATTTCTTTTTATATTTATCACTGAATAACGCAGCCAAAACAATACTTACCAATACTATTCAAGTCTCTTCCATAAATGTTCATCGAGTTCCTACCACGTGCAAGGCACTGAGCTAAGCTCCGAGAAGTAACAAAGGTGAATCAGGCACCAACCAACCACTGAAAAGCCTGTATCAGGTTTGGCAAGATAGTATATAAACGTTGGACACATTCATGCCTTAGCACTCAGTAGAACATAATGCAAGACTAACTATGGCACAGCACAACTGACCCTTGAACAACTTGGGTTTGCAATGCACAGGTCCTCTTGTACATGGATTTTTTTTAGTAACCACAGTCGACCCTGTAGGTCCCTGGGTCTCATGTCCGTGGACTGAACAAACTGCAGATGTGGACGGCCGACTCACTGTTCAATGTCATTTCACACAAGGGACTTGGGCATTTGACAATTTGAGTCTCCTTTGGGCAGAGGGCAGCCCTGGAACCAATCCCCTACAGATACCAAGGGATGACTGTCATTAACTTTTTGGGGGCATCAAGTTAAACTCAGTGCCCTGTATCACCATGTTGTTCAAGGGTCAGCTGTAATTATGCCAGGCTGAAGATATTTCAGAGAAAATCATAGACAAGAAAAACCATGTGGTAACTATGGAAAACAAGACACAATAGGAATACTCAAAGTACTGACCTGCATCCTATTATAATGTAGAAAGAAAAAATGGCAGTTCTACATGCAAGTTAAAATGTTTACCAGTACAAGCCCTTACCAACCTATCTGCAATAGTTCTTCAATACCAGGCTGCAAACACATTTTAGACCCAAGTACTCTCCAGAAGAACAGAATTATAATTACAATAAAATTCTCTGCATTTTCTAAAATCACTTTAGTTTGAGTTTTGGTTTATGCAGATGGGCAAGAACCTGTCACCACTTCTGTACACCTTGCTGTGACCACTGCACTCTGTGACAATCAGACTTGAACTTCTGTTTCTCCAGTCATATCCCTGTCTTTCCACACCCAAACCTATCACCCCCTGCCCTATCTCCAGTATTACAGCAATTTAGCCCATATCCAATAAACAATTCAGGTATATGGGAAGCCATTTTTTAATTTCCAATTCTAAAGGGTCTAATTTCTCAACATTATATAAACATAGGAACACCTTGACATATAATATGCAGCTAGGAAAGGATGCAATGCAACAGAGCACAGGATATTAAGAAGAGGGAATAATGGACACATGCTTCCCCAAACCATCAAGTTAATGTGATCAATATGTCCACATCACAGAGTGAGTTTAAGGCTCTGATGCTTTTTGTATAATAGAATGCTTCGTAAACTGTGACGTGCTAAATGACTGTCTGAATATGACCTTCACTAAGAATAAAACTTGGTCAGTATTGCCGTAAAAAAATTACCAAGAGAGTTAAGAATATGTTCAGTTGGCATCTGTAAACGGAAAACCAGCCACGGGGACTCGCCGGGCTCCATCCATCCGTAACGACTTAAACATGGAACTGGCCAGAAACCTGAACAACTACCATCGTGGTAGGGGCTCCTCGAATTCTGACATTTAACACACCCCCCAAATGTGTGGGAGGAGAACTAACACGTGTGAAGGCACTGTGCCGAGTCTTTCAGAAAGCTGGCCTCCTTTTTTCGTCCTAGACTACACAGCACTGCACGTTATTAGTTACTGCTTTATAGTTTAAAGGGATGAAACACACATTTTCCCAACTCAGAAGTCATGTGACTTTAAGGACAGGAGGGCCTGAGTTTGTCTCAAGTAAATTAAAAGCAGGAGTGACTTAGAACAGTATTTCTCAAATTAAGGCTCTTGGAACCCTTGAGGCTAGATAAGGAATTTATTTGGGTGAGGATTTCTGACATTCAAACCAGAAAATAAAGACAAGGTGTTGGGGAGAGGTCTAAATTTAATTTAACAACAATTGTTTAGTGAAACAAGGCTGTCCTGGGCACTTTCTACCCACTACACTGCAGAGTGTGGCCGCTTCTCCATCCTTCCCTTACTCACCTACTGGCAGCACTTGCTGTTCGCTCCCTGCCCGTCCTCTGTCCTGCTCATTGCCCGCCCTCTATGGCTAAGGGTGCCTGAGGCTCTGTCTCCTTTCCTGCTCTGCCAACAGCCTAAGGCTGGATGATGTCATCCAGCTTTCACTTCCACGCTGTCTTCCAATGCTTATCTTCATTCCAATCTCCCCCTGGAACTCAGACTCCTGGACTCAACTGGCTACTTGACATTTCCATTTGTGTATCTAACATATGTCTTAAATTTCACACATCCAAAAAACAAACTTTCCATTTCCGTCTTAGCCTCACTTGTACTGAAGCCATCCCTACCTTGTTCAGCCAATGGCCACCCCTGTTTTGAGGTGCCCTGGCCAAACCTTGGAGCTCACCTTTGCCTCGTCTGTTTCTCTCATAGAGCACATCTAAATCGTCAGCAAATCCTGCAGAAGTTACCTTCAAAATGTAACCTGTTTTCAAGACCCCTGCTGCCATCAATCTGCGGCAAGGCACTGCCATCCCCCCACCTAGATTACTGAGAACACCTCCTGATTATTCTACCTACTTTCCTGCTTGCCTACCTACAGTCTACTTTCAGCTCAGCAAACAGAGGAATTATTTTTAAATGCCAGGCAGATCTGTCTTCTTCTCAAAACCCAAAGACCTCGTGATGGGCTACAGGCCCTTCCTGATCTGTTGACATGTCCCCACACTTCTCCCCCTATCACGACCCTCCAACCCCACGCTGCTGCCTCCCCAGGGGAGGGGCCTACTCATATGAGGCACGCACAGTGTCTATGCAGGGGCATGCTTCCTTCCCCCCCTTGCTGGAGTCTCTGTTCAACTCCTATCTTCTCAGGGTGCCCTTCCTAACCAGTCTCTCTATATCAAAGAGCAACTCCAACCTCTTCTCCCCCTCCCTTCACTGATTAGCTTGAATTTTCTTCATAGCACTCACTGCCCCTGTCACAGTACATACTGACTCATGTCCCTCACTCCACTGGGGTACAAACCCTCCTGGAAAGAGGACACTGTTGCACCATCAGCACTCAGAACAGAGTATGGCAAACAGTGGGTCTCAATAAAGATTTGTGGAATGGCGGAACTGTTAGATGATAATGTCCACAATTCTCTGAGGCACTCTTATCCTCATTTTATAGGTGAAAAAAGGTGCACAAAAATGTATTAACTGTCCAGGGTCACAAGCTGGTTAATGAAAGGATGGGCTTAACCCAGTGACAAGACCCCCACACTATACCTTGGACTCCTCCCGAGCTACTGGCTCCTGAGTTCTGGAAATGACTGCCCCTGGCTTGAATGAGCAATGATGTGGCAGAAATGCTGGTGTTCTCGTGCCCTCGGGCCAGTGAGGAAGGCACCAACCTGTGGATCACACCCAGGACCCTGACCTGACGCTGGTCTCTCCCTCAGACAGTCACTCAGCTACCTGTGCATGCTCAAAACCCAGTCACCTTCTTCCCCAAACGCACAACACAAAGTCACAGGAGTGAAGAGCGGTTTGGCTCAGAGGGCACTCGCTGCTGAGGTGAGGTGGGTGGGGTCCAGCCTTGGCACGGTGGGCGACATTGTGTCTCCTTCTCTCACAAAGCAATCTCTGTCAGAGAATGTGCGAGCATCACCCATTTGGAAAGGGGAAAATTCGTGGGAGGAATAAACTGAGAACGGGCGATACTGGGCATTAGGTGGGAGGGATTATAAACACTCTGAGGAGTGAGGGAATATCTCAGTTCTGCTGCACTGACCTCTCAGCTGCCCCTGCTCCTCAGGCAGAACACAGCCACAATGTGGCATGACACCGAATGCACAAAACCTCATTCCCGCTTTCACAGGCACTCTGCAGGCCCAGCGTCATGGCAGCTAAATGTCAGCTGTTCATCAATAAATACTCATGTGTTGGCTATGACACGTGTAATGCCAGCATCGGGGAAAATAATTTTAGCGTGCTCACCTGACTTGTGTTTTGAGTATTCACTAGGAAATCTGAAATCACAAATCACCGATGTATAAACTACCTTGTAAATTTAAATTACGACCATTTGAGATGTATTTCTTTATTGAGAATACTATGAACCATAAACATTTCTGCTATGATTCTAAATCACTTCATCAAATTCTATATTGCCTTTTGACTTGACAAAAACAAAACACTCAAAGAACTTGGTTTGGTATATTAAAGATCAAGACCTATGGCACAGAAAACGGCTGCTGGCGGTCAGAGCAGGGGCTGGCGGGCTGACCGCAGGGTGCGCAAGGGGCTCTGGGGCTGACAGAGCTGCTCCAGATCCCGAATGCAGTGACAGTTACACAACTTCATGTATTTGTCCGAATTCACAGAATTTTGCTAAGGAGTGTGAATTTACTGAATGGAATTATGCCTTAATAAAAATCGTATTTTGGAAAGCATACCTTCTCAAGCCTGTAATTTAGCTGACCTTCATTATTGATCTAGATGAAGGCACAGTTCGGGGGTTTACTTTGACACAGATGTGCAGCTAATGGGTTTTTTTTTTTACATTCAAATATCTTTTTTCATCCTTTGAAAGCAAAAAAGTTAATAGATGAAAAGTCAATAAAATGTGGACCACACACAGTCAATCCATTCTGTTTTGGATCTTTTTTCTTCCTTTTCTTCAGATTTTCTCCCCAAAGCCCAAAGAGACTGAGAAACCTGAGTTAAGAACTGAGGGGAGCCCAGAGTGGGCCCTTCCAGCATTTACATTGGTAAGGAAGCAAAATTCTTCATTTGGAAAGCTGATTAAAAGCATGGCTGGGCTCCCAAAATGGTGAAGAGTGCGGAGCTGATCCGGGTAATGCACAGACACAGACAGACTACAATGTAAGTTTTGGGTTTTTCACTATGGAGTACGGCCTGACTATGATACTGCAGGGTGCCTGAGGGACACCCAAAATCAGATGAAAAACAACATCATTGCACAAAAGTACAAAAGTAATTTCTGTGTTATTTTGGAGAAACTGTATTATGGCAAGTGAGTTTCTAAAAATATGAAAAAAACTCTGGCTGGTGTGGCTCAGTTGGTTAGAGTGTTGTCCCATAAACCAAAAGATCACAGGTTCAATTCCTAGTTAGGGTATATGTCTAGGTTGTAGGTTCGGTCCCTGATTGGCCCAAGTCGGGTGTATTCAAGAGGCAACCCACTGATGTTTCTTTCTCACACTGATGTTCTCTCCCTATCTTCTCCCCTTCCTTCTCTCTAAAAAATAAAAAAGCCTGTCCTCAGGTGAGGGGGAGAGGGAGAGAGAGAGAGAGAGAGAGAGAGAGGGGGAGATCCCATCGGAATAATGGTAATGACCTCTTGTTTTTTTTCTCTTAATTTCTTTAAGTTTTCCATGGATGCTGTTACTTTATGCAGTAATCCTTAGTGTTATGCTTAACTGTGTTCCATAGTTAAGGCTCGGTCACAACACAGACAGTGGGAAGAACCAGTTTTGCACAGTACAGTGAGCTGAACAATGATGCAACAGCTGAGTAGAGGCAAGACCACCGCTGGTGGACAAAGGCCCAGGGGTAATGGAAATCTTTTCTGTTTGACCGGGGTCAAGGTTATACATTTCCCCAAACTCACCAACTTGCATCATCCTTAAATTATGTGCACTCTGATGTATTATACCCCAATTAAAAATATACCACCGTCGAATTATAGAGTGAGGACATTTTGAGCAACAAAAGGTAGGAATTCAGAGTTTTCTTGGGGCCAAAGCAGGATAAACTTGTGAGGTAAGCAATTCTTCATCTTGCTGAGCTAATCTCAGGGATTAATGTGGAAATGCTGCAACCTAAACCAGGAAAAGGGGTGGTGGCAGGAGGAGTGCACAGACAGAGACTGTCTCTGAGGAAGGTGGTGCGGAGGGCCTTCGGGATGGATGAAGGCTGTGCTTCCCAGCTGGACTTGGATTTCCATGTCTCCTGCTTGGATTCTAACGACCCCCCTAGAACAAGTAATCCCTGAACTTGGCTGCCTCAGTCATGGGAGCAGCCCAGAGGCAGTGTTTCAGGGCTGGAGGCTCAGCTGGCCAGGCCTCAAAAGCACCCAATAGGTTTTTGCTCACTTACCGTGATGCCCATTCAGAGTTTAACCACACTCATGACCAATGATTCAAGATCATAAAACAAGAACTCTAACCTCAAAGTGGAAAAAGCCTTGTAGCGTAAATGAGTTCCACTCGAGTGTGTTCTACTGACCGGGTCCCCGGTCCGCGGGTAGGGAACAGGCCCGCCCCAGGGAAAGAGAACGTCGCTGGCCTGCTGCCCGGAATGGCCGACCCTTTCTCCACAGTGTGACTTTGCTGATGAAGGACACGACCCACGACTTACATTCAGGTGCAAATCCCCACAGGTTGTGGGCTGATACATGATGTGCAGACTGATTATTTCAAGTAGCACTGCTAGAGTTTGGTGACACTAAGAAAACAGAAAGTAGCACAACATTCATTCAAAATGATTCACTGAGCCACTTGGTATGTGCCAGATGCTGGGCAGCAGCAGGGAAGGGCACACGAAAGCGACTAAGACAAGGTATCTATGCTTCCGGTAAGACTTTTGCTAAAGTGACATTGTCTTTGAGATCATCCTTACCAATATTACAATCTTGCACAATACCAAATGCATGGCACCATTCATGGTTTGGGGGAATCTTGACAAAATTGCTAAAAGCCCTTCCTGGGTATATCAGCCTTGTAGGCTGTTGAGCACTCGGATGTCCTTCTTCCTAAGACAGGAGGTGCGGGTGAAGCTGTGTTTGTGAGCCGTCTAATCTGGTCCATGATCTCGCTCCACTTTTCCCTTTTGGCAGAATGATCATCAGCGAGATTCCAGACTGATAGCCTTAGCGCTCCCTATGCCAAACCAAACTTCAGCTTCGTAACTGCTCTGGGAAAAAGACAGTCTGATAACGAGAAGAACAGACTGGTTTGAAAGGCTAAGTACCAGAGAAAGTGCAGGAGACTCCAAAAATGATTCCAGTTTCTCTTAAGACAGGGAGAGGTTTATAAAAAGTTGGAGAGGTCAAGAAAGCGAGGCAGACGGGAAGGTAGCCTTTACAGACATAACCTCATTTGTCCGCAGCTCAGTTAGAATGAGAGACCCAGATGCCCTCTGATACTGCAGAGGACGGGTGGGCTAGAACTACTTGTGCTACTGACAGTTCACCTTCAGACTGTACCCCAAGACTGCAGCAGCCACCCTGGGTCACGCAAAGGACTTGCCGCCAACTCAAACTCCTGGGTCTGTTTCCCATAGTCTACCATTAAAGCAGATTTCCCCCATCTTGACCTTGTACACTGATTTTTCCCCTTTCTAAATACAGAACTTTATTAAATTGCAACTCGTTAGTTTCTAACCATTGTGCCAGGTACATGTGCTCCCCGCCTCCACGCTCAGTTCCCTCTGCTCTCTCTCTCTGCCCCGTCCCCGCTCATCTCTCTTCCTGCCCTGACCCTCCCTCCCGTCTCTTGCTTTATATCACCAAAGTTATTTACAACCCCTCTTCCAGACATCTGATCACCTGGGCATCAATATCTTCCAGATTATCTAGTGAAATGCCAAATAGAGGCAAATTAATGGCAAAGCCTAACTCGCAACCACAGACTTCATTGCCTCATGGGTGGGTGACTGCAAGGACCACGCAGTGGCCTGTGTCACTGGAATCGATTCTCCTGCAGACCAACCCCTACTACTCTCCCCAAGTGAGTGGTCTTTCTAAAACACATAATCAATCATCCTGCTCTAAAATCCTTCAGGAACTTCCCATTGTCCACAAGCCAAAGGCCAAATGCCTGGACATGTCCTCTGAGGTGCTCCGGGATGGGGACCCACCTGCTCTCAGCCTCACTGTCCCCCTTCTTCTAGGTCTGCAGTGGACCTCTGGGCTGTCCTGCCTGGGCCAGGCTCCCCTCCAGCCCTGCAAACTCACCACAGTCTTAAGGACCTGGTTTCATTAGGATCACTTCTCCAAGGGGGAAGAAGTAATACACCATTTTGGTATTCTCAAGGCACCGGACCTTGGCTTCTAGCACCTTAATTAGTCCAATGTGTGGTAGTTATTTCCCACACTTTAAACAAATGATAAGCTCAGCTAGAAGCACAGTGACTGGCACACGGAAGGCTCAATGGCTCAAAATAATTTTCTTCCAAACTACCTTAGTGCTGAAATTAATACATAAATAAATCCCTGGGGGGCATGGATAGATGAACGGAGGTCTGCTGAGCTGGAATCCTCCTGGACTACAAGTTTTTCTTTTGTTTATGAGGACAAGGCTTTTTGCTACCTTATATAAATCCACATAAACTTTCTCTAAGACCCCTGATCTTCTTTCCTAAAATCTCTAACCTTCAAAGGGCAAAATCAGCAAACTCTCTTTTCTGCTATGATGGAAAACTAGAACTGACATAAATAGCAAGAGCAGAGTGTAATGGAAAGAACTAATGGGTTCAGAGAACTCGAATGAATAAATGGATGATAGATAATGGGCTGGCTCAGTCTCGTCAAAGTGGTTACATGGTTTTAATCCAGTTACCTAAGGGCTTTTATTGTTAGTTTTTTCATGCATAAAATAAATTTTTAAACTAAATAACCTCCGGGTTACTCCTGTTTCTGAGCATTTAAAATTCTTTAACATCAAGTGACTATTTTGTGGGGTCTTTTGGGGGAGCCCACTTACCATAGGGCAGAGGCTACCTCCCCTGGGAGAGGACTACAGGGTCACTGGGGATGACGGAACCGTGAGATAGTGACCCCGGGTGAACCTCGGGTGAAAGACAGAACCTTTTTTATGATGCGACAACTGGCTGGCCGAGAATGATGTGGCCAGAAAATAAGAACTCACCCTCAGCTGTCATGGAGGGCAGCAGTTACTCTCGGTCCGTGTCCCTCAGTATGTAATCATAGGCTGTAACTCCCTCTAACAGTGCCTCCTGCTACCAAAGTGAGGTCAAGTCCAGCACAGCAAAATTAGTTTCACCCTGTAGGGGTCCAGCTCCAATTATGTAACAGCTTTTAATTATAAAACATTATTCAGTTGAATAAAAATGACTATGAACTTCAGCATCTCATTAAAATGGACAGTTTACGTGCTAACGTTGCTTATCAGGAAGAAATGCTAATGATTACTTTGGACATATGCACAGGTGTGTGAATGGGCAAGGGCTCATGCACACAAGCAAAATCCTGCCTTTAAAATCGGCAGGCATGTGAATTTTCAGGATGTAGTACCAAGTGTTTGGGGTGACATATTCATATTGAATTCAGTGATCAGAAACTGATGCTTGTAAGAAGAGAATAAAATGAAAAGAATGGGAGTGAGTTGATCACATGTCTACAGTCAGAGCTGGAACAGGGAGAGGGCAGCAGATGTTGGGGTACAGGAACTGAAAGATGAAAAGGATTCCATCCCAACACTGGAAAAAGCCCTGAGGTCTCTCCTTTGGAGAGTGGGTCCTCGGAGGTCTCTGTTTTCCGGGATATTCTGTTGAGGGCCACCCTGCCTGGTCTCAGGAAGCTGTGATCCCCTGTGACTTAGGCTGAGTGAGAGACCTCCGGACCAGGAGCCACTAAGGAGACAAAACTTATTCCCCTGGCATGAACACTACCTGTTCTGTCCCTGGCTTTTAATGCTTGATCAGTTAACCAATGACGGGTAACAATTCTCTAAGATGGAGAATGGACCTAAGACAGGTGCCGACTACTTAAAGGCCTCTGGAATGAGACTCACGAGGCTGTGGAAATGAAGGGGCTGTGGAAAGGAAGGGGTGATCGACACCAATCCCTGCCCCCTCTTAACCTGAGTCTTTGTACTTAGATGTGAGAAATCCAAGTCTCTTGGCTGCCTCTGTCTCCTGCCCTTCTCAGGGCTAAGCAAACAGCCAAAGGGGCAGCTCAGACCTGAGACGGCGGATCCCCGGGTAATCAGGCCTGGGACATAGAATATGCAAGATCCGGTGAGATCTGTTTGCTGAAGGATGTTATTAACTTGGAATTTAAAGAAACAGACAGGAAACCTTTGGAACCTGTAGTCTTTTCATATGATAAAACTCCAATCTCTGCCCAGAATCACAACAGGGACTCTGTTAGCATCTTTGTAAGTTACCTGTTCCCTTTGATCCCTTCTGCCAGACTGTGAATCCACAAACTGTGTCTACTTTCTCAATAAAAACCCACTGGGACAAAGGAACAGGGCTCTCCCCACGAGAGGGTTAGCCATGTTCTCTATTATCCCCACAGATTCGTGGTAGATTCTGTGAATTACGCGTGTTTAATGAACAGCCGCAGCCAAGATGAATACCACGGGATGGCCCGGACTGGCACGGACCGGTAAAATTCTTCACAACATTCTGCTATGACAGGAAGGCCATGTTCCACACGCTCCTTCCTGCCGGTGGAGAGAGACAGACTGCTGATGGTGAAGGGGCAGTTCTCGCCCTCAGCATTATTCTCTGTGGATGTTTCTGTCAGTGCAGGTAAGCAGGCAATTAAAAACTAAAACAATGAGCTCGGGATGGTGGGGACAGTTTTTAGAGTCACCCCCCTCTCTGGGAGACAAATGCGATCAGAAATGAACCAAAAGAAGGCAGTATAAGCCCTGTTCCTTCTTACACGGCCCGGTCCACCTGTCATGGCACTGCAGAGATTTGTTCTGGAGGGTGCCCTGATCCGTCTTCCCGAGCCCAGCCATGGCTCTCTGGTGCTCAGGAGGCCCTGCCCAAACCATTGCTTACCAATGGCAGCTCTGTCTGGGTCAAGTTTCAATGCCAACACTGCCTGAAACCACCACGATCATTCTCTGGCCACTAATGTTACAGCTTGTTCAGTGGGAGAAGGTGTGGTGAGGACTGCTGTAGGGCAGCGACCACCAACCTCTGTCATTTCAGGGCACCCGGCAACTGTTTACTAAAACCCTGTGGCACAACAGAGACATATTGTTTGCTGATCTGACAAAAAAGTGGGTATAATTTTGATTCATTCTCACAGCTACTCTTATGTTGGCTGTTGTCATTATTAATTTGACAGTCTAAGGGGAAAGGGGTCAGAGTCCCTGACTAAATGGTCAGGTATTTCACGTTTTAAAAATTCTTGCAGCATCCTGGCTGAAAATCGCTTCAGTAGAGTAATGGGAGAAAAAGTGAACGAGGGTTTTCTAGAGCAGATTGCCACGACAAAATTAGATGTCATTCTCCTCTTTGCTGGCGGCGGAGCTCATTGAGAGTAGGAAGTCACAGCTGGCGCCCAGGAAAACAGCAGCTGTGGGCTGGGGAACAGTGTCTGCGCTCACAGAAGTGACCGATATAGTGAGTTTTACTTTATTTTTTAATAACGAGGGGTGCACAAAGGAGCAAAGTCAGTGAGAGCTTTGATTCAGGATTTCTAATAGTAGCAGGGGTCCGATTTTTAAAAATTTGAATAAGCCATAGGCCCCAAATAACTTTACATTTTATTCTAAAATTCACGGGTGGCTGAATTAACAAAGAATGGTTCATATTAGTAACTTCTTCTCCAGAAAATATGATTTCTAGATTCCAAGTTCACAGGGCTTGGTAGGGTTGGGAAGCAGGGGTGGGGAGGTATGCTGTGCTCTCCTCCATTACGAGGTACGTTCTTAACTCGCCTCCGAACAATGTGTTCGCCTGACTCCCAGGCAACTAACAGGACTTCTTAGCCAAAGGCCCTGTAACCTACGCCCTATACACGTTCAGAGTGGGGCCAAAGTAGGTTTACAGAAACAAGTATGTGAAACAGACTTTATTCCTGTATTATTACTAATGATTGTATTATTTTCCATATGAACAACTGTAAACCTACTTTTGCCCAATCCTGTATATACATATCTCCTTTATCATCTACACTGAATATTAAATGGTTCTAAAATAAATGTATTACTCAGCTAAATATTGTCCTGAAGGCTGTTATTGAGCTGGTAATGCTTAACAACAGTGCAGTCTAGTGAAGGACAAGAACTGCTGACTGTCCTGTGTGTCCGTGTGTCCGTGTGTCCATATGTCAGTGCACGGAAAAACTGAGCTTCACTCTCTGGCTCACTCCTGAATTTGCAGGCTACTGTAGGAGGTCTTGTGATGGTATATTCATGAATGACGTAATCATATTTAATTAATGAAACAAAAACAGCCTCATGCTAGTGAGCACAGAATTAAAAAAATGGCAATGAGTTAATTCAGAAATTAAGAGTCAAAAGTCCTGGCAGACCTGGGTGATAATCAGTATAGTACAGCAGTGAGGAAACCATTCTGTTTCAATGACTGAACAGACCCATGATGAAATGTCTTATTAAACTGTTTTGTTATTTGTAGATACTTTCTGGTCATTCCCTAATCTTCTTACACGTTTCTGTTAGCTGTTTCCACATCGGATGACATCTTACTTTTGCCCATGGTTACTGGGGAACTGCGGTTTCTCTGCTTACTGTTTTGGTTCGCCGAGTACTTTCTGTCTCTCTTCCCCGCACACGGAAGTCAGACAGGAGCGACCGTTGGGTTCCTGAATGACCTGGTGCTCGGGAAAGGACATCTAGCAGAATGGTTAATCCTTCTGAAATTCATCTTTACACGATGAGTGGCTGGAATCATTACAAAATAAATTTTAATCGTTTTTAATGTCATGCTTGTCACCCATTATATTCCCTTCTTTTTAATGTAAATTTATGTCAGGTATTTCCTCTATCTCTATGAAATGATTTGCATTTCTCTGCATATAAATCATAAGCATACAATTGTATGCTTTGGTTACAAAAAATAAAGCATGTGCCTCCTCAAGAACTCCTTTATGATTTCTTAATTCTTCGAAGCCTTTCTTTGTGAAAGTAAGGCAATGTGAGGCTAAAACTAGGTTTATGAGAACTTCCAGGTAATATTTTTCTTCAAATTACCTAGAAAGAAATGGCTCAAGATTGTAAGATATATATTTCTGAATATTAAGATTTTTAACTCACACAAAACTTTTAAGTATCCTATCTTTTTACCTGAACTACTCAACCAACTTTTAATTATTTTTACAACTGATTCAAAAATCACCAAGAATCTATGACTTAGATGACTAACCTGGACACCAGGGTGACAGCTTAAACAGTTTTCATGATGTCGTGACCAAAACTTGGATAATTCACTATTTTTTAACTGAGGTAAGTCTCTTTCTTTCTAAGTTGAATGTTAGGTTTCTTTGTCCTGTTCGCAGAGCATGTGAAGTATTTTCCTTAACAGAGATTAACTAAACCAAGAACACTGTTTCTACTAGGAAATGCAAATTTCCCAAACAACAGGCTTTTCAAAATATGAGACAACAGGTCACAGTCCTTAAACAGTAAGTCAAGTCCAAAGGCCAAACGGAGGCCCTCAAAATACAATCTCAGAATCTATAGTACTTAATTCTCTTAGGAGCTGATGTCTCTAAATATTTCAGTGTTGGATGATCTCGTGAGTAAAGACAGATCTTTGCCTCAATAAACTTCAAGAACTAAAGTGATCTGTTTTAGATGGATTACTGCTACTTAAAAATGGTCACATTTACTGAGCTATCCCAATGTAAAATAGAGGTACTTTCCAATATCTTTTTTCTTCAGAATAAACTTGCTTGACTATAGGTTCTCAACCCTCCTCAACTCACCTGTGAAGTTCATGCTTGTTTGAGCTAAAACATGAGTTGACCTAGACAATTACCCCAAACCTTGAAATAGAGTGAGATGTTGAAGTAAATTACATTTTAAATACGGTCATTGCACTTTTTAAATGTAAATTGAGAAAGAAACATATATTCTCTTCTGGTTTGACTTTCTGATTCTAGGCCTTTTCTGATTTTTCCAAGTGAGAGCTGTTCTTGTCTTTGGTTGATTTTATTGCACAGTGATTCCTTTTACTGGCTGATCTTTTCAATGAGGCATTGTAAAAACAGCTGTCTTCTTCATGTGCTGATAGACTCACATAACTACCCGTTACAGTAATAGTCAGTATGTATTGTAGGCATGCTTCATGCCCTGAGCTGAGGCCCTTCCACTGGTGAGTGGTGGTCCTTCTACTATAGGATTTTAAATGACAACAAAATCAATCACCAAACAGTCTTGGGCATGATTACGGAAAAACAAATAAAGAAAAAGACAACTGTTAAAAGGCATATGAGAAACAGTAAAAAGAAGGGTTGTAAAATGATGCATCCATGAAAGTGTCCTCATGGCACCTTTCAGTTTAAAAAAAATAGCAAAAAAATAATTGGCTTCCTGCTTTGGTAGAACTTGTTCTAATTTGTGGAAATTAAAAAAAATCATATGCCATATTATTTCTGCAGTGAACCCAGACTCCACAGGTGCCAAGAGTACCCAGACTCTAAGCCACCTGGAGGCAGAGAAGACATGGGTGCTTCCACATTAACGGTGGTCAGTGTGAGCTGAATGCTTACCTGGATCGAGCCTCAGTGGGAAGTGGCGGGTCACCAGAGGGGCTTGGGGAGGCTGGCTGCCCAGGTGAGGAGCGGGGCATGCTGTGCATTTGCTTTGGGGACCTTGGCACTTCACTGAAGGAGCAGTCCTGCCCGGAGAATGGGAAGGATGAGGAACTCTCAACTGTGGGGGGCGGTTCAAGGGCCTGCTGCCCGGTGGCACTCAGCTCTTGACCTCGTCTTTGGTTTTCCATGTTGAGCAGCACCTCCGTGTTGACAACACTGTCCCTGGTGTGGAGGGGGTAGTCCTGGGATTCAGCCCCGCTGGTTCTGAGCCCTGGCATCTCAGCCCTGGAATACGAAGAGCTGAAGTCTTTGCTTGACTCAGTCGGCCTTTCACTTTTCCCTCCCCTTTTCTCAACAGCATCTGGCTCCCTCCTGGACTTGGTGTATCGAGACAGAGATTCAGAGTCTGCCTCGGAGTCCAGAGCTAGTCCATATTTTTCTGCCAGCTGCCGTCTCCTCTCTGCTTTGTACCTTGCGATCCTTTCGGCTTTGGACTCCAGACTCTGGGTGTCCATGATACCTGAGTCACCATGGACCCCTAAGGTTTCTGGGCAGTGTTTAGGTCGAGTCTGCCTTTCTAATGAAGAATCAGAAGTTTCTTCCTCTTCATTTGATCGGCCTATAAGAAGATCATATGGATAATCAACACAGATTTGAGCATAGGCATATTTACCATACTGTTTCTTACGCAGCGCACACTTGAGCGCACACACTCGAAGGACCAGTTTCTCACACAGGTGTCATTATGTGAATGGTTTACCTGGGATGTGCAGTGGAATGCATGAAGGCTGGAATGTCCTACAGGCTCTGGGAGCCACATAAAGCCTGGGATGAACTAAGCTCAGTCCCTCACTCCTGAGAGCCTGTCAGTTCTCACCCAGAGCTACTGCCCCTTGTTGACTTACTCTTTATGTTTTTGAGTTTACTATTTCATGTGTGAAGCCAGAGGACAAGTTCAGAGTCCTCTAGAAAAAGACAACACATATTTGAACTGCTCTAATCTGACAAGTGAGAGATTGTGGTTTCATGGGATCTGAGAGTAACCATAACACATGCCCATGTCAGTATTTACCAGGCTGCTATTGTGTGTTTTTAACACAGGGTGGGTTTTCCCAATTATAGCACACATGCTTGGTATAGAAAATGTCTTTCATAACCCCAAGCTGCCAGCAGTCACTAATCTATACTAATAATTAATACATGCATTGGTAATTTACCTTGTTTGGTAAATTACCTATATAGGTCTTCTAGTTATTTATATAACTGATTTCTTCTTTTTTCTATATAAAATAATTTATTTTATATAACACTCATGTTCTATATAAAACATTTTCCTATGTTTGAAAATCTTATTTTGAAGACACCCTTCTTTTAAGGCTTCATAATATTCTACCCAATAGGCATTCCATAATTAATTTAACCCTTTTCTTATAACTGGGCATTTAAATTATTTCTAACTTTTAATCAGTCTGATTTTTCTGATTACTATCACAGTACACTTGTAAAACTGCTTAATCTGCAGGGACAACATTTTGAGACACATGCAAGACTGCCAAATTACTGTCTATAAAGTCTGCATCCATCCACACTTCAATCTGCAATAGATATATGCTCTCCTATAAACACCGAGTGTTAATTTAAAAAATTTCCTCTGATTGCCAGAAAAAGAGAATAAATGAATATTTCAATTATTTACTAGCCATTTGTATTACCTTTTTCTTACCTGAAAAAGAATACAAATCTGGTCAAGCTTATTGCCCTTTATTCTATTAATTCACAGTGTCATTTTTATTGGTAGATGTAAACATATATAGGAACGTGAGTCTTTATCTTATAAATGTTTTCAAACTTGCTTTAATTTCCTCACAAAGTCTACCTGTAAGATTGCCCTTGGAGTACAGGTGTTAATTGTTGTGTAGTCAAATCAGCTGACCTGGTCATTGATGACTGCAACAGCTGTGTCTGCATTTTGAAGGTCCTTTTCCATTTAACTTGGATTACGTATTCACCTATGCTTTCATGTTTTTAATTTTCCTGAAATTAATTATGTAACTATGGGAACTTACTTTTGTGTTCAGTGTGAAGTGAGAAGAGACCCTTCCCCACCCCATAGCAATCAATTTTTCCAGACCATTTCGTTAAATAACTCTCCCATTTCTCACTAGCATGGGACACTTAAATGATTACAAAATACATAGATTAACACTTTATATGCCCTCGGGTTTATTTCTGGCTATAAACCTGGTACTCACATCTATTCATGATTCTTCATGATGTAATTTTTAAAATCTTAGCTCTCTAGTTTACCTGTCATAAAAGATCAGAAGCTTCAGAGATAAGCAAACCACTGACATCAGGAGGTAAGATCAGCAGCCCTTTCTGAGGAAGACATCAGAGAACACTGGCTATAAAAAGCAGCATCACTCAGCTGCAAAGCCAGGGATGGGGGTGGAAAGAGTAGCCCTGAATGTGTCACCTTCTTCCAAGGTCAAGTTGACTATACGATGCCCCCAACAATGAGTGAGTAGTCTAGGCAAAGCTAAGTCATGTCTTACTTACTGTTCAATATGAAATGTCTATGCAATGCATTTAAAATTACACATAAAATTTTAAATAGAATGTTTGTAACATAAACACATAGAGTGACAACCCTAATCATTCAAGGTGCAGCTTTGCCCTAAAGTTCCTTCCTAAGAGCAGCTGTGCCCTGTGCGGGGTAGTTGGGCATTCTGTTTAAATACGTCTCACTCAGTCCTTTACCAAACAAACTTTTACTGCGGACGTGTGACAGCAAGCAGGTCCCGTGCCAGGGCCCTGAGGGTACGAAGAGAAAGACACAGCTCCTGGCCTTGAGGGGTACCAGGCTAGGGGGAGAAACAAGTAGTCCTCAGTTACCCTGCAACGTGCCACTGCTGTGACCCTGAGGACCGCTCCTGGGCAGCAGGACAGAGGTGACATAAATGTGTTGTGGAAGTTTGTAACAAATATGTGTAATAATATAGTAACATCTACACAAGTCACTCTGTGAACTTTCTCACCCTCCAGCGCCCCGGGCTGAACGACACTACGTGGGACAGCGGAGCAGCCTGCTGGAGGACAGGCCGCAGGGACGCTCACCCGTGTGGGGGCTGGCCGGGTCGGTGGCTCGCATGTATCTGGGCGTGTCTTCCTCCAGCAGCCGGTGAGTCACTAGCCCCGCGCAGCTCTGCAAGAGGATGGGCTGGGTGTCCGTTTCAATTCCTTCTAAGCGCCTGGCAATTCTTTCTTTTCTGTGCAAGACATCCCAAAAATAAGCAATGCACGTTGGTTTTAAAGGAGAATTGAATACTGACTTGCCAAGTTCTTCTACTTGCTAATTCCATACAATACAGAACTTACCTTTTCATTTCTAAAAATTCTTTCTTCTTTGGTTCAAAGATTTTTCTTAATTCTGCAACTAAAACAAAAGAATAAAAAGAGTCCAGTCTTTACTAGTCATCCATTCATTTTACTCATTCGGGCAACATACATTTCTTGAATGCCTACTGCTGTTCTTGGCTCCCCATGTAACAGTGACACACCCAGTGACACAGTTCCTGCCTCCCTGGAAGTTGTCTTCTAGTGAGGGAGGCAGGGGCCAAATGAGAGGTGTGCACACACACAAACACAAACACACACACACACACACACAGAGTAGTGAAGCCATGTGGGGAGTCAGAGGAGGCCTAACCAGTAAGGTCTCTCTAGCAAGCAGAAATCTCAGTAACTATCTTTAACTGTTACTAGATTTAGGAAATCTTTTCAGCCTTTCATTGGCATTTGCAGCACTAGACACCAACACTGTGCACCTCCCCCGCACTGCATGCCCTCCAGCAAACTGCAACAGGCAGGACACAGCACTCCTGCTGCACCCTATCATTTAACCTGTAAATATCTGTAACTACCTAATTGCGTTTCCAGCAGGAACCAACGAAGCATGCAGAGGAACACAGTTCCTCAGCCTCCCCGACAGACTTTCACTGGAAGGAAATTTCGGTGCATGATGGATAAAGTAATTGCTGTGATTCTCCCGGCAGCACTGCTTGACCTGATACGTGTTGTGCCGATGCCGGGAGGGCCTCGTGTGATACTGACTACAAGGGTATTACTAAGATGCCAAATAATTGTTTTTTGTTTTTTTTTTTTTTAGAAATGGCCCCATTTCGTGAAGAATAAAGGTCTCTCTTCTGGCCTTCTTCTCAGTCACGAGAATTCGTGCGGGCTCATCTGAGTGGCTCTCACTGAAGACTCGGGAAGGGGTGGGAGAGAGAAGTCACTGTCAGCCTGGGGGCCCACAAACTTCTTGAAAGGCTGAGTCGAAGAAATTCAAAAGAGGGGGTATGAATACATGGAATGTAATTTTCAACTGCTTCAGTTTCTACTTGTCTTTTTTTAAAGCGGTCATTTTTAGTGATGAGTCAAAGCCACATACACATGCACGAGGGCATGGCTTTTGTGCTGCCCTTTGCTTGTGTTCAGAGATACAAGCCTTGTTTTTAATTTACTTTTAAATGATAGCCACCTTAAAATTTAAGTTCGCTTGACTTTTGTTAAGGCTGTTGGCTTTAGAAGAGTCTCTCTCTCACTTGGCCTTCCCAGGGACCAGAGTAACTAGAGGCAGAGGCCGATATTTACTCTACAGCCAATATTTTAGGGAAGTAAAAAAATTAGAGAGGCCGATAAATCACCTCTCAAGTCTATTCTTTCTTACACATATATTTTCAGTCGCTGAGATTTGCCTCATTCCTACAGACATGAGATTAGAGGAGGAAGAAATGAGGTGGAAGACAGAAGAAGTAGTAGGCATCTTGACTTTGGCTTCCTTTCCCCAGGTCTATAATTTAAAAGTAAAATGAGATGTAATACAATTATTCCAGTATATTTATCCTGTGGAAAAACCCTCAGTTGATAAAAGAGAACAATGTTTTATTTGGATTGCTAATGTGTATACTTTTTTCATTCCTTTCTGGGGGTAAAAACACACCTCATACGGGCAGGTGTAGTCCTCATTAGGTCCTCTCACTGAAATTTGGTCAGGTTCATCACCAAGCATTGAAAAAAGCTAACACTCAGAAATCACTAAGACAGCCGCCCTGGCCGTGGAAATCTGTGCTGTCGGCCCCAGTCGCTTACAGAGACTACTGGCAGTTCTGCCAGCGATCTTCCGATTGGCAGTCTTCTTCTACCAAAAGACGTTCTTTCCTTTAAAACTTTTATATAATTTCAGATTTGTAGGAAAGTGAAAAGCCATCCTTTATAATATGTTAACATTTTACTGCATTTTGTTTGTTTTTATCCTTTTTTCCCTCATGGGGGTATTTGTGTGCCTGTGTGCAAACACACACACACATTGATTTTTATGAACCATTTAGAAGTTGTAGCATCATGCTCCTTCATCTCAAGTTTTCACTGTATATTTCCTAAAAACAAGGCATGAGGATGTTTTTAAAATTAGATCGCACAGCCGTAATTCGATTAGTTGTATGCTGTGTCATAATGTGTATAATTCATAAACGGTTCAGGGAATGGTAATACTGATTAACAGTAACCCAGACATAAACAAGGATGGCTGATCTCACTTCCACTCTAATCAATTTTCTACTTTGCTTTCAAAGACATTAACACTTTGATGTGCACTAAATGACCCTTTATTATATCTACTTTTTAGTCTGCTGCCCTTGTTTGAGCAATATGTACTCTATGAGACTATATTTTTAGTTATTTCTGATGGGAATTTGTTGGTTATTTTCCAAGTAACAGAACTTGGGTGGATTTGACATCAGGTCTATAATGCTTTATGAAATTATTTAACTGCCTTGTTTGCTTTATAATAATACTTAACAGCAACATTCAGGTCTTCCAGATGCTTTTCTTGGGAAACATGATTTTCCCTGTTAGTTATTGTTGAGTCTCATCCACCAAACCTGAGCACGCAGAGTCATCTGAGGAAACGTGAGTGGCGCGGGGAGTGGCGAGAACGGGCTCCCTGACCCTGCGTCTGATGCCTGAGGGCACAGGCCAGGGCCAGACTGTCCTGGATACTGAGCCTCCTGGGCCCCGGGAGGAAGCACTTCAACTTTACACTTGGATGAAAGCCTCCAATGTTGGGACAAGCAGCTTATAAAATAAGTAATGACAAAATTGGAGGGGCATGGGGTGGGGTCCTGGCTAAGAAGTGTGGGGTTTCCCTTTGGGGTGATGGATGTACAACCCCCGTGAATGCCACTGAAACAGAAGCCTTTGAATGGATGAACTGAACGGTGTATGTCCATGTCATTGCTCAGGCAAAACTAGGGGTTCTCGGCTGGTAGCAGATGAACATATTTTACTGCATGTGCATTTTCACTAATGAAAATACTAATTCACCAAACATGAGTGCCTACTAGGGGAAGAAGAGACGGTCTGTGCTCATGGCACGGTGCGTAGCTCGATGGGAGCTACTAGATTCTAAGTGCAAACGCCACAGCACCAGAAAACATCAAGAGGCCAGAGGCAGCTGGAGGGAGAAGAAATGGGCATGAGAGCAGAATTCACCAGATGAAAGAAGCTAGGAGAGACGAGATAGGGTTGATTCTTGGAACCCTGTCCTGCCCTCCCCACCCAGCCTCCAGGGAAAACTTGTCAGCGCTTAAATTGCAAGGGAAGGAACACATAGAAAGGCAAGGATTAAAAATGCAAGAAGAGAGGTCCCATAACTGAGGTTGATTCTTAGATGAGGCAGAAAGGGACACACGGAGAATCCCAGCTGGAGGCTGGGTAAAGAGTTCTCAAAGAACCCAGATAACACAATTGTCGTATGCCCAGGACACTGGTACACCGTTTAGAAACAGTCTTACCTTTAGGAAGTGCAGTTAAAAACTTAGCATCGCTTCTTCTTGGGCAGTTAGCAAGTTGTTCTTTATCTTCAAGCAAGAACTCTTTCTGAAAGCTAAAAATTTCTCCATTAATAACATGTTTCAAGTCAATTTAAAACAAGATATGTGATACTTAGTAAAAATATGTAGAGCATAAAAATTATGCTACTGTTATGTATTATCAAATATATGTATATAGATTGCAAGAAAAAGGTTTTATTTTAGGGAATTAATTGGTAATTTTTTTCATTTTTACATTTATGTTAAAATGATTTTTTTGGACAATGAAATAACTGCATTCACAGAGGCTGGTGGCATGGCCTAGGGTGGAGTAAACATTGTGCACACTGACCACCTGTTCTAGCGTCAGCAGTAGCTGTGTCGGCTTGGATTAATCACTTGACCTTTCTGTGCTGCACTTTCTTCCTCAGACAATCAGCAGCTTGTCTAGCTGATACATGCTTTCCTGATTTGAAATTATATTAAAGTCACCAATGCCTTCCAACAACCAAGAAATAAAAGCATGGTGAAAGGTCTAATGTGTCTGGGAAGAAAAACAGAGGAAATGAAAGGGGAGGAGAGTAAAGGGATTGGGCACTTGCTATGCACTTTCCTGCTGTGCTAAGTGTATCCCCTGTGTTGCCTTAGTTACCTTCACCAGACGCTGGGAGGTGGGAGCCAAGTGCTGCGCTGATAAAAGTCTAACAACTGCCTCTTTCCTCTATCGCACCACCCCTCCCCCACCCCCAAACCACTTGCTTTGCGTCATTAGCGGGTCGTGTGAACACTCTCCACCGGGAGCTCCAAACTGGAACAGAGGCACCCTGGTTGTGACGGCACCGCCAGCCGGCTCCAGCACACCCCAGACTTTTATCCTTGGTCTACAGACTGGGAAACTGGTAAGTGACTTTCCCAAGAACGCATATTTGGCCGGAAGACTTCGTGAGATACAAATTCAGCACTTGCTTTGACGCTGCACGCAATCGGGGCCCCCAGACCGCTGTGCGCACCCCTCTGCGGTCTCCGGTGGGAACATGCCCCGAGCGGGGCACGGGGTTACCTGCCTAGCCGCAAGAAAACCAGCCTAGGAAAACAGAAAGCTAATATTCCTCCATGATATGATCACCTCCAGAGAGGTGAACAATTGGCCTGAAAACGCATTCAATGTGAAGCTGACCTTCCCCGTGTACTCCCTCCGATGGCGTTTCTGCTCTGCAGGGCGCACCTCACACAGGCCCAAGACAGACGGAGGAGGGTGCTGTGTATACCATATTAGTGGGGCACAGGGATAATCTATATCCAATATATAAATTAAATGTCGAGGAACTTCCTCACATTCCACAGCATGGCACACCACCCCATCTTCCTAAGATCAAGTTCATCAGAAGCCTTAGATATTGCTGATGAATGCAGTATGACTTACATTCATAAATAGGAGTGCCATGTATTCATATTATTTAATAAGAAGCCTGGAGAATAAGTAGTGTTTATAAACCACACTCCAGATGGCTTAAAAAGGCCCTACAACATCTGCTTAGATGAGAAACTTGGAATCAGCACTGACTCCTACACAGTGAATGCAGTGCAGTGAAGCCTCCTTTTCATCTAGAGGGATGTTTAGTGTACACCTAACCAATGAAATAACTGCGGAAATGTGCCCTGCTTAAGGAACGGCATGCTATTTTGATTGATAAACTGATTATTTAAATATCTTCATACTGTTCTGCACTTTCTGTAGGAAACTAAAATCTCAGGGGGAAAAATCTGTATTAAAACAAAATGATGCAATCCCTGAAATATTCAGCATCTTAAGCCATCGACTTTGGGGTACAA
The DNA here is from genome assembly GCA_004024845.1 of Tonatia bakeri. NCBI lineage: Eukaryota > Metazoa > Chordata > Mammalia > Chiroptera > Phyllostomidae > Tonatia > Tonatia bakeri. The sequence continues at coordinate 3,514 of PVIA01000027.1, read as the reverse complement.
TTATTATCTCACATTTTCAAAAATAAATATCTGTATGTTTCTATTCCCCTCCCTTTTCCTGCTTATCAAAAAGCTCAGTGAAGCCACTAATGAAGACTTGGACATCACCCCGAGTTAAACACTTTGCTTAACTTTGCTGGACCTTCACAGAGGTGAGTTCACAAGTCAGCACCCAACAGCTCCTGGCTCCACAGCCACTCACTTTCCTGAAACAAGCCGCAGACAGTGCCAGCACCAGCAGACAGCACAGCCTCCGCAGCCGGTTGGAAACCAGCGGAGAACTCAGAGCTGTCGGGAACTCCTCTCACGCCTCTCTAACAAGGTTCACTGTAAATGCACCTTCTCCACCTGCACGCTCTCCTCTCCAGCTCTCCTCCCGTCCCGGCTGAGTCCCCTCCTGGCCTGGGCCTCAGGGGAAGGTCATCTCCTCAAGGAAGAGCCCCCTGACCCACTGCCTGGCCCACCGGATCTATACTATGCACCTCTGTTTTTCTCTCGCATTGTATCCTGTTTTCCTATGTGTGGAACACATTACAAGCATCTCATTTTTACTAACATTGTTGATTTGTACAGGCAGTTGTACAAATCAATACATATATGCTGAATGAATGAATGAATGAATGACTACAATAAAACACTTTCTACACATACTACAGCTCACTCTGAAATATTTCCTGTAGACACTTTACACACTGTTGACGTGATGGGGACACAAAGAATTACAAATACTGCGAATAATTAGAAGGGCATATATGTAAGAACATCAAGTATAAGCTCCCTTCCTCCCTCCCTCCCTTCCTTCCTTCATTTCCTTCTTTCATCTTTAGCATGTGTGACTGGGACAACATCTCTCCTTACTATCTTTGCTTACCTTGCATACATGAATAAAAACATCGGTATGTATGCAATTCTACTTTTAAATCTCCACCTTGAAGATAAACTTTTATTACTAGAATCCATGTGGCTGTCTTTATGTTTTCTTCTTGCTCCTATTTCCTCTCTCCCTCTCTCTCTCTCTCTCGCTCTCTCCCTCTCTCTCGTGCACACTAAAAGACGGATAACTTCTGAGGAAGCAGATGGGCAGATAAGGAGAGTGAGGAGAATGGGTAAAAAAGTGTGGCTGTGAACGTCACGAAAGCTGTGACCAAAGCAAGACCCCTGAAGCCTACACGAACCAGGTTTTAAAAGAGCCAGGTCTCTTCCCTGGAGTTTCTACACCCAAGGGCACAGTCAGCAGTGGAAGCGCAGGCAAGAAAGCCAGGAAAGAACTCTGAGCCAGCTGTGAATGGGTAACCCCTTCTGATCACGTAAGGGCTGATGAAACACAAATGCCCAGAAGAGCCCTAATATCACCCTGCTCTCACTTTCCTGAGTCGGAGGCACCGGAGCAGCTTGACGGTCAGGGCCCGTTCCAGACTCCCAGGAGGGCGGACTTCAAACCCTGAGCCCGGAAGCTGAGTCAGGCTCTTCCTCATCGGCCTTCCTCTCTGAGTGTGAGATGGGGTCTCTGCCCCAGCGACCTCTGCAGGCCTTGGTTGGCTGCCACAGCTCAACCGAAGGGTCCCACATTTCCGTATAAAAACCATCTTCCTTATGTAACTAAAATAAATGCTAGTCTGAATTTATGAATTATTATTTTTAAAGTGTTGACTATTAAGAGGTACCTTTTGCATTTTTAAATCTATCGTCATCTCCTCTGAAACAGTGCTCACTCTTTCTCACTAATTTTTTAATACTTCTACCTCCTTCCCTCTGCTTCCATAGTCTGAGACTGCCCCTGCCTCTGTGATAATTTTTTTAAATGTGTCCCATTAACCTACTTTAATGTCCTGCAGTAGAGACAAAGGGTAATTTCATTAAAGTGAGGGCAGGATATTCAGCTGTTACTACCTTCTACCTCTCACAAAAGGTAGGATCTACCGTTACAACGATTATTTGGCGCCCACGCTGTGAAAGGCTCCCCTGCAATCTGTTCCCTCTCCTAGTGAAGTTTAAGTTACAAGACATGGGAATCCCAAACCCATTAGCTCATATTTTCACCTCTAGTCTCTGGTTGACTCAATTTCTTTGAAGGAGGCACGTTCTTATATCTCCAGCCCATTTACACTTAGTACCTTGGCAAGGAGGCCATCACTTCCACAGGTATACGCGGAATAATACCCAGCATGTTAGAACAGCTGTGTCCCTCTGAGCTGCTCTCCACAAGAGTGTCTGACCTTCATACTTTCTGCTTTTCCTATCCTTGAATAAGCAATACCTTCCTGTCTTTCTTATATGCTCTTTTCTTAGCCACGATCGGAGCTTAGCTAACCTGCTAGGGACACACTGGGAACTAAGTGGCTGTGGTCTGCTGTGTTCCCTCAGATTCCTGTGCTGAAACCCTAGCCCCCAAAAGTGATGGCATTAGGTGGTGGGCCTTTGGAAGAGATCGTGCCGTGAGGGTGGAGCCTTCATGAGTGGGTTAGTGCTGGTAGGGGCCCAGCGAGCTCCCTAGACTATTCAGCCAAGGGAGGGTGTAAGAAGTCGGTGTTCTGCAACCACCATTCTGGCACCCTGGTCTCCAACTCCTCACCTGCAGAACTGTGAGGAGTGAATTTGTTATTTATAAGCCATTCGGTGTGTGGGGTTTTGTTAGAGAAGCCTGAACAAAGTAAAAGTGAGCCTTATATCCTGTTAAAAATGTGGCAAAGATGAGAAATAGGGGAAACTGGGTCAAGCACTAGAAAAGTCAGGTTTCCCGAGTCAAATAAAACACCCCCTCTGACGACCCCGGCTCATGTCTGCTGTGGTTAACCTGACACTAAAACGTGCATGAAATTCATTGAGGCTTCTTGCCCTCTCATGCGTTCACAAGGCCCACTCTGCCACTTCAAGTGCAGAGCTGGGCTCAGCCTGACAAGGACAGAAGTCAGACAACTGTTTATTCCAGTGCCATTGAAATGCAAACCCATTCTGGTAAAAAAAAAAATTATGTCCCACATAAACATTAGGAACAAGAACATCCGAGTGGAGCTGAGGGTAGACTGATCTGGGTCTTACCAGCACAAGGTTGAGATTCATGCCTGTGTGTAAGGGGTGATAACCTTGTGCCTCCCCTTGAAAACCCAAAATCTATTAGGGAGAGTGAACTAAGAAGCTCCTGAGATATAGCTATCTTGTTTGCCACAAACTTTAACTTTCACATTACTTTATACCAATGATGATGTACCATGAAGTTTTAGCCCATTGGGTAAATCAAAATAGTACCCACCATATTCTGCACCCAAGGGAAATGAGGTGCAGACAGGGCAAGAGAGCAGGCACCAAGTCATGTGGACTGAGGGGTGGATGGGTGAAGGGAGAAAGGAAGGGGGAAGAAGGCGAAACTCTTTCTTAAAAAATCAAAAGCTCCCTTACTCGATGGACAGTTACAGAAGGACACCCCATGCCCAGAGGCAGGCATGAGCAGGAAAAGGTAAGAGCGCTTCACCAGTGTGCAGTTACAGAGATGTCACCATTCTGCTCTGCAAACAGC